>CM017763.1:34715664-34786557 GCA_008009225.1 Acer yangbiense | reverse complement strand
GCACCTTTCCAGTAGCTCAGAAGCTAGAAGGCTCCCCAGCAACCGCACTCGGCTATCATAGCCCTATAACCACTATGTCGTTCGATAGCCATCACCTTTTTGATTCGAACCGATCAGGAGAGGATCTCATGATTTCTACTTGACTCTCCTATCCGAAATCGGGTCCTCCCGAGTTGGTGACTTTGATTAACGTATCCATCAATTTGATTCGCATCATGAAGCCTTCATCCTCTCCCATGTCCTATAACTCGAATTGAGTTTGGGCAGGCCTTAAGCTTTGATTCTCCACACACCGCTGTTCCTTCATGTGCAACTTGTAAGATATCCCAAGCCACTTTCACGATTTGAGTGTTCTGAATAAGCTTATACTGATTCTCATCCATTGCACAAATGATGGCGTGCATCGCCTTCCTATTCCACTTTGAAGCCTCAAACTCTTGCGGACTCCATTGTGCCTTAGGTTTCAAAACTTCTACTCCTCCACCATTAGGAGTCATCTTGGGTAGATCATATCCGTCTTCCACCGCCATCAACGCACGGTCGTGAATTTGACATATGTAGGATTCCATCTTCCCTTTCCATTGGGAATAGTTCAACCCGGTAAGAAGTGGAGGCCTTGTGCTTGAGGCACCCTCGTTGCCACCACCATTTCCACTGTTTCCACTCATAGTGTTTATGAATGAATGAAATGAATGCAAATGTATGAATGATCAAAAATCACACAAAATGTAAAACACACCAAAGTGAGCAAGGATATCCTAATTATATTTAGGAACCCGCTCTGATACCAATTGAAAGTTCTCACTGTGTGTAAACTATTAATCTAGAGGGGGGTGAATAGATTTTAACTAATTTTACCAAATTTTCGTTTAAGGACAAGATTACGAAAATACCCCTAATAGACAATAAAGTATAGCAAGTGTAATATTGTGCGGAAATTAAAACAACACTTGATATTTACGTGGAAACCCTCACGGGAAAAATCACAGGCTGTTAAGTGAGCCACACCCGAACCTCGAATCCACTAAATGTGATGAAATTACAACCTAATCCCGGAAGTAATCACACACCTACCTAATCCCGGTATAAGCGAACCTAGTCCGATTGCTTGTGAATTAAGCAACCTAATCCCGGTCACAACACAAGACTTAATTCTCTAAAAAGAGATTAACACCCTAAGTGAATATATGAATATTCAAATGCAACATAGAGCAAGGGAAACCCTATATGCTTATCTAAGATGATGAATTTGCAATTAAAAACAATCCTAGATATTAAAGCTAAATGACATGTCAATTAGCTTAGATAATCATAGATTATAGAAACCTAGATATCTATCACAAAACAACACTCAATCAAATCAACACAACAATCTCTATCTTGAATATTAGAATTCAATCTAAGAACAATCAAGTAATAAAAGAGATGCCATAATAAATAAAACACTAATTATATATGATAATAGTGAAAAACTTACCAAAGCAAGTGTGATGATAAAAGACCCATGCAAGCAAGCATCCTAGATATGCTAGAGAATGCTAGATGAACTTTGATGCAAATGGATTTTTGGATTGAGTGTTTAATGAGCAAACTTGGTTGCTTTCTCTCTTAAAATTCTCTCTTTTGAAAGTAGGGTTCTTGATGATTAAAGAGTCACATTCAGAACAAGAGAAAGTGATGTATTTATAGGCATGAAAAACAGAGCATGTGAAAAGACAAGTTTGCCCATGAAAAGCACCGATCGGTGGTTTCAATGGGCGGCCACGCCGCCGATTCTAACTGCCTAATGGCTCCCGAGAAGAACAGGGGAACAACGGCAGTTTCATTCGGCGGTTTCGTGACCGCCGATCTAACCGTCGAATCAAACCGAAAGATAAAATCAATCAGGTATGAATGGCGGTTTCATTCGGCAGTTTCGTGACCGCTGATTCAACCGCCGAATCAAACCGAGAGATAAAATTAATCAGGTCTTGAACGGCGGTCGTGACCGCCGATCATAACCGTAGAATTGCTCCAGTCACTTCTGAAAGCAAACGGCAGTTTCATTCGGTGGCTAGACCGCCGATCATAACCGTCGATCACTAACATAGGTGAAAACCAAGGAGAAGCCAAGGGCATTCTCCGTAGGCGGTCTTCGCGTAAAACCAAGCACATTCTAGTGCATGCGCGGACGTTTCCGAATACTATCGGGAAACGAATTATAAGACACAAATACACACAACAAAAAATAACATAAAAGTGCAAGTGTGAAATGTGATATGTGAAGAGAAAGCACACATATGCAATGTATGTTAAGTGTGTGTGTGCAACTAATCTCTTCAAAGAAAAGTAAGCACATAGAAATTTACCTTCGGTGCTTATCAAGACGAGGTCTCCAAAGGGCTTGAGCAATAACAACAACACCTAAGCTACCCTTACAAAGAACCCCAACATATGGTTTGTCCACGAAATGAGCCAATCAACAAATGGGAACCTTACATGCTTGTTTGTAGAACTCATATCCCGGTATAAGACGATACTTGTATGCTTAAATGTGATCCAAGTAAGGCTTACTTGGGCTATTATAACGCTTAGCTTCAATCTTGTTTGGCTGGCAATAAAGGAATCCACACTTGTCTTATCTTCTGAAAGCAATTCTTGGACGATAGTTCTCTTAGCATAAGTTGGCAGTGTTTTTGGCTAAGCAAATTTGTCTAAGTATGGAAACGTCTTGACCAGAATAATTTGATCCAGGTGTGAAGCCAAGGTTGCCTAGATACCCTGACTTAAACACTGTCAGTCTGGAAACTTGATGAATTCTTCGTTGGGGATCCTGATGATGGATTTATCATGATCGCCTATTAGGTTGAAGTATCTGGCATCTTGAAATGGTGGCTTGACTCCTCGGTGCCCTACCCTGGTAAGCAATTAAAATCATTTTAGGATATGGAGAAGTGTGGTATCAAGTATCTCGATTAGGTATCTTGATACTTTAGTGATTTGTCCTGGTAGGCAATTAAGGCCAATTTAGCACCATGCTCTTTATGTGAAGATATGGCGATATAACGAAGTGAGGTATCAAGTACCCTGATAAGGTATCTTGATCCTTTGGCGATCTGTCCTAGTAGGTAACTAAGGCCACTTTAGCACCAGGTTTCTCTTAGAGAGGGGGATTCCCCGTCCGAGGCTTCAAGAGGTCCTAATAGGTCCTCTTGGTCTTAAGAATGTAGAGTCTGGCAGGCGACTATGCCTCTTATGCGTTTATGCACCAAATCCTTCCTATAGGAGGGTATACCCCAACCAAGGCAGCAGGAATGTCGTGCGGCCTTTCCTAGTCTTGAGGCGATCAAAATGGTGAAATTTGCTAAGCAAGCTCAGGAGAATCACGTAGGAGAATAAAAGCTGACTTTATTGGATTTCTCAAAAGCAAATACAAAGCAAAATCAGGGTATATATGTATCAGAAGTATACCAACCGAGATAACATTCCTCTTCAAACTCTATTCCTCGGTTGTTATTTGTTTCATCACTTCATTTTTACACAGAATGGCAGGAAACGGTAGGGGCAGTGACAGTGACAGGATGAATGCCGTTTTGGAAGTAATGCGTCAACGGGCTGTAATGGCGGAGGAGACCATCATCAACGAGCGTGAAAACTATAAACGGCTACGTGATGATTATACTGTTTTGATGGGGAAATTTCAGAATCTGGAGGCTGAAATCATCTACTCCAAAGTTGAGATTGAAGCAAAGGACAACAAAATTAGTGGACTCTACCAACTTGTTGAACATTTGCAGAAGAGGTTGATGGACTTCAATGTTCCACCATCACCCTGAACAAAAACAAATTTCAATATTTATGTTCTGTTTTTTTTTTTCACATGCTGTAATGGTTTTGTTTAACAAGTTTATGGAAGTACTTTGTCTGCTTTAAATACGCGCTTCACAGCCATTTCAAAAACTGTCATTATATTCATTCATTCATTAGTCTAGACTAAATAGACCTACCAGCATAACAGAACAAAATAATAACCCAAACAAACATAAAAAACAGACCTTTCAAATGATCTTGCCCACTATAACTCCCAAAATAAACACGAGTACAAATATAAACAACATGACACCAGTACTTTCACTCTTCTCAAATACTTTCTCTGTAACATTGATAGAAGATTCTAGCCAAGAATGGCTTGAATGTACGGAACGTCTACTTATCGCTTGATATGCCTCATCGGTTGAGTTAAACTTCTTGTAAGATGCTCCTGGAAAACCAACTACTTGTTCGTGACATTCAGGCCACGAACTGAACACACCGGTTTTCCTTCCTTTGAAAACCACATAAACAGAATTCTTCCCCATTGGTGTTCGAAAAAAAGGTTTTGTGATGGGAGAAGGAGATATTAGTTCTGAGAAGAAGATGAAGGAAGAAGGATGATGGGAGAAGGAGATGTCAGTTCTGTGAAGAAGATGAAGTTTTATATATATACTCACATCAGTAATAAGAGGATTTTTTGCGTGTTTGACTAAGGAAGATGAAGGTTTACTTTTACTTTTAGTGGGATACAGGATGTAATGAGAAGAAGAAGATATAGTAGGATCCATCTGTAACCCACTACCAATAGATGACGTGTCGAGTAAATTTGCATGGTTCTCTGAGCCTGGGAAAGAGTTTACAGGCCTAGGAACAAATTATGTTGGGCCTAAGAACGGTTCCTAGGCCTTACAGTTTTCGTCCGTATAGGAAATTATGAGGGCCCCGCAATAATCTAAACGATCGGCATGGTCTAAAGATGAAAGGGTATCAATGGAAATATGGACGTGAAGTTTCGAGATGATTGAACGGTCGAACAAGTACGTCCCTACCCATTACATACCTTTAGTAAACAACCCTTTCAAATATAAACCCCTAAATGCCTAAGAGTTCTTTCAAAAAATTGTAAGTTGATCTCGTTGCTTGAATCGATCTCCCTTGTTTCATTTACACTTCCTAAATCGATTCTGATGGGTGCACACCAATTCAAAAAAACATCATATGCAATCGGATAAAAAAAAAGAAATTTTTAAAAAATGATATTTAAATCAAAATTAAATACACCATGGGCCTAGAAACAGTTCCTAGTCTTAAAGTACTGGTTCCTAGGCCTTTATGTTCCTGGGCTTAGTTCCTTCTTTTTAGCACCAATACCGATGATGAATGATGACGTGGCAGCGACACACAACTGAGCATGGGAAAGAGTTTACAGGCCTAGGAACAAATTATGTTGGGCCTAGGAACGGTTCCTAGGCCTTACAGTTTTCGTCCGTATAGGAAATTATGAGGGCCCCGCAATAATCTAAACGATCGGCATGGTCCAACGATGAAGGGGTATCAATGGAAATATAGACGTGAAGTTTCGAGATGATCGAACGGTCGAACAAGTACGTCCCTACCCATTACACACCTTTAGTAAACAACCCTTTCAAATATAAACCCTTAAATGCCTAAGAGTTCTTTCAAAAAATTGTAAATTGATCTCGTTGCTTGAATCGATCTCCCTTGTTACATTTACACTTCCTAAATCGATTCTGATGGGTGCACACCGATTCAAAAAAACATCCTATGCAATCGGATAAAAAAAAGAAATTTTTAAAAAATTATATTTAAATCAAAATTAAATACACCATGGGCCTAGGAACAGTTCCTAGTCTTAAAGTACCGGTTCCTAGGCCTTTATGCTCCAAAGCTGTTTAAAATGAAAAGCCACCAATTTATTGTGGGCCTTGGAACCAGTCTCCTAGGCCTGGGAACAACTCTCGTTGGCCTGGGAACAATTCTCCTAGGCTTGGGAACACGTCTTTTAGTCCTTAGCCTTGATAGCAACTATCCTAGGCCTAGGAACAACTCTCTTAGGCCTGGGAACAATTCTCCTAGGCCTGGAGTCTTCGCTTTGAGATCAACTCTCCATGTCCTTGAGTCCTTAGCCATGAGAACAACTCTCGTTGACCTGGGAACAAGGAGCAAGTTTCCTAGGCCTGGGAACACGTCCTTAAGTCCTTAGCCTTGATAGCAACTATCCTAGGCCTAGGAACAATTCTCCTAGGCCTGGGAACAACTCTCCTAGGCCTGGAGTCCTTAGCTTTGAGATCAACTCTCCATGTCCTTGAGTCCTTAGCCTGGGAACAGTTATTGGATAAATACATCAAGTAACAATGACGGTGACTGGGACCATTGTTGGTGACTACAAGTATAGTAAGCCTGGGAACATTTGTCCTAGGACTACAAGAGTTGTTCCCAGGCCTAACAGATTTTTCCCAAACCAAAAAAATACAACATTCCCAAAAATACACACAGACTAAATAAATGATTCTGAAGTTGTACATGATTCCCAAGCTGTACAAGTCTATTGGATAAATACATCAAGTAACAACGATGGTAACTAGAACCATTGTTGGTGACTACAAGTATCGTAAGCCTAGGAACATTCGTCCTAGGACTACAACAGTTGTTCCCAGGCCTAACAGATTTTTCCCAAACCAAAAAAATACATCATAAACATTCCCAGCAATTCTGAAGTGCACAAAACATTCTCAGACAGTGTAAATGATTGATTCTGAAGCTATACATGATTCCCAAGTTGTACAAGTCTATAGGGAGTTACGGAGTTGACCATTCGTGTAAATCTCAATTGCAATGGCCTTTCGAATATTTTTGATATTCTTTTGTCCAAAAATTGATTTCCATGGAGTTGGTACTCCAGCCATAATCAACTCCGCATACTTCAGTAAAAAGGCACCACAACTGTTTCTATTAAATGATGGGATATGTCAAACATTAGTATCTTTAGGAAAGTAAATAAAGTCCATAAAAAGTACATAAATATGTCAAACATACCCATCATCTTGTTGTGGAATGAGATCACTATGCATGCTTTCAGCTGTGAATGGGGTGCTACGAGGATCCATCTTGATTTGTTGGTAGTAACCGGTATGCTTCAACGTAGATGGCAACAGGTAAAGCAGGCCATAAATTTCCTTCATCCGAGGACTAAGTCCGCTCCTCCGTTCATTCAATGAGTCATATATCATTACTTTTCCTTCCTTTAGAAGTACATGGCATAACATCCAATGGCCGTGAACGTGACACGGAACGAGCACCTGTATATACAATAGATACAGATTATTTAAGGAATTAGATAATGACAACGCAACGTAATTTCCAACAACTTACTAAATCCAACTGCCACCAAGGTTGAGGGTATAGAAGTTGATGCCATGTAACATGTCTCAGGATGTCTGAACTTGGTTGGTAATTTAAAGGAACGAATTCTGGGTAATCTTCCTAGACATTGATAGCTTTTGGAGACAGATCACTGGTCTTCTTGACCCTTTTTTTTCCGATCTTTTTTCCCTTGAAGAGAAGGAGGAGAATTACTTTCTATTGGCTGATTTCTTTCTTAGTCTTCCTTCTCAAATCGGGCTATGTCCCTTTGCGTGTCTAGCAGTTTCATTTCATCTGCCCACATCTTGCTTATGCTAGTCTATCATCAAAAAATACATTCATTAACAATTTTTCAGAAACATGAATAAACACATTTTCAAATACCGTATCATATAACTAGGGTGATACTTACGAAGAAAGATATGTTCACAAATCCAATATTTTGCACATAGTTCAGCTCACTACTCGATCGCCTCCTCCATAGGATATCAAAGTAACTATGAATGTGCTGTGTATATACAGTGATGTACGTTACGAAATAAGTTACATAAAGGCTTAATAACCAGGAAGAAATAGATAGTTAAATTATGTTACCAAATCTGATATCCACGTTTCGACGTTGACCAAGTCTTGAAAATTTTGACGCGTCATGGGAATGATTTGACCCGTATAAATACTATTAAAAAATGAATACATAACATTAGTACAAATATTTTCCAATGAATACATTGAAGTCATGCCAATATAACAGATCACAGGAATGGAATATTACCTAACTTGGTCGTTGTTCTTCAGGAAAGACGTGAACTCAACTAAGTCTATATCTTCCTCGTTTGCCTTTGATTTCTTTGTCTTCTTGGGCATCGGATCTATGTACGGGTCATCGAGATACCTTGACCGCTTTCGAGCCCTCTGTTTGTCAAGGTCTCTATATTCAACATTAGGGTCCACCCTAGTAAGTGCTACCACACTACTAGGGAAGTTCTCGCCAATAAAACACACGGCTGGGGATGGATATTGTTCCAAGCCAAGGATAGATTTTTCCCCCGAGTCTGTAAGGATTCCCGTTGTTTTTAATTGGCTTATTTCGTGATCAAACCATATGTGGGGGTTCTTTGTAAGGGTAGCCTAAGTATCGGTCTTATTGTTCGAAACCCTTTGAAGACCTCGTGTTGATAAGCACCGAAGGTAAATTTCTATGTGCTTACTTTTCTTTGAAGAGATTAGTTGCACACACACACTTAACATTCATTGCATATGTGTGCATTCTCTTCATTTGTCACATTTCACACTTGCACTTATTTATTATGTTTTGTTGTGTGTAATTGTGTCATGTTGTTGTGTAATTCGTTTCCCGATAACTTTCGGAAACGTCCGCGCATGCACGAGAATGTGCTTGGTTTAGCGCGAGGACCGCCTATGGAGAATGCCCTTGGCTTCTCCTTGGTTTTCACCTATCTAGGTGATCGGCGGTTATGATCGGCAGCCTGGCCGCCGAATTAAACCGCCGTTTCAGTCTAGATTGGTCTGAAGCATTTTTGCGGTTAAGATCGGCGGTCACGACCGCTGTTCGAAACCGCCGTTTCAAGACCTGATTGATTTATCTCTCAGTCTAATTCGGCGGTTGGATCGGTGGTCACGAAACCGCCGTTCATACCTGATTGATTTTGATCTCTCTGTTTTGATTCGGCAGTTGGAATCGGCGGTCATGAAACCGCCGAATGAACCGCCGTTTATGCTCTGTTCTTCACGAGCTCAATTCGGCGGTCATTAACGGCGGCCTGGCCGCCGAATGAAACCGCCGATCGGCGCGTTTCTTTGAAACTTACTTAAACGACCTCACTTTGATTTGGCCCCCTATATATATGCCACTTTGACTTTAGGTCAATTAAGAGAGTTCATATTCAGAATTCATACTTAGGATATTTTTCAAAGAGAAGAAAAATTCCAAGAACTCAATTCTTGATTCTTAAACACTTTTTCATGATCATCAATCATCATCTAGCATCATCTTAGATCATCTAGATGTCATCTAGCATGGAATCTTCATCATACTTTGCTTGGTAAGCTTTTCACTAATATCTTACATGTTTTGTGTTTCTCTTATCTAGCAATCTCAATTAATTACTTGTTTGTTATTTTGTATGCTTTGGATACAATATTGAGATGAGTATGATGTATGTTTGAGAAGTTATATTGTGCTTGCATATTAGGTTTTGTGCTTAGTATTGATTAGCTAAACTAATTGACATGTCATTTAGTTTTGATATCTAGGATTGTTCTTAATTGCATATTAATCATCTTAGATAAGCATAGAGGGTTCCCTTGCTCTATGTTGCATTTTGGATATTCACATATATTCACTTAGGGTTGTATTCTCTTCATAGAGAAATTAAGTCTTGTGTGTAGCATCCGGGATTAGGTTGCTTAGAACGCAAGCAAATTGGACTAGGTTCACTCATACCGGGATTAGGTAGGTGTGTGATTACTTCCGGGATTAGGTTGTAATCGTTTGCATATTTAGTGGATTCGAGGTTCGAGTGTGGCTTACTTACATAGCCCGTGGTTTTTCCCGTGAGGGTTTCCACGTAAAAACCAAGTGTTGTTTTAATTTCCGCACCATATTACACTTGCTTGTTTATATTATCTTGAGGGTATTTTCGTAATTTTGACTAACACGAAAAATTGGGTAAAAAGCGTAAAATCTATTCACCCCCCCTCTAGATAGCTTTATACACACCGTGCTATAATTTGTTTCAGAGTCCTACAAGCCAATTAAATATGTAGTAAAGTACAAACCATTGCTATACTCATATGCATGACAAAAACACTATTATAGAATTGTTCACAGGCGTAAGGGAATTATTCCCTAAACCCTAACAGAATTATTCCCAGGTCGAACAAAATTATTCCCAGGCCTAAGGGAATTGTTTCCTAAACCCTAAGACAATTGTTCCCAGGTCGAACATACTTGTTCCCAGGCTGAACATAATTGTTCCCAGGCGTAAGGGAATTGTTCCCTAAACCCTTGCAGAATTGTTCCCTAAACCCTAAGATAATTATTCCCAGGCCGAACATAATTGTTCCCAGGCCTCGACCATATACATAACATAAACACTATTATCCTTAGTTATAGATATAAATGACAAAACCATTATTATATTTATAGAATGTACCTCGACCATCACATCACCCTCGATTGCAGTAGACCCAACAGCCAGAAGAGCCTCAACAACAGCCTCATGTTCCTCAACATCTTGCTTCTTAGTTACTTCTTCAACATCCTCCTGAACAGTAGCCTTCTCAATAGCATCAACAGCATCCTCCTCAACAGCATTCTCCTCAGCAGCACCCCTATCACCAGCAGCCCTATTACCAGCAGCCTTATCACCAGCATCATCACCAGCATCCTCTTGAACAGCAGCTTTATCACCAGCAGGCTTACCACCAACATCCTCCTCATTAGCAGCAGCATCAACACCAACTTCCTCCTCATCAATAGACTTATCCTCCTGAACAGCAGCCTTATGACCACCAACATCCTCCTCATTAGCAGCGTTATCAACACCAACATCCTCATTCATCTCATCATCTTGCTCAGCACCCTTCTAAACATCAACACCAATAAATTAGTGGATATTATTAACGACTAAACTATTATATATAAATAATAATATATTTTTCAACAACTTTATGCATCTAACCTTCATCTGATTTCTAATCTTTGCAAATTCATGTTTACAAAAGGCAACGATACGTTCCTCGCTGTCAACCATAGCAGCACGTAATTCTACATATAATTCTGGGATTGTGGAAGGCACCTGAATTATGCAATAATTAATACTACAATACATACAAGAATAGCTTACTAAAAGTCTAAAACCAAATAGTATAGATGGAATCATACCTTAGAATTCCCATCGGAGAATAGACGCTTCTTCGAAGGGGGGGAATATTCACCTGAAAATGTACTTATACTTTTCCTCACTGAACCTCCTATCTCTTGTTTCTTAATAGAAGCGTCAATCACATCACCGTCATTGTAACCTGTCTGATGATCATCAACTTCATCGTCATCACCACCAACAGCCTCTTCTTCCACTTTACTTGGAGGTAGAGGAAGAGCCAACTTCTCCCTCTTCTTTACGGTTAGTGGTTGACACACGCGTTTCAGGTTCAATGACTTGAAGTAATCTGTATCCTTTTCATACTTTTCAACTTCCCAATCAAGTAAAGTCATTTACATATTGGGAACAAACAATTATTACTGAATTTCCGAAGATAATTATCCCTATATAACTAAAAAGAAAGGGTCATTAAGTACCCACCGTTGAATTGAATGATGATTCAATATCTTGAATCTTTTCATCAAATGCCCATCTAGTGAACCGGGGATACCCCGTACCAACTCTCTTTCCAACTCGATCATCAAAACGAATTATCCTCTCCATGGCCCATAATTATACAATTTCAACTAACTAATATCAATATAGGAAACACAATAACAATTCAACAAAGTATGAAACAGGAAACACAATAACAGTTTTGCTATGCTGAAAATATGCTATATTTTCTTTTTAAAAACTTACCTGAAGTGTTAGAGGGAACCCGGACAAATTGTAGGTATAATACTTCGATTTCTTATTTTTCTTTTGTTCCCCACTCTTATCTTCCAAACTCTTCTCTTCCACACTCTTCAGCTTCCCTTTCCCTTTCCCTTTCCCTTTCCCTTTCACTTCTACTAACTTCTTGTTCTTCTTCTTGTTCTTTTTCTTCTTGTCTTCTTGTTCTTCTTCTTGTTGTTCTTCTTCTTCTTTTAAGTCTTCTTCTTTTTCTACTGCATTTTTAATTTTCTGCAACTTCCCCTTCTTGTCTTCCTTCTTTGCTTGACCTTTCAGTCGGTCCAGCCGTCCCTTCAGTACACCCTTGAGAAAATAAAATGTAAAACTGAATATGTAAGAACCTCATGGAAAATTTTTGAATTCTTCTTCCTTTTCAACTAATGTAAACAGCCACCCCAGGATGGCTGTGGTCCGTCCGTCATCTGTGCCAAAGAATTGGCTCACCGTATATATATTCAACATCTTGTACGCATCTTCACTCTGTTCGGCTGTCATTTTCCTCAAAGTGGCGTACAATACCTCTGCAGTCGGCCTTTTTCCTCTAAAAATTCTTCTAAGCATCGAATCCTCTGGTACTTCGTTGTTGTTTTGAAAACCTTATGGCAGCTGTCCCATATTCAACCCGCTGCATAAACAAAATTCCTCTTGGCCGAAACGGGCTTTCGAATTCCCCAACCCAAACCACATCTCATCTTCTCTTTGTCCTTTGGGGTGATTGATTTCTTTTTTCAAAATATTGTGAATAAGCTGCCCGTAAAGTGTCAACGGTTCTTCCAACTTCAAATATATGCCGAAGGGGCCCTCCTTGAATTTTTCCTCCAACCCAAATTTCTCTAGGACCTCCTTCAAGTTTGTAATGAAATATTGTTTACTTCCACTGTTTACTCTAACCGTTACCCAGCTCTCATGGTCTAGGAACCGCCACAAGTTTGCATTCGGATTTCTCCTCGGCATCTAAACAATGAAAACAAAAGGAAAACATCAGTCCCAGGCTTATGAAAATAAGTCCTAGGCTCAAAATTATGCATTTATGATCAGTCCAAGGCTCACAGATTACATGCATTCTCATTCAACATCAGCAGCTGATTCCTAGGCTCACAAAATACATACATACATGCTCACAAAATACATGCATCCAGTCCTAGGCTTATATAAATCAATCATAGGCACACAAATTACATGCATCCAGTCTTAGGCTTATATAAATCAATCCTAGGCACACAAATTACATGCATCACCCATCCATCTAAAGCGTACTCTCTACATGTAAAATAAATCATTTACTGTCTGCAAACGTTTTTCTTCCCTCCCAATACCCAAAACAAAACATTTCCAGTGTAGTTCACAGCAATCAATCAATAATGCTTGCCCTTCAAACATAACACACACGCTCCAAATACACATACAAACACGCCAAAAAACACAAACAACAGAACAATCTACCATCCCAAAACACATACAAGAACAAACTCCAATAAAAAACACAATTTTCAACAAATTAGTACCTTTAATTTGGTTTGCGTTTTCTAGGGTTTGGGTGCTTCCTTCAATGCCGACGGCGACGGCGACGGCGACAGCGACGGCGATGGTGACGGTGACGAGGAGAACGACGACCTTCTACTTATCCTTCCTCTCTCAATTTCTGGTTTGTTGTTGTCTGGGTTTGGGTGCTTCCTTCAATGCCAACGGCGACGTGACGGCGACAACGGCGACCTTGTGCTTCTCCTTTCTCTCTCTATTTCTGGTTTGAAGTTGTCTGAGTTTGCGATTTCACAAAGAGCAGAGTTTTGAGTTTTGAGTTTTGGGTTTGCGATTTCACACAGAGCAGAGTTTCTGCAACGACGACGGCGACGGCGATGAGGGCAACGGCGACCTTCACGGCAATGGCGACCTTCTGCTTCTCCTTCCTCTCACTTTGGGTTTTCTTGTTGTTGTTGTAACCGTTTGTATTCGCACAGAGCAGAGTTTTGTGGGAAATTAGAGGGTAATTTAGTCCATTTGTGGGGAATCAGAATGGGATGGTAATTTAGTAAACTTAATCAAGTTTTATTTGCTCAAACATTGACCGAGGGTATTTAGGGAATTTCCACTTGAGGGCCACTTAAGGGCATAGTCGTAAATGGGGTTGGCAAAGCGGCTATATATGCACTTTTTTTCTCAATGGACTATTTCCTAGAGAGTGGTTGTTGGGATAGGTTATTTTCGCTAATTAACCCTAAAAAAAATCACAACAAGCCTCAAATTAACTATCATATTTATTATCCAATTAAACCATGACATGACATGGCATATACAATCATATTTATTTTATTTTTTTACTTTAAAAAAGAATAATATTTATTCTCATTTAATATAATATAATTTAAATTAAAGATATATTTTGTGTCAAGATAAAATCTTACGTGAGATAGAATTGTTGTTTTTTTAAGTTTTAAAATAAATGTTTATGTTTTCAGTAAATATACTACGTTTTTATTGGACGGCGTATAGAAGTTTTTCTCCTGTGTTAAATGCAAGACTCAAATCTCTCAATCCAATACCACTCACAATGTGTCATGTCGAGGTCAACCCTAGTCTTATTTGTGCCGAACTAGATGAAATGTTTTTGCATAAATTTTCGATTTAACCTCAGTTTGGTATTGCTTGTGAAAAAGTTAAAATCAATTTCTTTAATAGTTTTGGATTGGTAAAACTCCTATAAAAGGTTAATTCATAATCCGACAAGTTTACACCGTTACTTTAAGAGGTGGGAGAGAGATTACTTTTTGAAAGTGGAATAATCAATTTTAGCATTTAAAAATCTTTTAAATATCTTTATTGTACTTATAAATCATTTATAACCATTTTTTATTTATCTTAAAATTAAATAACAAACAACAAATTTCATTAAATAAATTATTTATCATTTTGTTATCAAAAGAAAGTGGATTGAAGAGGTTTTGCCTCCACCGAATCTGGTGCAAATCAAAGCATCTCAGTCATTTTTAATGTGAACTAAATTTAATTTTTATTTTTAATTTATTTTAGATATTTTTTTAGAAAAAAAGTTATTACATTTAGACATACATGTTATATAATTTATTTTGATTGAATTCAACAAATATACATGATAAAATGTTTTTTATTTAAATATTCTACTTAAATATTGATTTGATTTATATTATTAATGAAAAAAAAAATGTTCTAAACTCATATCTATTTACTATTTTAATCATAGTAATTAGTCACTTTTGCAATAAAAATGAAAATGGGTGTAAATAACACTTTTTATAGCTGATTTTGTGGGTTTATCGGTTATCACTCATTTTATAATTTGAGTTTAAATAATACCAAAATATACGTGCCGACAAAAATGTCTTTTAAGTCACGCATTTTATTTATTCTTTCTTTTTTCATCTTTCTTTTTTCTCATATCACAATTTAGGGCCAGTTTGGTATTGCTTTTGAAAAGTTAAAATCAGATTATTTTATAATTTTAACATGAAATGATGTTTGGTAAAACTTCCAAAAGTGATTATTTGATAATCTGATAAGTTTTGACAGTGATTTTAAGAAGTAGGTTGGGGGTTACTTTTTGAAAGTGATTGTGGAATAATCTATTTTAACATTTAATACATCTTTTAAAATGTCATTATTATCCGTATGAAATCAAGTTAAAATCATTTATATACCTTATTTCATCTCAAAATTAAATATTCTATTTAAATATTGATTTGATTTATAAAATCTTTTTAAAATATTTTTATTGTTCTTATGGAATTTTTTTTTTCCAATTTAAATATTCTACTTAAATATTGATTTAATATATATAATTAATGAAAAAATAAAATAAGGTTCTAAAATCATGTTTATTTTGGTCATTGTAACTAATATCAACACTTTTGAAATAAAATTACCAAACATATATATACTGCTTTTGAGCTATACAGTAGTTTTAAAAGTATAATTAACCAAGCATCTGCTGATTAACTTCACAGCTGATTATTCCTTCAGCACAGCTAACAGTGATTATTACAAAAGTTACAGCAATACCAAACTGGGCCTTATTCTTACAAAACTCGTCTCACTTTCAAATTGAAAATAGTATATTCACTTCTTAGACACAAAACTTATCTGTCTCAAGTTAATATTTTTTAATGTGTTTTAGTAATTTATATTTTAAAATTAAGTTGTTCTTTTTGTATCCCAAGCTTCAATGTATTGCATTCTTTGTGATTGTTTTGCGGAAAAATGGAGAATTGTTGGTCGTTGGTTCGAGAATTATTTGTTGTAAAATTGAGGCTTAAATAAGTCTCAATCGAGACTTTTATTTAAGACTTAATTGAGACTTATTTCAGTCCCGATTTAACAAATTAAGTCTCAATTTAACAATATTAATTTTCGATTTTACAATAAATAATTCTCGAACCAACAAGAAGTGTTCATCATCTTTTCCACATTCGAATCCAGATTTTATAGAAACCAATTTTTCCACAAAAACAATTACAAAGAATGCAATATATTGGAGTTTGGGCAAGAGAGTCGTCCACAACAAAGTTTTTTTTTTCTTCTCTTTCACATGAAATTAAATCCCAAAATCTCTATTTTTAAGCTTGTCTCATTTTCGCTTATGCATTGTCTTTATAGTCTCTATGTGACTAATGTTGTCTTCGTCATCATTATCGTCGTCTTCGTCTTTGTCTTCCACCGATCAATCAACTTTCTCTCTCAACTGTGTACTCCATTTCTCTCTCAATTTCACGCGGTCATGTGAATTTTATGTGAGGGTCATTTTGGAAGAAGTCAAGTTTTTGTGATATATAATAAACTCAACTTAATAAATTAGTGTCAAGCCCAGAAAAAGCTTCTCAAAATGTGCTATGAATTTTTAAAATTCACAATAAAATTACCAAACATATGTATACTGCTTTTAAGCAATATGTCTGATTGACTTGAAAGCTGATTATTCTATCAGTACAATGCTAATAACGATTATTTTGAGAGTTATAGTAATACCAAACTAGCATTTAGGTTGACATACTATGCATCTTTTTTTTTTTTTTTGAATTGAGAAAAGAACATTACACAGCAAAGAAACTAAAACAAAGACTGGGGTCCAGCCACAAACACTCCTTTCCAGAGGAGAAGGCTAACGACGCTAGATTATGTGCCAAGGAGTTCCCCTTTAATGAGGAGGCTTGATACTTATAGAATCCAACAACCGAAAATAAAGCCCTAATGTCATTGATAATGAAATGAGAATCCCCAATATTAGGGGCAGAGCTACAAAGAGAGGCAACAACTAATGGGGAAGAGACCTCAGCAATCGAAATAGTAATGTTAAAATGGTGGGCAAGTCTTAGACCTTCACGCAATGCCAATAAATGCCCCAGCTCGGAAGAGAAATTGCCTTGAGACAGGTAGTAGAAGTGGCAATCACTTTACCTTTGTAATCCCTGATCACAAACCCTAGCCTAATTCTGTCCGACCTGTTATGAGTAAACACTGTCGAGTTGAGCTTCAGCTGGCCTGGAGGAGGGACTGTCCAGTGTGCCCCACAATTGGTCGACAGAGAAAGGGGAGGAGCTGTCAGGGTCAGTTTGGAGTTAATGAACTCCTCCAGCATCGATAGAGCTTTACTAACCACCACCGAGGGATCACAGCCCTTACCACCATTCACCAAAAATATTTCTGCCATTCCAAACAGCCCACATAATAACACAAAACTGACCCAACACATAAGGAGTTACAAAAGGCAGCAAAAAGAGGAAAGCCTCCTGCACAGACCTAAAAAATCTTGAGAAGATAATATTGCCAAAATCAGAAACAACCCAGAATATTTTTACCATTTTACACTGCAACAGAGCGTGGATAGCCGATTCAGTCTTCACTTTACATCTACAGTAGCTAGGATCAGTAACAATTTTCTTTTTCCAGAGATTATCCGCTGAAGGCAGGGCATTTAAGCATACTCGCCAAATAAAGATTTTGATCTTTTGCGGAATATTAAGCTTCCACAAGAGAGACCACCACTTATTCCCACTGGAGGGAGATGTATTGTCAGCCTAGAAACTGTCCTAGAGAGCACATCTATAACCACTACTCACTGAGTACTCCCCTCTCTTGTCAAAATGCCACCGGAAGAAATCCTTTCCACCATTCCAGCTTATTGGGATGGACAAGATTGCCTCCCTATCAATGGGGAGCACAGAACGATTTAAATTGTCTTGATTCCAACCTCTACGAGAGCTGTCCATCAGGTCTGAAACAAGCAAGTTTGATCCTGGATCAAAAGTGATGATCTTGAAAGAATTTGGCCGGGGGATCCACTTGTCTTTGAAGACGTGGATGCTAGTACTGTCCCCCACATTCCATATAAGGCCCTTAGATAAAAGATCTCTGCCCCACACCAAACTCCTCCAAATATGCGAGCACCCAACCTTGGCAGGGGCTGATAGCAAATCCTCATGACTGAAGTATTTTGCCTTGAGAACTCGAGCCGCCAAAGAATCTGGGGCGGAAAGGATGCGCCAAACTTGCATTGCTAAGAGGGCCTGGTTGAAAAGGGAGAGATCCTTAAACCCCAGACCACCCATGCTTTTCGGTAAGCATATGCTTTTCCAGCTAATCCAGCTGGTTTTCCGCTTTCCGTCCCTAGCACCCCACAAGAACTTCGACGTCATGATGAGGTCGTTTGTGCACATCAAAACAATATATATATATATATATATGATCTTTTTGGAAATTATGTTTTACCACTTAAGAATCCTTTTTGGATATAAAACGTAATAATGGTAAGTTGGATTCATTCCACAGGGAAATGAAGTAATAGTTAGGTTGATTAACTAATCTAAGATTGCGATAATATAAATCATGATAAGTGGATAGTGGGTGGTTTAAAATACCACAAAACATACATAAAGTAAAAGTAACAAAAGTGATAGGCAAAATAGAATCTCAACAATCTAAGATAAGAAAAGCGGGTGAAATTAATTAAGAGATACGCTAAGGGATTAGTGAAGTTGCAAGTGAATTAAGGGTGCTTTTCAAACTATCATAAAGAACCAATCTCATACGGATTAACCTCAAAACAAGGTTTGGATTATTGTGGTTGGTATTCCCTACAATAATCCATCCTATTTATTGAATTCTTTAATCAAATAAGGTTGTCATTCCAAAGGTGATTATATAATAGATTATTCTAACAAGATTATGATTAATTGGTTGATATACAAATTAATCATATAGTGACAAGAATCTAAAGATATAATAAATAGAAAATACTTAGAGATTCAATTAAAATATAATCAAGCAACCCCAAGTCCAAGTGTTTCTAGCACCAACCCCCTAGATTGGGGGTTTTAGCTACACATAGTTACAAATAGGAAAAGAGAGTAATAAATGAGGAAATCACCCGTAGGTCACCTTCTTTAATGCTCAATCATTTCCCTCCTTAGATGCTCCTTTGTGTAGAAGTGTGATGAGTGTCAAATGGTGTGTGACTAAGGTAATATGGTGAAGAATATGGTGAGAGAGGAATGGTTTGGTGAAGTAGGATAGATTTGGTGTTGAGTGTTTGATGGAAAATGTAGTTCAAGGTTAGAAATGAAGGAATTTGGAAGTGGGAGTTATGGAAGAAAGACTAGGTCTAAAAATGCTAAGTAAAAGTGTGCTTTCTAAAACTTTGTATATTCTTGTGTGTCTTCAAACACAGAGAAGAGGGATATTTATACTAGTCTTGATTTGTGTGCTGAAAATCGCTTGGAAAGCTGATGTGGCGGGAATGTCGCTATGGCGACCTCATGGCGACATTCTGTTACGCATTCTAAGATCCAATTGTCGCCACGAGCATCATCTTTTTTGCCCTTTGCAAATGGCAACACTAAGGAATTTAGGTGAAGGTCGCCATTTGCCATTGAATGTCGCCATGGCGACCACACCTGATGCACTTTTCTTGGAGAAATTCGTTGGTCGCCATGGCGACCATGTGGCGACCAAATGGCGACCTTTGCTTCTTCTGAAACACTCCTTCCTGTCGCCATGGCGACCTTAAATCAAGCAAATGGCGAAATGCCCTATTTCATTGCCTTTATGCTCCAAATTCCTCCTCTTATTCACAAATGCCCTTAAGGCCTAACAAAACCTGAAACACTTGATTTAACAACATTAAATACGGGGAATCACCTGAGAATAAGCGCAAAGAATAGGAACTAAGGGTACAAAATCGTACCATATTTGGTCCGATCACGTCATCCCACTGAGCTCGTTACATAAGCCAATGGGAATTTTGAATAAACTCATGGAATACGTTTGGATGGCTTGGGTGACTGCCTTAATAAGCACCTCTTTTCCACCATAAGAAAACAGATTACCATGCCAACCCCTCAGCTTTTTGCTCACCCTCTCCTTAATCTCGTTGAAAAGCACTTTTTTGTTTCTACCCACCATGGTAGGGAGACCGAGGTATTTGTCATGGGACTTACTCACCTCAATCTCCAGAATCCTTTGATTCTCACTTTTCAACGCTCTCGCAACCTTCGGGTTGAAAGAAATAATAGACTTATTCAAATTAACACACTGCCTCGAACCTTTCTCATATATGGCCAAAATCTGTCTAATACAATTACCGCTAGCTTTGGTTGCCTTACTAAAAATCATGCTATCATCGGCGAAAAAGAGATGGCTTATTAGGGAACTCCCTCTACAACTTCTAACACCCAAGATACGACCATTTCTTTCCACTTTTGAAATTAAACTGGACAAGGCTTCAGAGCAAAAGAGAAAGAGATAGGGGGAGAGTGGGCACCCCTGTCTCAGCCCTCTCGAGGGGTTGATGGAACAAACCACTTTGCCATTGAGCTGGAAAGAAAGGGTGGACAACGAAATGCAGTCCATAGTCAGCCTAATCCACTTATCCGGGAAATCCATCTTCTTTAAAATTGCCGATAGAAAAGACCACTCAACTCTGTCATAGGCTTTACTCATGTCTAATTTAAGAGCCATATGACCCTTTTTCTTCGACTTCTGACGACTCATTGAGTGGAGAATTTCAAACGCAACTAATACGTTATCGAAAATCTACCTACTAGGAATAAACGCAGACTAAAACTAGGAAATGACAAAAGGTAGGGAGCTTTTCATTCTAGCAGCCATAACTTTCATTACTACCTTGTAAATGACACTACACAAGGAAATAGGCTGAAATTCCTGAATTATTTTCGGATGTTTGACTTTGGGGATCAGAATTATATAGGTCTTATTAAACTCTTTCATGGACACAACACCATTCAGGATGCTTAAATAGACTTTTGTAACATCCGATCCTATCAAACCCCACACTTTCTGGAAGAAAATGGCCTGAAAACCATCTAGCCCGGGTGCTTTTGTGGGACCCAAATCAAAAACCGCAACTTTGACTTCATCCGCTGTGAAACCAGAACTCAGGCCCTTAATCATTTCTTTGGACAACCTACTTTTGATATCTCTACAGGCTCTCTGAGTATCAGAAATAGAGGGATTCGATGAACAAAACAGTTTAGAGAAAAACTCCCTTACCACGTTAGATAGACCAACCTCAGAATCTTAGACATGACCATCAGCATCAAGGAGGGAAGAAACAAAATTTTTCCTTTTCCTAGCAGTAGCTTTGGCATGGAAGAACTTAGAATTTCTGTCTCCCGCTTAAAGCCAATCGACTCTGGATCGTTATTTCCAGTAAATTTCTTCCCATTCAAGGAGACCTTCCAGGGATTGCTCTAACTGTTTGATTGTACCCATCACACCCGGTTTGCCACTCTGACCATAGAGCCTATCAATCACTCTATATTTTTCCTCGATTTGCTTCCCAAAGTTTCAAAATCTCTCCTTACTCCAAACCGACAATTTAAAGGTGCACCAATTCAGTTTCACCCACAACATTACTGTAATCAACTTCTTTGAGCCAGAGGGGTTCGAAATGGAACAGACTACAACCCTTATTCAAGAAAGGGACAGTCGGGTTACTATTTAGAAGAATCGGTCTGTGATTAGAGGTGAAGAAACCCAAAATGTCCACTTTTGCATTCCTGTGACCATCCATCCATCCATCCATCCATTTATCATTGGCGAAGAATCTATCAAGCCTCTCCTGAATATTACTCTTCTCTTCCCTTTTATTGTTCTAGGTATACCTCGGGCCATAAAAACCGAGGTCTGTTAGATTGCAATCATCAATAACCTATCTAAATTTGTTCATACATGTGAAACACTTCATCGATCCGCCCACTTTATCATGAACATTCAGGAGCTCATTGAAGTCTCCTCCACAAACCCACAAGAGATTATCTACATCGATAAGCCTACGAAGGAGATTCCAGGACCAAAAGAACCGTCACCCCACAAGTATCCTTCCATATAAGCAAAAGGCCCCCGCTATTACCCACACTATCAACATAGAAGCAATTCTTATAACCAGCTAACATACTACACTTACCAATTTTGGATCCAAACAGCTTAGTCTCCGAAAGGAAGATGAAATTCAGAGAATACTTTTTTTGCAGCCTTGACAAAGCCGCGAACATTCGGGGAATCCTCAGTCCCCGAACGTTCCAACTGAGGCCTATCATTGTTCCCGAGGGGCGTGTAACTCAGGCTCCACCGATATATGGTTTTCCACCACAATGGTAGGACACTTCTCTTTCTTACTAATCCTGACATTTTCATCCACTTGATCAAACCCAACCTTCCTTCTTCAGACTTTACCTGCCACTGTTAACTTACGAGATGAAACTACACTCGGCTTATTGGGAGAATTGGGTGAGAAATTCTTGCATTTCTGTGGGCTTATCGCTCTACTGGATGCAATGTTTCCCTTAACAGCTGACGGGGATAAGGTATTTTTCTTAGGGGATCTTCTGGGGGGACCCATTGAATTCCAAGATTCTTTGCAGAGGACTGGAAATTAGCAATGGTGAATGCTTTTGATTCACCTCGCGAGCAGATCTTTTCCATCTTTTTGTTATTTTCTTCTTAGCAGCCAACGAGGCTTTGGATGAATCTACTAAAACTGAGAGCGAGGGAGGATTTGAATAAATGGGTTGAGAAATTACACTAGGTGGGCTAACTTCCTTTGATGGGTCTTGGATTTGGTTCACAGGCTCAGTTATGAGCATGGGGGGGTTGATTGTGGGTTCACTAATAGAGAGGCCCAAGTTGTTAGAATCACCTTCTGTCACACGACCTGGCCCATCTATAACCATATCATTCTGCCTGGATGACCCGATACCAACATCAGTAGATAGGGTTTCCTTCCTCTTCTCCGTCTGGGAACTCTGTGCCGCCACCACTAATGACTACCGCTTTTCTATCTGCGACACTCCAAACCTTTGTTTCAAACTAACCGATCTGTCTCCCTCCGATTCCTGAGATTCTGCCATGGATCTAGTCCTCTTCGACAAAGTCTCGTCATTATACACACCCGATCTGGGTTTCAAACGATTTGGAATTGAGGCCTTGAGCCAAGATCCAAATTTATTCTGTGACCCCTCTAAGGCTGTATTTCTGGCATCCACATCTTGACATTCCTTGATACCATGACCAATTTTACCACACGCAAAACAGAACTCAGGCAATCTTTCATATTTGAGATTCATTGTCGTGACCTCTTCTGATTTCCCAAGTTTCAGCTTGATCCATCTTTTTAGAGCTTTTGAGATATCAATTCGGACTTTGACTCTCATGAATTTGCCCCAGCACTCTCTTGATTCTGTAGGAAGTTCTACAACTTCTCCTAGTTGTTCAGCTAGCCATTTAGCTGTTCGACGGTTCATACACATAATAAGTAGATCATGAATTTGTACCCAGAGATCAGCTTTGTTGAATCCCAACTGAGCAATATTCCTGGAGCCTACCGGTTTTTCCAGCACTATTAAGCTATTCCCGAAATGCCATGGACCTCTATTCCACACTCTGTTTCGGTCTTCTTGTTTGATAAAGTAGAACATAAAAATGTTTTCGCTTACCAGCTCAACTTCAACATTCCCATAAGGGTTCTAGATTTGTTCAATCAAGCCTTTGAAGGCCTCTCTGTTAACTTTCTTTCCTGAGAGAACCTTACCTACTAGACACCTATCTACATCTCCTACTCCATCTGACTTAACTTCCTCTTCCATTTCAAGGACATTTTCATCTTCATCTGCAAATGATAAATTCTCATACAACTTCGAAATATCTGAGTCATTCATCCCTAAACGACAGAGAAGGGAAAACTAACCAGTACTATGGAAAGAGAAAGGAGACACACTACTACGCACTTCTTCAGAAGTGAAGACAAACTACCATAAGGACATAGCTATTTTCACACCTTCACTCTTTTTAGGGAGAGAGAGCGGAGAGAAAAAAATTGCTTGGGACTACTGGGATGAGGATTGAGGAGTACTATGCATCTACTTATAGTATATCAAAGTACTAATAAAAAAAATAGTAAATTACATTAGATTCTCTTGTATTTTAGCTAAATTTTGAAAGAAATTAGTGTGATATTATCTTGTTATATTCTATTTATATATACAAAACAATACAATTTTATACAATAAGATAAATGAATAGGATTTTTCATTTTTCTTGATGTTATACTAAAGTGTCTATTTTAAAATTCTTCTTTATTGTATATGCTCTGACTCTAATAATATAAAAGGACCCCACACCGTTGTCCAAGTCCATCTCTCTTATTTATGATAAAGAGAAAAAATAAATAAATAAAAGACAACTTCATAATTTCGTTGTATTAAATTAATTATTAATATTATTAATATCATCACTTAACTACTTGGAAGTTGAGGGCATTATTGATGAATTATTTACGATTTTTTTTTTTAATTTTATTAAATATTCAATTAATGTATAATATTAGAAATCAGCTCAGAGTCATAAATTAATGAATTCCAAAGTGTCGGAGCGACAATGTAGGCCCGGTGTTGACCACGTGGCAGACAGCATCCTCTTCACGTGGGTCCCAACTCTTACTCAAAAACTCAGAAGCGGTCTAATTGGTCCATCCACATGGGTCCATCTCTCAATCTTCTTCAATATTGGTACAAGGGATATTATTAAAAACATACCCTCTGGTTTGTATTATTAGTCAAAAACTGCCCTCTAGTTTCATTATTAGTTAGAACACTCTTTGTTTAAATTAATAGTCAAAATACTCCTGTCGTTACTATTCTGTTAAAAATTTTGAATTTTCCTTTAGGTCACTAAGGGCTAAAATAGTAAATGAGCAATTAATGAATTGAACAAATATTATTAATTAAAAATTAAGAAAACAATGATTTGGTCTCTTTCCTGTCTTCTCCCATTTAAATTTGTATCTACTTCGCCCCCCCCCCCCCTCCCCCTCTCTCTCCCATCTGCATCTCTCTGTTTTCTCTCTCACTTGTAATGATTGGTTGAATTGTGTTTGTGTGTGGTTGTTTTGTGTTCTAAAAAAAAAAAAAAAAAAAAAGATCAGACAAAAGAGATTATATGGTGATGACGATGACGTAGAAAAACAAATTGGTGGGTGTGGCGTTAGGGTTTGGTAGGAGGTTGTTGATAGGGATTTTGGTGGAGAGAGAGAGAGAGGTGTTTGGTTAGATTGGTGATGTTTAGGCAGTGTGATGTTAGGGTTGATGGAGAGACTAGGTGGTGTGGCGTTGAGACCAATGGTTTAGTGGGAGGCTATTCATGGTGACTTAAAGAATAAGTGATGTTCACATGATCTAGAGATGGAGAGCCATTCACGGCGGCCCAATTCGTGGGGAACAGGACCCCACAAATAGTGGGAGACTCCAACCTCCTCCTTCCATGGAGATTCAATCTAGATTTATGTTTTTCATTATTTTAATTTTTAATTATATATATATATATTTTTTTTAATCCTCATTATCCATCCATCTTTGAGCTCACTGACCGTCCATCTTTGAGATGGACAATAAAGATACTTTTTTTTTTTTTATGTTATTTGAAATTAAATTTGATTTCTAATTAATTTTTTTAATTTTTAATTTATATTTAAATGGAAAGATAGTATTTTGGTTAGTAATATTAACAAAATGAGGATTTTGGCACCAAAAAAAAAATGCAAAAGCAAAAAACAAAACCAGAGTGTGATTGCTGGCTTATATGGTGATTTTAAATAATATCCCTTATAAGTTAGAACAATAGCAATTTGTCACAGGCATAGATTTCGCAGCGGATCTTGTGTGGTACTTAGGCAACTTCTGGGTGAATGTTGCTAAGTGTTGGAGATTCACTCTCACACATAAGAGAGACTAGAGACAGGGAATAGAAGAGCTTGGATAGAAAGTAAAGAAAGCTTGTATTGCTATAAGGAAAGCTTTACAAGGCTTTAAATACAAATGGCTTGTGTTGGCTTGGATGCCTTACAAATGATAGGGGTTGGCTATTTATAGTGAACTACCTCCTCAATGAATGGCTAGGATCAATTTGATTCAATGGTAGAGGATTTGCCTCCAGAATGTTTTATACCTATCTAGAATATTCTTCCTATCTAGAATTCTCTATACAAGTATGTACATGTGTCTAGATCTTACCTACAAGTATGTGCAAGAATGATCTAGAATGCTTTAGGGACTATAGACTTCCAGAAGCTGATGGGGCTAGAAGTGCTTGGAGATCTCTAGAATCTTAAAGGAGCTTGGCCTTGTTGTAGGCTTTTTGGGCTCCTTGGCTGGAACTCGGTCAGGCCGTGACATCCTTCCCCACCTAAATTCGCGACGTCCTCGTTACGTATGTGCCATGTACATTAGAGTCTGTCACTGGATGGATCCTTCGTAAGGGTGGACTTTGGCTTGGGAAGCCTCTCATGAAGCATCGTCTTTATGTTGGGAGTCGGATGCACATTGCATCTTGTCGACCCCTTCAACTCGGTGCAAGCGGGTTTGCATTGTTGCGATGGTATCTTGGCATTCGTGGTGCCTCCCTCTATTGTCCTTGGTCGTTGCTTCCCACGGTTTGCATGCCTTATCTTCTTCCGAATGCCTTCAGTTGGCATGTTATTTTTTGAAGAGGTGAGAGAACTGGGTGTCTCTACGAGCCGTACAGCGGATAGCATCTTGAATTCAGGTTTGGTAATGCGTTTCACCGGGATGGTGTGTGCTTTGCCCCCATTGAAAATGCTGAGCAAGCTAGCAGCGGGTAGGGGTAAAACGTTGGCTTGGTCAAAGAACGGCATGCCTAGAACCACTTGGTAGTTATCCAATGGGACTATTGAGAAATCTAGCTTTTCGCTCTATGGTCCTAGGTGGACAGTGATGCCCTTCACTGTGCCATCAATTTGCTTGACCAGAGAGTTGGGAGCTTTGATGACACCTTCTTCATTGGTGACTCGAAGCCCAAGTCCTTTGGCTTCGTCCACTAATATGAAATTGTATGTTGCCCTGGTGTCCAGCATCGCATGAACTCGCTTGCCTTTGATGGTGGCGCCCACGAACATGAGGGCTCTCTTGGCAAGTGTTGAAGACACGGCTCGCCCATTAAATGCATAGATCTGTTGGATAGATCTCATGCTTGCTTGGGACTCGGTTGCTTTGGTCCCCTCGAGCTAGGTGACCCTAGCATTGAGCATCTTCCGTTTTGGGCAGTCATGTACCCAATATGGCTCATCGCAAATGAAGCATGAACTCTTAGACTTAATCACTGTAGGCTTGCCTCCGTTGGGTCTGTCTCGCCGATTGTCGCCATTAGGGGACTTGGAGCGCCCATCATCCTTGCGATCATTGTCCTTCGGCTTGTCTCCTCCTTCACCATGGATGTATTTGCTTTCTTTAGACCGAGTGAGGTCGGTAGGTGACTCTGTATCGGTAATAGCAGTGCCAAGGTCCTGCACGTTCCGCCTTTCTAACTCCACCCTAGCCCAATCCTTCAAGCCGTCCATGAAGAATAAGAAGTGATGGTCTTTGTCAGACAAATCTTCGATCTCAAAGGTCAAGGTTGTGAATTCCTTGACATAGTCGTGGATGGATCCCGACTGCTTGAGGCGACGGAGGCAACCGTGGGCCTTCTTCTCGGCATCAGTGGGAGAGAACTGCTTTTTTGAGTTCCCTCTTGAATTCATCCCATGTGGTGATAGGATTGATGGTGTCACCATGTTTGCGTCACCACCATAATTGGGCAGATTCCCGAAGGAAGGTGGGAGCATTGGTGATCCGTGTTGTGTCATCCATAACTCCCTTGGCTTCGAAGTACTGTTATAGGCCTAAAAGAAAGTTCTCCACTTCCATGGCTTTGCGGTTGCCGCTGTAAGTGGATGGCTTATGGATCTGGATGGCAGTCATGTTGCTAGTGGTGGAACCAAGACTAATGGTTGAGCTATTTCGATGCGAAGCCTATTCGATGCAGATTTCCTCCACTTCCGCACGCATAGCTCGCAACTTGTGCTTCATAAATGTGCGGAGGTTGCGAATTTCTTGGGTGAGGAAGCACGTATCCTCCTTGACACCTTCTTGGAACTCTCGGAGGGTGGCCTTGGTCACTTAGGTGATTTCACCGTAACCAGCTTGGTAGCATTGGTGATCCGTGTTATGTCATCACTTAAGCTGGCTTGCATTCCGGAGAGGGTTTCCTCCAAGCTAGTCATTCGGGCTTCCAAGGCATCCATGGACGAAGCCTTGGACTTGCTTCGCTTGGTGTGGGTGCATTGCTCACCACAACCACGCGTTTGCTCTTCCACTCTAGCAGCAACTTCGCTATCGGAGGCCATAGCTTCGTGAACTAGCTATGGTTGCTTGACAACAAGGCTCTAATACCAACTATCACGGGCTTAGATTTCATAGCGGATCCCATGCGGCACTTAGGCAACTTCTGGGTGAATGTTGCTAAGTAAGCCTTGGAGAGTCACTCTCACACATAAGAGAGACTAGAGAAAGGGAATATAAGAGCTTGGATGGAAAGTAAAGAAAGCTTGTATTGCTATAAGGAAAGCTTTACAAGGCTTTAAGTACAAATGACTTGTGTTGGCTTGGATGCCTTACAAATAAGAGGGGTTGGCTATTTATGGTGAACCACCTCCTCAATGAATGGCTATGATCAATTTGATCTAATGGTGGAGGATTTGCCTACAGAATGTTCTATACCTATCTAGAGTATTCTTCCTATCTATAATTCTTTATATAAGTATGTACATGTGTCTAGATCCTGCCTACATGTATGTGTAAGAATGATCTAGAATGCTTTAGGGATTAGAGACTTCCAGAAGCTGATGGGGCTAGAAGTGCTTGGAGATCTCTAGAATCTTCAAGGAGCTTGGCCTTGTTGTGGGCTTTTTGAGCTCCTTGGTTGGAACTCGGTTGGGCCGTGACAAATTGCCCTATTAACGATTTTTTATTCCATTTTACGCCAATTAATATTTATAAGAAAATTCCACTTTTTTTTATATATTTTTAGTAAGATGATGTTTTAGCTGTGTTAAAGTCAGCTAACATGATGCCGATACAAATACTATAGCATATTCTATAGTAACAATTGGTGTCCAAGGTTTCCGTTAGAATAATAATGATTATAATTATTGTAATTATGACGATGCAGTCATATTAATTATTTAACTTTTAACTTAAATTTTGAAGTGTTTAGAGTTTTTATTTTCTTATGATATTCTTTTCACGTAATTAAGTGTATATAACTTGGGATATTGTTAGAAAGCCGAATGAGCATTTTTATCATCAAGTCATATTGAGCAGTAGTACTTATTCTTCTGTTCTTAAAAATATAACTTTCGACCTAAGACTAACCTCAATTTATTGATAAGTTTCATTGTATTTTTTTTATAGGCATCCGCTTGTGGCCGGGTGTTGCTTCACTTTCAGGGGTGGAGGTGTTTGTAAGTTAGCCTGATCTCTAACTTCTTAAAAAAAAAAAGATTTTTTTTTTTAAGTGTTTGTTTTTTGTTTTTGTTAAAAAAAAAAGTAAAAATATAAATGAATAACAATTACAAAATGAATATTGCTTGATAATTCATACAAATGGTACATATAGTTTATAATTTAATTTAATTGAGATAATCTCAATAGATTCATTATTAGAGTGATATGCTCAATATTTTATTGACACTCAAACACATTAAAGCTTATATTTCCTCACCATTCCCCGTTTCATTCCATAAATAAAAGAAACCCGAATAAGTATGTATTTAGTTTATTTCACTTCCCCTTATTTATTTATTTTTATATTTTTTTTTTTTATGTTTCCTAGTTGAATCATTTTAAATGTTTTTAGGGGAAATGATCATCAATATTATATCTTCTTATTTATGAACATATATATACTTTTTAATTAGGAAAATTTTATTGTAAGGTTTGGTTAAAAAAAAAAACTTTGTACTACCGTCCTGTGTGGGTTGTGTAGGAAATTACGTTCATTCAGCTTGCCAATGTTCTAGGTTCGAGTTGCCGCACCATATGTGTATATAAAAAAAATATATAAAAAATTATATTTAACCCACCCGGACAATAAGTCCTAGCTTCACCCCTGCTCACCTTACAAACGGCCGATTGGTTTTTTTTTTTTTCAAGCTTCCCCCTGTTTGTTAACCTGCATCTTCAGCTGATGAATAAATTTTACATTCTACTGCATTTCAAGGTGTCTTGGGAAGATGTTGTGTTTCGCTACTTTTTCAAAACTTATCAACTCAACGTATATAATCCATGAGACCATGAAGACAAAAAACAATAAATCTGACGAATTGATTTATTGTTGTCAATAATACTTGTCATATAACATGATTTGACTGAATTGTTGCAACTACATATGCATCTGACGAACCGGTGCATTTCTCGTGCAGATGAAGGTTAGTAATCTATTATGCAAAATAAATGTGTAAAAGTACGCAATAACTAGGTTCTTAACTCTTATATTACTAACTTTCGTCAATAGGGGAGTAGCTCAGCTGACAGCTGGTAGATGGACGAGTTTAGAGTTTGGATAAACAATTCACAAGTCAACGGTTCGAATTCTGACAATAGTAAAAGTTTTCAAAAAAATACCAGGTCTTAGAGTAAATATATATTAATTGTCAAAAACAATATAGTATACATCTCTTATTAGTTATTCATATCACATAATATAATTTAACTGATTGAACCAGATATATGCCAGACGCAATAATGCATTTCTCGTGCAGTAATAGGTAGATTAGTGTTATTATGGCATAATGCAAAATGCATGCGTAAAAGTGTAAAAGCAATAACTAGGCTCTTAACTCTTCTTGCCAAACTTTCCGCAAATCATTTAAGCCTTTTTAATAATTACTTGGTAGCAGTAAAAGTTGAAGCCAGGCATTTAATATAGCATTTGACCAGTTACAATTTAAAATATATAATTCATCCATCATATGTGAAATTGTAATTGTGGTCAAGGGGACTGAATCTAGGTTTATTACAATGTCTTAGCATAAAGTTTGTGAAAATACATCAAATGTAATAAAAAAAATCTTATAGTTATTGTTATCCACTACCTACTCAGCCACAAACTTGGTTGGCAAGTTACTTTTAATAAATTGGATCTCTTTTGGGGGACACATGCATCCACAAAATTTTATATAATAAAAGCAGCGTTAACGGATGGTCTAAGGTACATGTTAACAACCACTTTATTACTATAAATAAAAATAAATTGATTGTTAACCTGCACTACTGGCATATGTTAACACTACCCATATAAATAAAGCAATGGATATTATCATCAAAATTCCTATGTTTTGGATTCATTAAATTCCCCAATAATTTCAGTAGATTAAAAATTACCTTTTATATAAAAAAACAATCTTTTTTTTTTTTTAAAATAATGTTTGGGTGTTGATCGGTCAGCACCAAAAATACTGACCTATCAATTGAAGTGTAGCACGTGGTCTTTTTTCTTTTACTTTTTATATTTATCTACTTGCATTCTTCATAAATTGGGTCACGTGCTACACTTCAATTGGTGGATCAGTATTTTGAATGTTGACCGGTCAGCACATAAGTATTATTTAAAATAAAATAAAAAAATCTGTGCAAAACTCTTTGATATTTTTATTTATAAATTTGTTTTTAACTCAACAATGTAATATTATATACGTATGCAACTTAAATTAAAGAGATTAAAAATATATTTAATTTGTATAATTTAAAACATTAAATATATCTTAATTCAATAACAGATTCATGTACAAGAGTACTGTTTTCTAAACTAGTAGTAATTAATATGAGACACAAGTTAGGATAATGTTATTAGAAATGAAATGATCAAAGCGGTGGTGTGATGTGAACGGATGAATAAGGAGGTAATTAATTAGAAGTCAATGAAAACGTAAAACGACGGCCATTTAATATTGGGCTCTGTGTGTGTACGACCGACTAGCCGTTGCCTCCTCTTTTATTTTATTACTTAATTTATTAATTTTTTTGGGTTAAAATTGAAACTGTTGAAGTTTTTATTTTTATCCGATATTAATACTATGATTGTTTTTACTAAACTTTCACTGATGAAACAAAAATACCCTTCAATTAAATACACAAACCGTCTTCTTATAGCAGTCTTCTTCAATTAAACACATCGGTTTTCATCAATTAAATACGGATTGAGATCCTCTACCCATCTTATTTATGCTCAGCTTTCAATAATCTTCTGACATATAACATACAAGCAAAATAATGGCTGAGATCGGTTTTCTTTATTTTTTTTCTCTCTCTTTCAAATAATTACTTTATTTTTCATTATTTTTTTCTCCCTCTTTCTACTGATTGGCTACTTTTCTTTATTTTTTTTCTCTCTCCCTCTTCTCACATAACTATTGCAATCCTACAATCCTACAATCCTACAATCTCTAACTACTTATAACTTATTCATTTTCCCTCTCTCTCTCTTTCTTTTATCATCTCTGTTCAAGCTCTGTTGCTCTAGGATTTTATTTTCTCAAATAATAAAATTCTCTCTTGCATTACCAATCTTCTTGTTTTGGTGTTTATTACACGTTATTTATACGTCTAAAAACTGAAATGTGCCTTACCAAAATCAATCAAATCTACATCTAAAAATTTGGTTTTAGATAAAAAAACAAAAAAAAAAAAAACCTTAGCAAAGTATACAAAACAATTGTAACTTACAAAATTTTATTTAATGTTGCATTCTTACAACTTTGAATACAAATAATACTAAAAATCATTCCAATAAAGAAGAGCTATTTGAAGTCTAAGAGTCTTGAAATGCAGGTGTGAAATTCTCCCTATTTTGTTGAAGCAATGCTTGAAAATTTAACTGTTGAGGTCGCTCATAAAGAGTTTTGTCATTGGATTGGATGCAATACAACTTTACAATTGTTGTTGGAACCATGAAAGCAGGTGTGATAAATAATTATTAAGTGAGAAAAATAAGCATGAATAAACAAAAAGATTAATTACTCTTTCGTTGTGGCCAATATGAAATATTAAAAAGAAAATACAATTTGGGAGGAAAATAAAGACTTTCATTGTATTAAAAAGCTTTAGATTCCAAATTGATTCTCTGTCATGGAGACTACATAAAGTATTGAAATAATTGATAAAATCCTTTCATTTTGAAGTTGAAAAAAGAATCATGAAACTGTGTCATGCTATCATGTGTCTCAAATCAAAATTGATCATCATTATTATATATTCAAACTAAACTTGGATGTTAAAATTCCAAACCCCGATTGTTTAAGAGAACCCATGAAAACCCAACTTCTGTAGAGCAGATTAAGTACCTTTTCAGAAGTGTTTTAAAGTTAAATAAAGAAATGCCACTATAATAGGCGGGAGGCGCATCACAGCAGGAGATTCAATAAACAGAAGCATCTTAAGAGGGAGAAAAAAATAATAAACAATAAGCAATCAGTGGAAAGAGAGAGAAAACAAATAAAAAAAACTGATCTCAACCCTTGTTTTGCTTGTCTGTCAAATGTCAACGGATTATTGAAAGTTGAGCATAAATAAGATAGGTAGGGGATCTCAATCCATTAAATACACCACCATTCTTCTTCAATTAAATACCCAGTCTTTTTTTAAAAAAAAATTTGTGTGACAAGTGGCAGGGATAAATTTATCTCTTTAGTGGAAAGTTTAGTAAAAACAATGATAACACTGATTTGTTTATTTTGCTTTTGTGTTTTCCCTTTCTGTCCAGTTGTGATTGTTTTTACTAAACTGTCGACTTATGAGACAAAAATACCCTTCAATTAAACATACCAACCATCCTTACGGTAGTCTTCTCCAATTAAACACATTAGTTTTCATCAATTAAACACACTACCGTTCTTCTTCAATTAAACACATCACCAATTAAACACCCAGTTTTTTTTTATATTGTGTGGCAAGTGACAGGGATAAATTTATCTCATCGATGAAAAATTTAATAAAAACAATGAAAACATTAATTTCAGATAAAAATAGAACCTCGTTAATTTTTTAGTTAAAAAGTGTTATTTCCTCGATTTTCTAATTCACTTATCCCTATACATCATTAACGCCGCTTTGTCATTTGCTTTCAATTCTTCCAACTACTGGTACCGCCCTTTCTTATTTTCATATTTGAGATTACAAAATTAAAAATGTTCGAAATTATTATTTAAAAAAAAAAAAACACAATTAGGTCAAACATATGTACATTTAATAAATAAACCATGTTATGCGTTCACTTTATACTATACTAATAATGCTACGTTGCTTGGATAATATGATATTATAATTTGTAATAAAATATGAGATAATTATAGTTACAAACAGAGATGAAGCCAGCTTTAGAAAACCGAGGTCCAATTAAAAAAATAATTAGAACTTTAATAGAAAAATGTAAATAAATAAAAAAATAATTAGGATAAAATTTGATTAAACAATTTTTTTTTTTTTTTTTTTTACTTTTAAGAAAATTTGTTGGTTTGGGTGCTTGGCCATGACCCCATCATGTAATAGGTTACAAATCACGTTGTCACATAATTTAGATAAAAAAATTCAGATGATATTTCAGGCGATATAAATTATATAGTGTAATAGCTAGCTAGGAATATACATATATATTCTTAGTTTATTTTGGTGAAATTTAAGTAATTATCAACTCTTTACATGAACTTATATATCCTAAAAAGCTTTGAAGAATAAATAAAAATTAATTTAAACTGAATTAAATGTATTTAAATGGTGAAATTTAACATAAAAAAAATGAATATGGTGAGGATGATTATTTATGTATAATAAAAGAGTAATAGAGTCAACCTAACAGGTTTCTTACCCTCCTCCCTCTCTCTCTCTCTCTAAGTTGCTTCCAGTCCGATGCACTTTGGTCAACCATCCTCTTTAATTAATTCCACTCCACTCTCTCTCTCTCTCTCTCTCCTTTATAAGCAAGTAATCACAACACACAAACCAATTACAACTTTGATTTTTTTTTTATCAACAATGATGGTCATGGACGACGACACTGATCTGGAATTAAGCTTCACCTCCACCACCACCGACCGTACTTTCACTACATCTTCCAGCGCCCGTTCCAGTCTCACCCTCAGCTTCAACGAATCCCTACTTCTCTCTACTACTACTACTGCTCCTGCAACCACCCTCCACCACCGTAAATGGGACCCACATTGGTCCGCCATCAAGGCCGCCACCGACGGAAACCTCCACCTCAGCCACCTCAAGCTCGTCCGCCACCTGGGCACCGGAAACCTCGGAAGAGTGTTCCTCTGCCACCTGAGAGACTGCAACAGCGCCACTTTCGCTCTCAAAGTGATAGACAAAGACTCTGTCACACCTAAGAAACTCTCTCACGTTCAAATGGAGGCTGAGATCCTCTCCATGCTAGACCACCCTTATCTGCCTACACTGTACGCCCGTCTCGACGTTTCTCACTACACATGTCTCTTGATCGACTACTGTCCCAACGGTGACCTCCACGCTCTCCTCCGTAAACAGCCCTCTAACCGCGGCCTACCTCTCCACGCCGTCAGGTTCTTCTCCGCCGAAGTCCTCGTCGCCTTGGAGTATCTTCACGCCCTTGGTGTCGTTTACCGGGATCTGAAACCAGAGAACATTTTGTTACGTGAAGACGGTCATATTATGTTGTCAGATTTTGATTTGTGCTTCAAAGCCGATGTGGTCCCCACCTTGCAAAATAACCGGGTTCTCAGGTCCCATAAAAAAACCCGGCCCACCAGAGACCGGTTCGGCTGTTTCCGTTCGGTGAACCGGAGAGAACCAGATGAGGAGGAGCTGACCGAGTTTGTAGCTGAGCCGGTGACGGCGTTGTCCAAGTCTTGTGTTGGGACCCACGAGTACTTGGCTCCCGAGTTGGTCTCCGGTAACGGCCACGGTAACGGCGTTGACTGGTGGGCATTTGGGATTCTTATATATGAGTTGTTGTACGGAGTGACGCCTTTTAAAGGAGGGAGCAAGGAGAGCACACTGCGGAATATAGCATCAAGCAAGCAAGTGAGGTGCCATGTGGCGGAGAGAGAAGAGGAAGGAGCAGCAGAGGCAAGGGACTTGATAGAGAAACTATTGGTAAAAGACCCGAGGGAGAGGCTAGGATGCGCCAGGGGTGCGACGGATATTAAACGGCACCCGTTTTTTGACGGCATCAAGTGGCCGTTGATCAGGAACTACAAGCCACCGGAAGTGAGAGGGCTGGTTATAAAGAGAACAAAGTCGCACGTGGCCGGAGTTGTTTCTCACAATAACAACAACAACAACAAGAAGAAGCGTTGCTGGTGGAAGAAGCTAGCTAATTTTACGAAAAAAAATAAAATTAATAGTTCTAGAAATTATTACCAAAACTTGAGTTTTAGAAAAAATAATAATAGTAATTATTATCAGTATCATTACGTTAACAGTAAGGGTGGGAAATGTGTACGCGTTTGATTACACATTTGTTTTTTTTTTTTTTTTTTGGGTTAGAATTTTAGATTTTACTTGCATATCGACAGATAATACAGGTACCGGTTAATTTGAGTTTTTATGGTGATGTAAATTTTTGTTTTGCTTTTCAAGAGTCGACGTTTTTCTTTGTATTTCCATCTAATTTCATAATATCATTTCAATGACTTCTTCTCGCCATAATTCATAAATAATTGATAAATTATCACAATAGCTGTCCCGTCACGGATATTTGGGGAAAATAGGGATGGGGTAGTTTTGGGGGGAGGTCTCTCTATCCCCATCCTCATTTCCTTGTTTTTCCCTATTTTCCCCGTTCCCCCGTCTTCCTTGTTTTCCCGTTTCCCATTTCTCATTTCCCTTGTTTAAGTAAAAATTACATACTTAGTAAAATAGAAAGAATTAAAATATTAAGAATTAAAATATTAAGAAAAAAAATATTTAGTAAAATAGAAAGAATAAAAATATTAAGAATATATATATATAAGGTTTGAGGGAAATGAGGAAATGGAGATGGGGGCACCTGCCCCCATCCCCATCGGTATTTCCATAAATTTATGGGGAAAATAGGGAAATTGCCATTTCAATTTGGGGATAAAAATCATTCTCATTTCCCCATTCACCTCCCCCACACAAAAAAAAAAGAAAAAAAAAAAAAAAAACCCCAAATGGGGATTTGGGTCCCCGGAGATAAATGGCCATCCCAACATTCATGATGGTTGTAGTAAAAGTAAAACTCTCTAAGTATGCTTCTGAAGCCCAAAATACCCCTAATCACACAATAATCTCTAATTCAATGCAACTCTATTAGGCTGTTGTATGTTTATTAGGGATATTTTTGTACCTCAAAAACGTAATTGAGGTAATTGAGCAACAATTATGATAAATGGGTCAAATATGTGATTACAAAACCAATTTAAATAAAATCAGTACAAAATATCAGTTCATATATAATAGAACTTGGTTTATATATAACGGTTCACTTGAACCTAGTTCCTATATAACCATTCACCTGAATCTGGTTTAATTGATTCAAAGAAACCAATTTTCAATCATGTTTTAGAAAACCAGTTGAATCTGGTTCATTGGAACATAGTAAATAGAAACAATCCATCTGGACCATTTTATCTGATCCAATTCTATTGATCTTGGTTCGAAGAATAAATTGGTTCAGGCATACAAATCCGATTTGCAACCAAATAAAAGAAAAGGCAAAAATCTCCAATTTTTTTTTTTTTTTTTTTTTTTCTATTAGTAATGTAATTTAACCCAAGAATTTAGTTTAAAAATCTATGTAAATAATGTATTAAATGATTTGTCATGTCATTCAATACAATACTCCATGATTTATAAGATAAAGAAAACTTACTTTGACACATTATTTAGGTATGTTTTTTTTGGGATTGTGTAGCATATTTTCTATTAAACATTTGTTTGGATTGTTACTGTTATTAGTGTTAAACAGTTATTGGACCCAATTGGCCCAATTATTGACAAAAGAAATTAGACCCATCATCCATTTGGTTTTTAACTCATAATATGAGTGACGATATTTGCACCCCTATAAATCTATATGCACACCTCAAATCGGTATATTATAAAATTCCAATATTACCCTGAAGTAAATTTATTAATATGAATAAAATTAATATATCTTATACAACGTATTAATATAATATTAAAATGATTAAAAAAATATGTTTCTTTTTAAAAAATTAAAAAAAATATATATATTAATCACAGATGATATAGCTAAAGTTTTTTTTTTTTTTTTTCCTTCATGTATATGCAGTATGTTGTTTACTTGTTTGAATTGCTAGTCCTAAGAGGTGCTTGGATGATATATGGGATCTTTTTTTGTTTTTTTTTTGTTTTTTTAATCTAACTTATATATTGGACTTCAATCTTCAAGAAATTTCAAGAATTCATAAAAAAATAAAAAAAAATAAAAAATAAAAAAAGAAGGAGAAGGCTGGTAATTTAGTGTTTCCAAGTCCAAATCCCTTCCTATAATAATAATAATAATAATGATGATGATGATGATGATGATAATAATAAACTATTATATTAAAAATAGTCCATCATAATATTAAATATATATATTCGTTTTTTAAAAAATATTTTATAACCTATTAATTTAGTTTTTTTTTTTCAAAAATTAAAAGAAATGTCATATTTTGCGTAAAAAAAAAAAAAGAAATTAAGGGCATATTTGTAATATGTGGGGTGTGTTTACGAATTATACAATTAAAAAAAAATTAATAAGGTATATAAACAAAAAGCGGTGCGCATACAGTTTTCTATGGGTGTAAATATCATCACTCTTAGGGTGCGTTTGGTGCTCAGGATATGATTGAACTATTTTTAAGAGATTGGATTGGATTAGATTAATTATAATGTTTCCCGTGTTTGATGCAACATGGGATTGGACTAAAAATAGGTTTATCTTGTGTTTGGTATGTAATGAGATTGGATAAAAATCATATAATAATAAATTGTAAAAATAAAAAGTTATTTAAAAAAAACAATCAGATGAAAGATTGGATCTTTCCTTCTCTCTCCTCCCAATTGCTTTCTCTCCTTTCTCTAGAACTTTCCATTCTCTCTCCTCTATCTCTTTCTCTTCTTTCCCTCTTAGTTTGTTACCACGTTTTTTCTAGTTTTTTTTTTTTTTTTAATTGATCTCATCTCGGTCGTCGAGTCCCTTCTCCTTCTCTTCCCCCTTCTTCTTCTTACCATCTCTCATCATGGGGTAGTGGCTATTGTGGTGAATAATGAGTTTCTTTTGGGTTTAGGTTGGGGGTGGTTGCTAGGGATGAGAGCGTTGATCTCCTCCACTGAGAAGAGATCAGCAGATGAGGGTGGTCGGGTGCTTCCGGTTGTTGGGGATGATGGTTGGATTTAAGTGTTAAATTTTTTGGATTTACTTTTAATTTGCTAAAAAAAAAATGGTGGTTACTTTGATTTTGGTTCTAGTTTGACTTTTTTTTTTCAATTACTTAGAATCTAGTGTTGAATGGAGTTACATGTGGGGAGTTGGGTGGATTTTGTTTCGTTTTTTTTTTTGTTCCAGTGGGGTGTCAATTTCTAGGTTTCTATTTCTTGTTGGTGGTTGTGGTCTATGGGAGCTGGTGTGGGAGTTGGGTTGGGCGATGACTGGTGTGGTGGTCTATGTTCATCTGAAATTGTTTTTTCCAGTTTTTTTTTTTTTTAATCGGTTGAACAAGAAGAACAGTCGAATTGGAGGGGATAAAATAATCTCGTTAATTTGCGGGGATTATTTTACCCTCCTTTGATGGGATAAAAATGACTATGTACTAAAAATAGTTCAATCCTAGACAACAAACACACCCTTATTTATATTGAGATTTGAGAGGTTGTAATGTCATACCTCACTTCCCAAGAGTCATCACCAAAAATAATGAGTTTTTTTAAGACTGAAAGTCTGAAATTCATCATGAAAAGAGAACTATAAAGTTACGGATGTCTTTTAGAATGAATTTGGAAATATAAGGAGGGACCTAAATATCCATAATAATGTTTGATTTTTTTTTTCTTTTAATAGCACTATAAGTATGCTTACAATTATATGCCTACCAGAGAAAAACTCCACCGATTGGTGATTCATTTTTCTAAATGTTACCAGTATAATAATGTGAGTTTTTTTAGCTGCTAAAGTGGATTTTGGACATAAATACCCTTACTTCCCTCCACAAACAAACTTTCTTTATTTCTTTATTTTTTTTAAAAAAGGAGAGAGTGAAAACAAATCTAGAAGAGAGAGAGTGAAACTGTAACAAAATTCGAAGAAACTTATAATAAGTCTTGACCAAGCCAAGACTATCTGTATGTAGCATTTGTTTTTTATCAGAAGTCTTATAAAACTTTAATTTATTAGATATATGGATAAGTCTTACAATGTGTATTCAATTAGGATTTCAAAAGACTTTTAAAGACTTTTTTTAAGTGGATGATTTTTGCAGATTTCATGGACTTTTATAGACTTTCATTTTAAAAGACTTTCATAGACTTTCATTTCAAAAGATTTTTGTAGACTTTCATTTTAAAAGACTTTTATAGATATTTATAGATTTTCATTGACTTTTAAATATAATATGTACTTTGTTTTAGTAAAATTATATATATTTATCATGTCAATAAAAATATTTTTTCAAATGAATAAAAAAAATTCATTGTTAGTTAAACTTGACAAAAGCATTCATGTCTATATATGTGTAGACCTGGCAAGGTTTTGGTTCGAACCGTCGGAACCGAAACCGAAACCGAAACCGAAACCGAAACTATTTTTCTGGTTCCGGTTCCGGTTTCGGTTTCAGTTTCGGTTCCGATTCTGGTTCCAGTACCAGAACCAAAACCGTTGGTTCCAATCCGGTTCGAACCGCCCGGTTCCTCGAACAGCCCGGTTCCTCGAACCGCCCGGTTCCTCGAACCTTGGAACCGGTCTCCCCCGATTCTGGTTCTGGAATCAGAACAGAAACCAGAACCGTTTTTTCGGTTTCGGTTCTGATTCCAAAACCAAAACCAAAACCAGAACCAGAACCAGAACCAGAACCAGAACCAGAACCGGGGGAGACCGGTTCCAAGGTTCGCAGAACCGGGCGGTTCGAACTGGATTGGAACCGGTGGTTCCGATTCGACGGTTCCGGTTCTGGTTCGAACCAACGGTTCCAGGTTTTTTTTTTTAATAAAATTTTTACATTACAAAATATTACATTTTATTTATAAAAAAATAAAATGTTAGAAAGGATATTGTAGAGTATTGGGCCATGGTCCATAACCCTTGTCCAAGTAATTATTTGTTCATTTCCCTTCTCCTTCTTTTTATATAGGTTAGACATCTCATTTATTTATCTATTTATCCAATATGGGATGTGGGATAAATGAACTTCTCTATTTATTCACTTGGCTTAGTTTGGATGAATGTGTTTTTGCAACGTAACACCTTAAATTAACTAATTCTTGGCATTTTGTCAAAGTATTTTAAGATTAAAACATGTACCAAGTACAACTCCCTGACACATTTGACTAGCAACCTTGTGGATATTAATAAAATAATCATGAAAAAAAAATAGAGAAATATAAAATAAATATATATTGTGTAGAACTGTAGATCAAACCAACCTTGTGGATATTAATGGTGCATTCATCTTTTCAAGTATTGCTTGGCATATGGCATCATCAGGTACACGAACACCCACATTTTTCCTTGAAGCATATTTGGCTGTTGCAGTCCCATATCTTACACACTTTTTTTTTTTTTTTTTAATTTGATGGAACCATATCTTACACACTGCTTTGGCAATTCTTTGGTATACTATTCCATAAAAACTTTGTCAAGACAATTACCCCTTCAATGTATTTTAAAAACCTACTGTACCAGTGTACCCAAAGGCAATCAGTATGCATGTCTTTCAAGTTAATTAAATTTTGCATGTTAACCTAACAATAAGATAAAGGTAAACAATGCTGAAAGAAAAGAATACTCGGTGTGATTTAAATATTATCTAGAGGGGATGAATAGATTTTAACTATTATTACCCAATTTTCGCATGCAAGTCAATTTTACGAAAATGCCCCTACTAGTCAAAGATACAAGCAAGTGTAATATAGTGCGGAATTTAAATAACACTTGATGTATACGTGGAAACCCAACCACTGGGAAAAACCACGGGCTGTTTAGTGCGCCACACTTGGACCTCGAAATCCACTAATCGAAATGGAGTTTACAACCTATGTAGACCTCGTCTAACACTCCGGTCAATAACCCCCCACTTTTACCACTCGGGCCTTTAAAAGTGGCTCTAGTCCAATTGTTTGAGGCCTAAGCAACCTTAGCCTCAAGACTTAATTCTCTAAGAAGAGATTATGCAACCTATGTGAATATGTATGAATATTCAAATAACAAACAAGGCTAGGTAACCTTAGATGCTTATCTAGGATGATGATATAATCAATTTAATCAACCCTAGATATCAATTGCTAAATGACATGTCAAATAGCTTAGCTAATCAAGATTAGTCAAAAACCTAATTAGCTATCACAAAACAACACTCAATTAATTCATCACAATTAATTCTCTAATCTTGTATTTATCATATGATCAAAAACATACAAGTAATTAAAAGAGAATATGCTTGATAGTAAAAATACTAAAATAAGATGAAATTAATCAAAATCTTACCAAGCATGTTGTGATGATGCAAACTCAATCATAGATGAATGCAAGATGAACTTTGATACAAAAAGGATTTGATTTGAGTGTTTAAAGGTGAGTTCTTGATTTGATTTTTTCTCAAAAATCTCTCTTTGAAGTTTAGGGTTCTAATAACTGAAGAATATTTTTCAGAGAATGAGAAAGTAAGATATTTATAGACATCAAGAATTGGGCATGTGAAAAGACAAGTTTGCCCCTGAAACGCACCGTTCGGCGGTTTCAATCTGCGGCTAGGCCGCCGATCACGACCGCCGAATTGAGCCCGTGAAGAACAGAGCATCAACGGCGGTTTCATGACCGCCGATCCAACCGCCGAATTAGACCGAGAGATTAAAATCGATCAGGTATGAAAGGCGGTTTCGAACGGCGGTCGTGACCGCCGATCGTGACCGCATAATTGCTTCAGACCAATCTGGACTGAAACGGCGGTTTAATTCGGCGGCCAGGCCGCCGATCATAACCGCCGAACACCAACAATGGTAAAAACCAAGGAGAAGCCAATGGCATTCTCCGTGGGCGGTCTTCATGCAAAACCATGCACACATACATGTGAACGCGGACGTTTCCGAACACTATCGGGAAACGAATTACTAAGCACATATACACACAACAAGATATAAAGCAAAGTGCAAGTGTGTAAAGTGACATGTGAAGAGTATGCACACAAATGCAAGTATGCTAAGTGTGTGTGTGCTTACTAAATCTCTTCAAAGAAAAATCAAGCACAAGAAATTATACCTTTGGCGTGCTTGTCCCTTGAGGTCTTGAAAGGGCCTTCGAGCATGAAGTTCAAACACCTAAACTACCCTTACATTATCAACCCCAACATGTGGTTTGTCCACGAAATAAGCCAATCAATATATGGGAATCCTTACAATCTCCCCCTTTGGCTATTTCGTGACAAAACCACCACTCACTTTGATTCCTCACATCATAATAGAAACTACGGGTCTACTAAGATTTTCTACTTTACAAAGAGATATATAAAAATAAACTTGAAGACTTCAATCTCATGTAGACAAATCAATCCCTGAAAGCAAAGTTTCTATTCTTTCCAATTCAAGTAAAAAGTGAGATGAATCAAGTGAGAATAAAAACAAGCATTTGCATTCTAAGAATTTAAGCACAACTACAACATCATGCAATAATTGTGAATGCAATGCTCCCCCTCAATGGGTTACTCCCCCTCAATGTATTGTCTCCCCAACATGCATAATTGCAACTCCCCTTACCACCATTCTACTCCCCCTTTTTGTCATGATATAGGCAAATGAGTAGTCCCCAACCGGGTCACTTAGCAAAGAGAGATGATAGCATTCAAGTCATTTGCATAATCATAAAATGCACTTTATGCAACTCTATCAAATGGAGAGAAACAAGGAGATTTATTTGGAAATAAATGTGTGAATCAAAACATGCTTTGCATACAAGACATGTAGCATTCAAGTCGAAAATACAATGGTATTTGGCAAAACAAATGACAAAGGTTTCTAATAAGAATTCAAACCAATTTCACCAATGTCATGAGAGAAGCAAGGATATAGAGTTTTCATTGATTTTAATATAAGAGCAACTATATCCAACTTTATAGGCCAAACGTGTCATGAGCAACTTTGCACCCTATTTGATTTTTCCGGGAATGAAACCCGTATGATAGTAGACATGTTCAACAAATAAAGAAAGAGAGACAATTTGGAAAATAAATTCCTTTGAACGGATACAAGATCCTTTATTCATTTTGAGTCTCATAAGCTTTTTCACACAATGTTTTGCATTTATAAATTGCAATAATCAATTTATGCTTTTTCATTTGAGCATGTCATTTGAATTTCATGTTTTTCATATGTCATTAGCATGTTATAAAAACAACTCATGCTTTTCAATTTTTTAGCATGTCATTAAGAATCATCATGTCATGGAGATAACTATAGGTCATTCATATCATACTTCCTATGTAAATCTCCTAGTCCAAAAATTCATGTTTGAATATAAATATGACATGGATTGTAAATAAGCATGGTTCACACTTATTGAATTGAAAGCATATATACATATGTGCAACCAATCTTACTCAAGCAATTAACAAAGAAGCATAAGATTTTTCAAATATTTGCATGCAACAAGTATGCATAAGCTCTCTTTGCTTGAGTTCCCCATATAGAGTCAATATCATCCTTCTTTAATGAAGGTCATGAGGTCCTATAGACCTCCCAAGTCCATTTGACTTGGATGAACCTATTTGAGACTTGATAGTCTCGTAGCAAGCGGGTTCATTTTTCCTTATCCACATAGATATAACTTTTTTCTTCCTAGTGGACAATGGTTCAAGAGTACTAGCAATAATAGGATCATGAACATGAATATTTTCCTTCCTATTAGCATGCATTCTAGCTTTTGTCATTCTCTTTTCAATCATGCTTTTGATTCTACATAATTTAATGAAATGAAAGCAATTTGGTCTAATGTGACCATTAATACCAAAAAAGTGACATGTAGGGATAAATTTAGAATTCATACCATGTCCTTGTGCATGCATAGGAGCCTTCCCATGACTTTGTGGTTGAGCGGGTTCAAATCTTCTTTGTTGTTGAACCAGTCTCGCTTGCTTCCTTGATCCATTTTGCATGATTGGCCTCTTCCCTTAATGAATATGAGCTTGAGGGAAGTTTGGTTGAGGAACTTTTTGAGCTTGAGGTTGTCTCTTTGAAGCTTCCTTCACATGTGCACTTCTTGAGCATTGTCGTAGATCGATTTTCTTCCTAGGTGTGTGCACCGGTGAGGCTTCGTTCTTGCTCAAACTCTTGACAAAGATGGTCTTGGTTGGAGTAGTGATCTCTTTGCTTACTTCATACCCAATACCTCTCTTGTCACAAGGGTTCTTTCCACTACCAAGAATGTGGTCAAGTTTCTTGGTGCTTGTAGTTATCCTAGACAATGACTCTATGGCTTCAACAAGCTCTCTCTTCAACCCTTCTTCATTCCTCTTAGACATAGCTAGCTCATCCCTTAGCTTGTATTCAATCTTCTTGGATGCCTCCACCTGTTTACTTAAGTGGTCATTGTGTGTTGAAAGTTCTAGATTTTCATCTTCTAAAATCTTCAACTTTCTATTTTTCTTCTCCAATGAACTTTCACACTTGACTATAAAGTCATTTACATCCATTTTCTCTACACTTCCATTTGTAGAGTTAGATGAGAAGTCATCTTCACTTAAGTTATCTCCTCCACTCTCATTCTCACTAATGGAGTCATTTCCCTCATTTAGACCTCCACCTTGGTCTCTTGAGTCAATGAGAGCCATATCCCAATGAGTAGCTTCTCCTATCACCTCTAGAGCTACTTCTTCATCTTTTTCTTCTATGGGATCACTAGTCAAGTCATTCTTACCAACAACTTTATCTTCTACACAAGTGGCCCCAAATGCCATGTAGTTGATGGTAAGCTCATCATCACTAGATGACTTGTCTCCCTTTCCAGAGTCATCACTTTCACTCCACGTGGTGGCCATCACTTTTGCCATCTTGTTCTTCAAGTTCCCACAATCGGGTGAGATGTGACCTATACCACCACACTCATAGCATTGGACCCATTTCTTTTCACTCTTCTCTTGCCTAGGCTCAAAACTCTTGAAGGGAGCCTTTTTCTTCAAGTCTTGGCCTTTGGATCCAAAGCCCTTCTTCTCGAACTTGACAAATTTCTTGAATCTTCTAAGCAACAATGCCATGTCTTCGTCCGAGTCACCTTTTTCCTCCTTCACAACCTTGGAAGCATTCAAAGCAATTCCTTTTTGCTTTTTAGGAGGTGAAATGCTAGGAGCCTTCCTAGATTCATAGGTGAGGAGTCTTCCAATAACCTCGCTCGGCTTTATGTCCTTATAGGTGAAATTTTCCTCTAAAGCCGTCACCTTTGATTCAAACCTAGCAGGGAGTGACCTCATAATTTTCTGCTTAACTCTCCTATCTGAATAAGGATCACCGAGTTGATGGCTTTGATTCATAATATCCATCAACTTGACTTCAAAGTCATTGAAGCACTCGTCATCCTCCATTTTAAGCAACTCAAATTGCGTTTGAAGGACTTGTAGCTTGGAATCCTTAACCACATCGGTTCCTTCATGTGTAACCTCTAGGATATCCCATGCCTCTTTGGCTATCCTAGTGTTCTGAATCAGTTTGTACTGATTTTCATCCACTGCACATAGAAGAGCATGCCATGCCTTCCTATTCCATTTTGAAGTCTCAAACTCTTCGGGTGACCACTGAGCCTTAGGCTTGAGTACTTCTTTTCCACCACCCGTGGGAGTCATCATAGGAGGTGCATACCCATCTTCAATAGCCATCCATGCCATATCATGGATTTGGCACACGTATGTTTCCATCTTGCCTTTCCATGAGGCATAATTCACACCGGTGAGGAGGGGAGGCCGTGTGCTTGAAGCACCCTCATGGTTGCCACCGTATCCACTCATTGTATATAATGAATGCAAAATGTATGAATGAGCAAAATCACACAAATGCAAAACACACCTAAAATGAGCTAGGATCACCTAAGTATATCTAGGAACCTGCTCTGATACCAATTGAAAGAAAAGAATACTCGGTGTGATTTAAATATTATCTAGAGGGGGGTGAATAGATTTTAACTATTATTACCCAATTTTCGCATGCAAGTCAATTTTACGAAAATGCCCCTACTAGTCAAAGATACAAGCAAGTGTAATATAGTGCGGAATTTAAATAACACTTGATGTATACGTGGAAACCCAACCACTGGGAAAAACCACGGGCTGTTTAGTGCGCCACACTCGGACCTTGAAATCCACTAATCGAAATGGAGTTTACAACCTATGTAGACCTCGTCTAACACTCCGGTCAATAACCCCCCACTTCTACCACTCGGGCCTTTAAAAGTGGCTCTAGTCCAATTGCTTAAGGCCTAAGCAACCTTAGCCTCAAGACCTAATTCTCTAAGAAGAGATTATGCAACCTATGTGAATATGTATGAATATTCAAATAACAAACAAGGCTAGGTAACCTTAGATACTTATCTAGGATGATGATATAATCAATTTAATCAACCCTAGATATCAATTGCTAAATGACATGTCAAATAGCTTAGCTAATCAAGATTAGTCAAAAACCTAATTAGTTATCACAAAACAGCACTCAATTAATTCATCACAATTAATTCTCTAATCTTGTATTTATCATATGATCAAAAACATACAAGTAATTAAAAGAGAATATGCTTGATAGTAAAAATACTAAAATAAGATGAAATTAATCAAAATCTTACCAAGCATGTTGTGATGATGCAAACCCAATCATAGATGAATGCAAGATGAACTTTGATGCAAAAAAGATTTGATTTGAGTGTTTAAAGGTGAGTTCTTGATTTGATTTTTTCTCAAAAATCTCTCTTTGAAGTTTAGGGTTCTAATAACTCAAGAATATTTTTCAGAGAATGAGAAAGTAAGATATTTATAGACATCAAGAATTGGGCATGTGAAAAGACAAGTTTGCCCCTGAAATGCACCGTTCGGTGGTTTCAATCGGCGGCCAGGCCTCCGATCACGACCGCCGAATTGAGCCCGTGAAGAACAGAACATCAACGGCGGTTTCATGACCGCCGATCCAACCGCCGAATTAGACCGAGAGATTAAAATCGATCAGGTATGAATGGCGGTTTCGAACGGCGGTCGTGACCGCCGATCGTGATCACATAATTGCTTCAGACCAATCTGGATTGAAACGGCGGTTTAATTCGGCGGCCAGGCCGCCGATCATAACCATCGAACACCAACAATGGTGAAAACCAAGGAGAAGCCAAGGGCATTCTCCGTGGGCGGTCTTCATGCAAAACCAAGCACACATACGTGTGAGCGCGGACGTTTCTGAACACTATCGGGAAACGAATTACTAAGCACATATACACATAACAAGATATAAAACAAAGTGCTAGTGTGTAAAGTGACATGTGAAGAGTATGCACACAAATGCAAGTATGCTAAGTGTGTGTGTGCTTGCTAAATCTCTTCAAAAAAAAAATCAAGCACAAGAAATTATACCTTTGGCGTGCTTATCCCTTGAGGTCTTGAAAGGGCCTTCGAGCATGAAATTCAAACACCTAAACTACCCTTACATTATCAACCCCAACATGTGGTTTGTCGACAAAATAAGCTAATCAATATATGGGAATCCTTACAAATGCTTAACGGTTCGAAATATATTTACATGTCCTTGGCCATCACCACAAGGGAAACCGGTTGTGTATATATATATATATATATATGTCCCGGAGGCCGGAGAGAGCGGCATAAGATACTAAAAGGCTGCATGAATGATGAGGATATATCAGTACAAGTATACAACAATAGTTGGACATATATAATATAAAAGTTCATTTATCCCACATCCCACATTGGATAAATAGAGAAATGAATGAGATGTCTAACCTATATAAAAAGGAGGAGAAGGGAATGGAAAATATAATTACTTGGACAAGAGTTATGGACCATGGTTCAATACTCTACAATGTCCTTTCTAACATTTTATTTTTTTATAAATAAAATGTAATATTTTGTAATGTTAAAAAAAAAAAAAAAAAAAAAACCGGTTCAGAACCGCCGATTCCATCGGAATCGAAATTGGACCGGAACCATACCAACTCTATATATGTGATTTTAAAATTTTTATTTTTATTTTAATTATATTTTGCATCATAAAGAAATTATGCTCCTAAGTTTTTTTTTAATAATTAGTCAAAATTTTATTTGTTTTTGAGAATTAGTCAAAATATTATAAATTTTCTTTTAGAATAAATGTAGCAAACCGACAATAATATTAACCTTTATATGTTTCTACGAAAGTATGACAATGAGTATAAAAAATCTACCAAAAATTAATTCAAGTTATTAAGATAAAACATAAAAACCGCACCCAGTTGTTGAATATATAAGATCCATACCTAAAAGTGGTTAGTTTGATATTGATCATAATTACATAGAGTCATGCTCATACACGACTTTGATTATGGTATATTTGCATGGTTAAGTAGTGGTTTTTGTCATTTATTATTTTTATTTAACATAAATAAAAGTCATTTGATTTGTGTCAGTGTTGTTTAGTTGCTTTGAAAATATAGATAAAAAAAAAAAATGAAATCTCTCGTCCTTAATTGCATAGTTGATAGAGAGTTGTTTTATATTAATTTTTAGTTACTTTTTTTTTCTTGTTATAGATTGTTAATGTTTGTATGTTATTTTTTTTTTTTGATAATGTTTATTCATTTTAAAAGTTATTTATTTTATTTTATTTTTGAAATTTATTAAGAATGAATGTGCTTTTATTTGAAAATAGAACATATGTTTGGTGATTGATATTTTTCAAAGAGTTTTAAGTTTTTCTTTTAAAGTGAAATTCTTTCTATTTTTTTTTTTTTTTATAAAAAAAAAGTCATTCAAAGTCTTTGGTAGGAATAGAAGACAAATTGTAAGATTTGTTATAACTAAAAGTCATTAAAAGTCATTGATATTTTAAAGTCATTAAAAGTCATTGAGATTTTGAATACCTCATAACTTTCATAAACTGTTAAAAGTCTATATTGAATACCCCATGACTTTTATAGAGTCGTTAAAAGTCTACATTGAATACACCTAAACTTTTTAATTTCATAAAAGTCATTAAAAGTCTTTAAAAATCCTAATTGAATACACATTCTTAAGATGATATAATATGTTTGTTTTTTCATTTTGGATAACTTATTACAAATGTAAAGTTTTTAACTTTTTTCATTTATAACATTTCTTTTATATTTATAACAAAATAATTTTATTTTTTAAATTAATAATAAAAAATAAAAAATAAAAAATATATATATTGAAGATCTACGATTGCTCATTGATGATAGGGTTTCAGTTTCTCCTCTACAAATCGCATGGTTCACCTCTGGTTAAACCAGAATACCAGATCTCCCCTAGAGATCTGGTTGATCGATTTCTGTCATATCTTCCCCATCTATGTTTCTCCCTCCACCGCCACCTCTGCGCCGCATCAACTGAAAGTCTAAAATCGTCTCTCCCTCCACCGCCTTCGCCACCACATCACTCGATTGTCTCCATCTTCACCTTTTTTCATTGCTGCATCACACGAACATCTTCCTCCCTCCTCCTCCGTCTCATCACCCAACCATCTCCTTTTCCTCCTCCATTTGCCGCCGACCTCCATACATAGAGGGGGCCCACATCCTCCTCTCCAAAATCGAATGGAGGCCGAACGGCCTCCTGCCGTTGGAATCTAGGAGGATGATTGATCGAACTATTTTATACCTATTTGAGGTCCCCTATTTTAGACCATTTGTCTCGTTTTCGAGCATATTTTTGTATATAATGTTTTGTTTGAGCCTTGTGTAGGTCCATATTCCCTACAACAAGGTTTTGAGCTTAAAGATTAGTTTGGGAGGTAAAATGAGCCAAAAACAGAAGAAATTGTATATGCTCGTGTAGAACGTACAACTTGTGGTAGTCATATGTTCATTCTCAAATCGAACCACATTGATATCTTTATATATTTGGAAAGCCCCGTAAGTCTAGTTTCTAGAACATTTTACGGATTGTGATTTTGAGCTTTCTGCAGTAAGTTATGCCCATTTCCGTAATGGTGCGCGATGCTGAGATGCTGAGATGCTGAAATGCTGAAATGTTGTTAGTTCTGAAAAGAATACGGTGTGTTCTAAATATGTAATCTAGAAGGGGGGGAATAGATTTTAACGATTATTACCCAATTTTCGCATGCAAGTCAATTTTACGAGAATGCCCCTACTAGTCAAAAATACATATAAGTGTAATAAGATGCGGAATTTAAATAACACTTGATATATACGTGGAAACCCAACCACTGGGAAAAACAACGGGCTGTATAGTGCGCCACACTCGGAACTCGAAATCACTAATTGAAATGAAGTTTACAACATATGTAGACCTCGTCTAACACTCCGGTCTGTAACCCCTCACTTCTACCCAGCGGCCTTTATTAGCAACCCTATTCCAATTGCTCGATCCTCGCAGTCACTACTTGTAATGATGTTTACAGCCTAATCCCGGTCTGTAACCCACCACTACTACCCGCAGGCCTGTAATAGCAACCCTAGACCAAGACTTCAATCTCTCAAAAGAGATTGCACAACCCTATGTGAATATGTATGAATATTCAATTAACAAACAAGGCTAGGGAACCTTAGATGCTTATCTAGGATGATGATATATTCAATTTAAATCAACCCTAGATATCAATTGCTAAATGACATGTCAAATAGCATAGATAATCATAGATTATAAAAACCTAGATATCTATCAAAAACAACACTCAATCAATTCATCACAATTAATCTCTTTTCTTGTATTTAGCATATGATCTAAAACATACAAGTAATTTAAAAGAGATGGCTTGGTATTTAAAATACTACAATAAGATGAAATTAATCAAAATCTTACCAAGCAAGTTGTGATGATGCAAACCCATACATGGATGCACTCTATATAGACATAGGAGATGCAATATGAAAATTGATGCAAAAGGGGTTTGATTTGAGTGGTTAAAGATGAGTTCTTGATTTGATTTTCTCTCAAAATCTATCTTTTAAGTTTAGGGTTCTTAAGAGTCAAAGAACTTATTCAGATAATGAGAAAGTGTGATATTTATAGACATCAAGAACAGGGCAAGTGAAAAGATAATTTTGCCCCTGAAATCGCACGATCGGCGGTTTCATTCGGCGGCCAGGCCGCCGAATTGAACCGCCGAATGGCTCCCGAGCGGAACAGGGGAACTTCGGTGACTTCGTTCGGCGATTTATAAACCGCCGATCATAACCGCCGTTTTGGACCCGAGAGATATATTTCAATCAGGTCTCATTCGGCGGTTTCGAATGGCGGCCAGGCCGCCGAACATAACCGCCGTTTCACCAAAAATGGTGAAACCAAGGAGAAGCCAAAGGCATCTCCACCGGCGATCATCGTGCAAAACAAAGCACATCAACATGCACGCGCGGACGTTTCCGAATAACCTTCGGGAAACAAATTACTCCACACTAAAAGCTAACATACATGAAGTGCAAGTGTGTGTATTGAATGCATCCTAATGCCTATCATGTCATGGCATTTCATATAATAAGATGCAATCAATTTAATGCAAGAAGAGACATTGAATAAACAATAAAGCACAATGCACACAAAATATAAACACAACATTCAAGAATAAGAGTTATGCATGTTGTGTATGTGTGCAACTATATCTCTTCAAGGCAAAGTAAGCACTACAAATATACCTTTGGTGCTTGTCCTCTTGAGGTCTTGGAAAGGGTCTTTGATCTTCAACCTTAATCACCTAGACTACCCTTACAACCAAACCCCAACATGTGGTTTGACCACGAAATAAGCCAATCAATTAATGGGAATCCTTACAAGGTCTAAACGGCTACTTAAAACGGCGGCCAAGCCGCTGAACCAAACTGCCGAATCACTCCAAAAAGTTGTTTTTTGAGAGAATTTCAGGGATAGTTTTGTCCTTTCACCCCAACCTTCAATCCTAACCTCCCAACACTATATAAACACCTTATTCTCTTCTCTCCCAACAGAATTCACTCCCCACACACTTCCTCAAACTTCTTCTTTTTCATTTTTTTCATTTCAAAATAGAGAGAGGAGCTTCCAAGAGCATCCATGGAGGTTTTTCCTCCATGGATACTCCCTACTTCATCTTCTACCCATCATCCATTCATATAGGAGTAGATTGCAAGGAGAAAGGAATTGGCTTTGTCCAATTTCGAGCTAAACAAAGGAAGGAGCTCTTGGAGGAGGTTTTCTTCAAGGGTTGTATTCTATTTACTCATCTCTTTGTATTTCTTGTTTTCTTAGATGTGTAATCCCCACTTGGGAATATTTGTAAACCTATTTTGTGCTCAATTTATGTGATGGTTATTTTTATATCTAATTTGTGTTTTGACCCATGCTTACTTTTATTGAATACATCTCTATCTTGAAATGCCTGTGTATGGAGATTGGAAATTAATATGTATTCATGGATGAGATTAGGAGTAGATTAATGTAAATTAGGAGTAGTTGTAATCAAATATCCCATTTTGTGTTTGTATGTTGATGGAAGGTCGAAATTAACTTGTATGGATGTGTTTGAGTGAATTAGAGTTAGGATTGTGCCTTTTGGAGGGGCTCTTCGGGCATAGTCTTAGCTAATTAGCTAGGAAGAGTGGGTGAACCTATAAATTGCCATATTAGAAGGGTTTGGTTCAATGTTCTTGTTAACAATTGGACTTTAGCTATTTCTCACTTTAGGGGCTCTAGGTGAGTCATGGTTAGAGTTACAATTATTGATCTTTGGCTATCTCTCACACTAAGGGCTCTAGGTGAGTTATGGTTGGAGATACAATCATTCTTTCCACATTCATTATACCTAATGTTGCCATTTTACATTATCGTATTAATATTGGGATTCAATTTAGCATCGGTTTGTAGAATGTGCTTATAAATGTTGGTTGTGGTTTTGTGTTTGAGAGGTTCTCAACACACTCTTCAACATTTAGCTATATGAATGGGTATAAATCGGATTAAGGCAAGAATGAACCCTTAACTAAAATTGGATGTCCTTAATGTCTAACAACCAACTATTTGTGCACTTATGTATAGTGAACTTGTTGAACCTTGTGTGACCATTTTCATGAATCTCTCTTATCCACCATTTTATTTATCACTTCAAATACCATTCTCACCCTTCCATATTCTCTTTGTTTTTATTTATTTTCATTTTTATTCTCTACACACACACACATCGCATTGTACATACATTTTACACACACCATTCTCACATTTCCGCATTCTATTTACATGCTTACAATAAACTCTAGAACTTGATACGGTTGACGGATCACACCTCCCTGCGGAACGATGCCCCTGCTTGTCACTTTACTAGTCTTTTGTTAGTTTAGAGCACATTGCGAAGGAAACCCCTTTTTAAATGAAATAATCTTTTGATTCTTACAATTTCTTAACGACGGAAAAAACGAGTATCAAAATGGTGCCTCTGCTGGGGAGGTGTATTCGTTGATTGCTTCTTTTTTTTAGCTTAGGTTTTGTAAATTTTAGATTTAATTGCTTTGCGGATTGTGTTTAGATATGTTGAAAATAAACACTTGTTTTTTTTTCTTTTTTCTTTATAGCATATGCGTTTAATGTTGTTTGAGTTGTGTTTGTGAAAGGAAAGGGAATTTTCAGGTCGGATGGACCACACAACTCTTGAGAACCATATGTGTGTGCTTATCGCAGCCAATAACTCCCAAGTGAAACGGCAGCACCACAACGGACGCGTTGGATGTAGCCACAAGAGGTAATTCCTCTACTTTAAATAGAGTGCTTATGGTTAGTTGTTGAGTTGGGCAAAAATTGCCCTAGTGCTTAAAGGTTAAAATGCTATGCTTGTAGTGTTTGTAACTTTTATTTTTGTTTAGATCTAAGAGTGGATTTGTATTGTGCTTAAATCTTAGGATTTGTTGTGTTTTGTTGTTAGCTTTATATTTTTTTTTCTCATCTCCGAATTTTGCTAAACGTTGTCCATATTTTATGATTTGAGCAACACTGAGGACAATGTTAAGTTTAGGTTTGGGGGTGTGGACACATTCATTGTCTATTTTTATTTTTTATTTTTTGTTACGTTTAAAAAATTTTCAAATCTCTACACAAAACGATCAATTTTGAAAATATTTGGAAATGAGTCCATTTTTGTTGAGTTGTTTTTCTTTGCGTGCTGGTAGAGACATGCATTGCATGCTTTTAGCTCCGTGCGTCGCTTAAATTTGCTTGTACAGTTCCAATCTTTTGATGTTGAGGTGGATGAGACTTCTATGTTTGTGTAGCCTAGGAAAATATTGGAGACTACTTGTGAGCTACATTGTGCCTAAATTGTGAAAATTTGAGGGTATATTATGTTTCTACTCTTTAAACACTCTTTGATTTTTTTTTTTTGGGGTTTTGTTAATTGTGATCTCATTGTACATCAACTTTGCATTGATTGCCATAGAACATTCATGTGGACTACTTGACGTGTATTCCCTTGGTAGATGAATTTTTAGAAATGATTTTGAGCTTGAGTGTGTGCATAACTACTAAAATAGCCTAAACACTCACATACCCCTATATTCATTGCAAATTGAAGCCAAACACATATCCATTCCCTAGTTATTGATCATGTTGAGGTGTATAGCTTAGGAGAAGCTAGCTCTAAATTTTGTAAAAGTGTGTACTTAGGCAAATATATGTAAATTGTGCTAGACAAAGGCTTACAAGAAGAGAGAAAAAAAAAATAGAATAAGGGTTGAAATATAAAACACTTAAGCCTCATAGTTCTTCAATGGTAAAGTTACTCACTAATAAGGGTACAATTGTAGCACAATAGTTCAATGTAAATTTTATAGCCTAGACACTTATATTGTAATGTGTAATAGAGCTAATTTTGTTATAAAGTGTATTGTGTAAACACACCCTAGAATGGTTAATAACTTTATCCTTCTTGCTCCCACCAACTTTTCCATCCCAAACACTACCACAAATCACCTTGGCCCCAACAAAAGTGAGGGAAAGCCCATTTGATCTCTTAGGAAGTCTATCTTAGGAATGCGAGTCAATGCATGTCTTTCCATGTTCGTGGCATTTCAATTCCTTCCATGAGATCCATTTTCAGAAAATGTGCGTCATTGGAAAATACTCATATGTGATTATATTTGATTCCATATACCTAAACTCCAAATCACATATGTTTGCTAGAGAGTGCGCCTAAGTTATGAGTGAAAATATGACTGAAATCCAGTGAGGATTAGAGTCGAGGCGAATTTTATCTTAGGCATACGAGCGTAGTTGTTTTGTAAACCGAAAACATCCTAAGTATTGGCATACTTGCATTGCGTGATGCACGTTTATTGATTGGTATAATTTGAGATTCTAGCATGCATGTGTTGTCTTTGCTTGGTATGTGTGGATTGCATCTCAACTTTTATTGTAGAGTATACGTGTGTGGGTGTCGTAGCTGTAAACCCTCAGAAGACTATAACTCCTCCATCTAAGGCCGCCTAGTGGTTTAAAGGATTGTGGCACATGCTAAGTGCCACCGTGTTCCCTACGGAAGTGGACTAGCTTAGTTTTTATCTTTTATTTGTTTTTATGTGTTGTTTTTATTTTTATTTTGTTATTTGTATTTTTGTTCTCTTCGTTTTGCTCGAGGATGAGCAAAAGATTGGTTTAGGGGTATTTGATCGGACTATTTTATACCTATTTGAGGTCCCCCATTTTCGACCGTTTGTCTCGTTTTCAAGCGTATTTTTGTATATAATGTTTTGTTTGAGCCTTGTGTAGTTCCATATTCCCTACAATAATGTTTTGAGCTTAAAGATTAGTTTGGGAGGCAAAATAAGCCAAAAACGGAAGAAATTGTATATGCTCGTGTATAACGTACAACTTGCAGTGGTCGTGTCTTCCTTCTCAGATCGAACCACACTGATATCTTTATATATCTAGAAAGCCTTGGAAGTCTAGTTTCTAGAAAATTTTACGTATTACGATTCCGAGCTTTTTGTAGGAAGTTATGTCCATTTCTGTAAAGGTGCGCGATGCTGAAATGTTGTCAGGTCTAAACGGCTATTTCAAAAGGTGGCCAGGCCACCAAACCAAACCGCCGAATCACTCTAGAAAATCATTTTTTGAGCGAATTTTAGGGACAGTTTTGTCCTTTCACCCCAACCTTCAGCCCTAATCTCCCAACACTATATAAACACCTTATTCTCTTCTCTTCCAACATAATCCACTCCCCACACATTTCCCCAAACTTCTTCTTCTTCTTCATTTTCTTCATTTCAAAAGAGAGAGAGGAGCTTCCAAGAGCATCCATGGAGGTTTTTCCTCCATGGATGCTCCCCATTTCATCTTCTACCCATCATCCATCCATCTAAGAGTAGGTTCCAAGGAGAAAGGAATTGGCTTTGTCCAATTTCGAGCTAGACAAAGGAAGGAGCTCTTGGAGGAGATTTTCTTAAGGGTTGTATTCTATTTACTCATCTCTTCGTATTTCTTGTTTTCTTAGATGTGTAATCCCCACTTGGGAATATTTGTAAACCTATTTTGTGCTCAATTTATGTGATGGTTGTTTTTATATCTAATTTGTGTTTTGACTCATGCTTGCTTTTATTGAATACATCTCTATTTTGAAATGCTTGTGTATGGAGATTGGAAATTAATATGTATTCATGGATGAGATTAGGAGTAGATTAATGTAAATTAGGAGTAGTTGTAATCAAATATCTCATTTTGTGTTTGTATGTTGATGGAAGGTCGAAATTAACTTGTATGGATGGGTTTGAGTGAATTAGAGTTATGATTGTGCCTTTTGGAGGGGCTCTTCAAGCATAGTCTTGGCTAATTAGCTAGGAAGAGTGGGTGAACCTATAAATTGCCATATTAGAAGGGTTTGGTTCAATGTTCTTGTTAACAATTGGACTTTAACTATTTCTCACTTTAGGGGCTCTAGGTGAGTCATGGTTAGAGTTACAATTATTGATCTTTGGCTATCTCTCACGCTAGGGGCTCTAAGTGAGTTATGGTTGGAGATACAATCACTCTTTCCACATTCATTGTACCTAACATTGCCATTTTACATTGTCGTGTTAATATTGAGACTCAATTTAGCATCGGTGTGTAGAATGTGCTCATAAATGTTGGTTGTGGTTTCGGTTTTGTGTTTGAGAGGTTCTCAACACACTCTTCAACCGTTAGCTCTATGAATGGGTATAAATCGGATTGAGGCAAGAACGAACCTTTAACTAAAATTGGATGTCCTTAATGTCTAACAACCAACTATTTGTGCACTTATGTATGGTGAACTTGTTGAACCTTGTGTGACCATTTTCATGCATCTCTCATATCCACCATTTTATTTATCACTTCAAACACCATTCTCACCCTTTCATATTCTTTTTGTTTTTATTTATTTTCATTTTCATTTTCTACACATACATACATACACCGCATTGTACATACATTTCACACACACTATTCTTACCTTTCCGCATTCTATTTACATGCTTACAATAAACTCTAGAACTTGATACGGTTGACGGATCACACCTCCCTACGGAACGATACCTTTGCTAGCCGCTTTACTAGTCTTTTGCTAGTTTAGAGCATATTGCGTACGAAACCCCTTTTTAAATGAAATAATCTTCTGATCCTTGTGATTTCTTAACAACGGAAAATGCGAGTATCAATGATGTATGAATTGTTATAGGACATTTGTGGAAATTTACTAAAAGACTCTACTGTAACACATTTTCAATGAGATAAAAGCCAATTTTTTTTTTACTTTTTTTTTTTACTTTTTCTATCATATATATATATATATATATATTTATATCTTAAAATTAGATATAAGTTGGAAAAATAAATAATCTGATTTATCTTAATTTAAGATATAAGAGGCAACAAGTCTTATTGTGAAAAAAACAAACAACCCCGAACTAACAAAAAACAAACAATCTCACTACAAGAAAAACTACTTTTGTTGATAGTTTTTTCTTGACAGTTTTGAAAAACTATCAAGAATAACAAATTCTTGACAGTTAACAACTATCAAGAACTGAAAACTGTCAAGAAAGACAATTTTTTTACATTATACAATATATTATATTATTATATTATTATATATACTATTATATATATTATAATATTATTGCATAAATTATATAATATAATATTATGTATTATTATATTAATAATATATATTATATAATATAATATATATAATATATATATATATATATTAAACAATATATAATAATATATTTATATAATATTATATATATATATATATATATATATATATATTATATGTATTATATATAATATATATGTATTTTATATTATATATTATGAATGTTTTATAATTAGGGGTATTTTGGTAAAAATACAGTTAACTCAATTCCATTCCGTTGTTAAACAATATGTATAATAATATATTTATATAATATAAACATATAATATATATTATTTATATTATATTATTATATTAAATAAATATTATAAATAAATATTATTTAATAAATATATAATTTATATTATTTAATATAATAATATATTATATATATATAATTTTTTATTTATCTTTAATAATCTTTTTAAACTTTTACTTCCTATTTTCAACACCAAACAAAATCCCAATATGAATTTATTTTACAGTAAGATATCGGTTTTTGGGTAAACTGATATTGGATAAGTAAAATTTTAAATTTAATAAATTTACTTTTAAATTACTTACTTTTAAAAAATTCAAAAAAATAATTTAAAAAAAATTGTTTATTTATTTTTGCACCCTCTTGTTTCATACTAAGAGACACATTAATAATCCAATTACTCATATAAATTAGTAATCTGAGTCTTACATTTGTTCATTAAATTGCAAGATGCATGTTGAGAAATATCTCCCATGCAGTAAGAGTTGTATTCCAAATCATACTTATTACAACTGATGTCATGGGTCTCCTATAGGCTATGTTCGGTTGGATGGAATGGAAAGAAAGCCATTTCATTCGTTTGGTTTGTTAAAATGCAATGGAATGGGGATTCCACCATTTTGGTAGACTGGGCATTCCATCCAAAAACTAATGGAAAGCCATTTCATTCCAAACTAAAATTTATATTCTATAAATACCATCATATTTCCCAACTTCATTACAAAAGTACCCTCAGCTCCTTTCCAAAAATAATATATTATTATTATATATTATATTAATGATATATAAATATATATTATATATATATATATATATATGTACTATATATTATATTATTATAATATATATAACGATATATAAACATATATAATATAATACATTTATATATTATATTATTATATATAATATATATATATATTATTATATATATTATATTATCATATATATTATATAATATAATATATATATATTATTATATGTATTATATGTATTATATATTATATTATATTCTTATATATTAATATATTAAATAATATATATTAATATATTAAATAATATATAAATATATTATTATATGTATTATTATACAATATATATAATAATATATTTATATAATGTATTTAGATTATTATATGTATTATATATAATATATATGTATTATATATTATATATGTAAGGATTCCCATTCATTGATTGACTTATTTCATGGACAAACCACATGTTGGGGTTTGAATTGTAAGGGTAGTTTAGATGATTAAGGATCAAGCTCAAATACCCTTTCAAGACCTCAAGGTGACAAGCACTCCAAAAGTATATATCTAGTGCTTAGTTTTTTTGAAGAGATTTATATAGCACACATACACTTAGCATACTTGCATTTGTGTGCATACTCTTCACATGTCACTTTTCACACTTGCACTTTATTGTTATATCTTGTTGTGTGTTTATGTGTCGTGTAATTCGTTTCCCGAATATTATTCGGAAACGTCCACGCTTGCACAATGTTGCGCTTGGTTTAGCGTGAAGATCGCCTTCGGAAAATGCTTTTGACTTCTCCTTTGGTTTCACCTCATTTGGTGATCGGCGGTTTCATTTGGTGAACAAATGAAACCGCCGTTTGAGTCAAGAAAGTTCTAGATCAATTCTGCGGTTTGATCGACGGTTTCGAAACCGCCAATGTTGCTCTGTTCTTCTCGGGCTCAATTCGACGGTTGTAATTGGCGGCGTGATTGCCAAGTGAAACCACCAATCGTGCATTTTTAGGGGCAAACTTGTCTTTTCACATGCTCTGTTTTTGATGTTTATAAATACATCACTTTCTCATCTCTCTAAACCTAGCTCTTTCTACATAAGAACCCTAAAGTCTATAGAGAGATTTGTGAGGCAATCAAGATTGCTCATTTAAACACTCAAAACCATTTTCATATGCATTAAACTTCATCTAGCATTTTCTAGCATATCTAGGATGCTTGCTTGCATGGGTCTTTCATCAACACACTTGCTTCGGTAAGTTCTTCACTATTATCATATATAATTAGTATTTTATTTATTAAGGCATCTCTTTTATTACTTGCATGTTCTTAGATTAATTTCTAATATTCAAGATAGAGATTGTTGTGTTGATATGATTGAGTGTTGTATTGTAATAGCTATCTAGGTTTTCATAATCTATGTTTAGCTAAGATGTTTGACATGTCATGTAGTTTTTAATATCTAGGATTGAATTAATTGCAAAATCATCATCCTAGATAAGCATATAGGGTTACCTAGCTCTAAATTGCATTTTGAATATTTCACATATTCACATAGGTTTTATTATCTCTTCTTAGATAACTAAGTCTTGTGTTGTGATCGGGATTAGGTTGCTTAATTCACAAGCAATTGGACTAGGTCAACTTATACCGGGATTGGGTAGGTGTGTGATTATATACCGGGATTAGGTTGTAATATTTATCACATTTAGTGGATACGAGGTTCGAGTGTGGCGCACTTATTAGCCCGTGGTTTTTCCCGTGAGGGTTTTCACGTAAATATCAAGTGTTATTTATATTCCGTACCATATTACACTTGCTATATTATATTGATTATTAGGGGTATTTTCGTAATATTGACCATACACGAAAATTGGGTAAAATCGGATAAAATCTATTCACCCTCCATCTAGATTAATATTGTACACACCTATAATTTGTTTCAATTGGTATCAGAACGGAGTTCCTAGATATACATAGGTGATCCTTGCTCATTTTGGTGTGTTTTGCATTTTGTGTGATTTTTGATCATTCATACATTTGCATTCATTTCATTCATTCATAAACATTATGAGTGGAAATGGTGGAAATAGTGGTGGCAACGAGGGTGCTTCTAGCATAAGGCCTTCACTTCTTACCGGGTTGAATTATGTGAAAGTCCTAGAGGCGTGTTCAATATTAATCTAGAGGGGGGGGGGGGGGGGGGGGGGGGGGGGGGGGGGGGGGTGAATAGATTTTAACGATTATTACCCAATTTTCGCATGCAAGTCAATTTTACGAAAATGCCCCTACTAGTCAAAAATACATACAAGTGTAATAGGATGCGGAATTTAAATAACACTTGATATATACGTGGAAACCCAACCACTGGGAAAAACCACGGGCTGTATAGTGCGCCACACTCGGAACTCGAAATCACTAATTGAAATGAAGTTTACAACCTATGTAGACCTCGTCTAACACTCCGGTCTGTAACCCCTCACTTCTACCCAGCGGGCCTTTATTAGCAACCCTATTCCAATTTGCTTGAGGCCTAAGCACTCTTAGCCCTAAGACTTACTTCTCAATGAAGAGAAACAACCTATGTGAATATATATGAATATTCAAATAACAAACAAGGCTAGGTAACCTTAGATGCTTATCTAGGATGATGAGATAATCAATTTAAATCAATCCTAGATATCAATTGCTAAATGACATGTCAAACAGCTTAGCTAATCAAGATTAATTAAAAACCTAATTAGCTATCACAAACAACACTCAATCAATTCATCACAATTAATTCTCTAATCTTGTATTTATCATATGATCAAAACATACAAGTAAATTAAAGAGAATAGCTTGATAATAACAATACTCAAATAAGATGAACTTAATCAAAATCTTACAAAGCAAGTTGTGATGATGCAAACCCATACATGGATGCACTCTATATAGACATAGGAGATGCAATATGAAATTTTATACAAAAGGGGTTTGATTTGAGTGGTTAAAGGTGAGTTCTTTTGTATATTTCTTTTCTAGAAAAATATTCTAAGTATGAAATATGATAATCAACTCACTTGATTGACCTAAAGTCAAAGTGGCATATATAAAGGGTGTCAAAACAAAGTGTGGTCATTTTGAATAAGTTACACCTATTTTTGCCTTGGGCGCTGTACGTAGAGCGCCTCTTGTACAGCGCCTGTACAGCGCCCCTACTCTGTTCTCACGGGAAAACAAAGGGGCGCTGTACGAACAGCGCTTTGTACAGCGCTCGTACAGCGCCTTCCAAAATTGCATCAGACCTGATGCATTTAAAAATGCATTTTCGACCAGGTCAGTATGGGCGCTGTACGAACAGCGCTTTGTACAGCGCCTGACACTATGTATGAAATCTTAAAAACATGCATGGCATGGCATTGGTCATACAAGATGCAATCATGTAAAGCATGCAAGAAGAGATGTTAATGAGCATTAATGAGCACAAAATAACAACACATACACAACATACAAGAGAATGTATTAAGCATGAGATGTGAATGTGTGTGTGCAACTAATCTCTTCAAAGCAAATTAAGCACATAGAAGTTTACCTTTGGTGCTTATCAACCTTGAGGACATGAGAGGGTCTTGAGCTTGAATATCTATCACTAAAGCTACCCTTACATACAATCCCCAACATGTGGTTTGTCCACGAAATAAGCCAATCAATTAAAGGGAATCCTTACATTATGCCTCTCGGAAAGGCAAGATAGAGTCGTACATATGTCAAATCCATGACTAGGCTTGGATGGCGGTTGAGGACGGCTACACATCACCCATGATGACTCCTACGGGTGGAGGAGAGGATGTGCTCAAGCCAAAAGCACAATGGAATGCGCAAGAGTTTGAGTCATCAAAATGGAATAGGAAGGCAATGCATGCCATCTTATGTGCAATGAATGAGAATCAATATAAGTTGATTCAAAACACTAGTATAGCTAAGGAGGCATGGGACATCCTAGAGGTTGCACATGAGGGAACCGAAGTTGTAAAGGATTCGAAGCTTCAAGTTCTCCAAACACAATTCGAATTGCTTATGATGGATGAGAATGAATGCTTCAACGACTTCGAAGTAAGGTTGATGGACATTGTCAACCAAAGTCATCAACTTGGTGACCCATATTCGGATAGGAGAGTTAAGCAGAAAATCATGAGATCTCTCCCCGATAGGTTTGAATCAAAGGTTACGGCTTTAGAAGAAAACAGTGGGTATAAAGACATGAAGCCGAGCGAGGTAATTGGAAGACTCCTCGCCTACGAGTCTATGAAGGCTCCTAGCTCTACTCTTCCGAAAAAGCATAAAGGAATTGCTTTAAAAGCTTCAAATGAAGAAAACGAGGCAAAGAAGATTGACTTGGACGAAGACCTTGCCTTATTTGTGAAAAGGTTCAATAAGGTTATGTTGTTTGGGAAGAAAGGCTTTGGATCAAAAGGCCGAAACTTGAAGAAAAAAGGACCATTTAAGAAGTTTGAGCCGAGGCAAGAGAGGACTGAAAGGAAAGGGGTTCGATGCTTTGAGTGTGGTGGGATAGGTCACTTTGCCCACGAATGTGCTAATCAAAATGACAAGAAGAAGGGAAAAGTGATGGCTGCCACTTGGAGTGGAAGTAGTGATGACTCCAATGAGGGAGATAAGTCTTCGGATGATGAAGATCTCATGGCTAACTTCCTAACTTTTGCCTCCTCTCACAAGAGCAAAAGTGCTAGTGAAAAAGAGGAAGAGAGTAAAGAGGAAAATGACTCAAGAGGAGAAGAAAGTGATTCCTCATCTAACTCCATAAATGGATATGTGGAGAAAAAGGTGCTTGCTAAATATCACGCTGAGTTTAATGACTTAGCAATCAAGAGCACGAGAAAGATTCAATGATTAAGAGAAGAGAATCTTGAACTTTCATCCCATAATGACCACTTAAGTGAACAAGTGGAAAGATCCAAGAAGATTGAAGACAAGCTAAGAGATGAGTTAGCTTTGTCTAGGAGAAATAAAGAAGGTCTAAAAAAGGAGCTTGAAGAAGCAAAATGATCTATGACTAGGATGACCTCAAGCACCCAAAAGCTTGATCATATGCTTAGTGTTGGAAAGATTCTGTGTGACAAGAGGGGTCTTGGGTATGAAGATGGTAAGGAGATCTCAACCTCTAACAAGACCGTGTTTGTCAAGAGCTTGGGCAACAAAGAAGCTTCACCGGTGCAAACTCCTAAGAAGAAAATTGATCTATGACAATGTTCAAATAGTGCACAAGTGAAGGTGTGAAAGTATACAAACATAGTTAAATAGCTTAAAGCACACCTAGAGGAGGGGGGGGGGGGGGGGGGGGGGGGGGGGGGGGGGGGGGGGGGGGGGGGGGGGGAGACGGGTGAATAGGTTTTTACGCCTTTTTCAATCCCTTGAACAAACTTTCGCTTGTCCTTCAAGGTAGCCTTACATACAACATATAAACCATAAATCCATACATAGACAAGATAAGTATATGATCATATAAGCAGAGTCTATGAATATCAATTAGTTGTATGAGGTATAAGAACACATAAACTCAACATCAAAGAATACTTGTTATTAACCAAAAATTGTCACCGGGGTGAAATCTTTAATTAACGGTTTATGAGGGACCCCGATCTAGGTAGATCTGGGCCAGCGGGGTACCTAGTAGCCCGATAATTTATGAAGGACCCGGATCTGGATAGATCGGGGTTAGCGGGATACTTAGTAGCCCGATATCCCGCTGATTCTTGCAAATATACTAGGTATAGCGAGTGTAAGTAGTAAGATAAGAAGGATTCTGATATATGGTAGAAGGTGGACTGGCCTAGGGGGAAAAAGCATCATGTATGATCATATGCTGAAAAACCTCTAGGTAGTATCCGGTGGAGAGAGATTCTTTATATATTTATCAATAAGGCGTGCTCCAAGGAGCTTACAAAAGTAGGAGAATAATACAATATATGTGCTCCAGAGAGCTTACAATAATAGGCGGGCGTATGCCCTTTCTCTAATCAGTAGAAAAGAAGAAGAAAAAGGAAGCCTTGTTGGGGAAGAAGCCGCAGGTCTTTTTTAGGAGAAGAAGAGGCTCGCCTTTCTGTCGAATACCATGTTATATATTAAACAAATTATAGCACGGTGTGTATAAAACTATCTAGAGGGGGGGGTGGTGAATAGATTTTAAGCTTATTACCCAATTTTTCGTGATTAGTCAAAATTATGAAATTACCCCTAAATAGATAAAGCAATAAATCAAGTATAAAATGCGAAAATTAAATAACACTTGATTTTTACGTGGAAACCCTCACGGGAAAAACCATGGGCTAGTAAGTAAGCCACACTCGAACCTCGAATCCACTAAATGTGTAAACGATTACAACCTAATCCCGGAAGTAATCACACACCTACCTAATCCCGGTATGAGTGAATCTAGTCCGATTGCTTGCGAATTAAGCAACCTAATCCCGGTCACAACACAAGACTTAATTCTCTAAAAAGAGATTAACACCCTAAGTGAATATATGAATATTCAGATGCAACATAGAGCAAGGGAAACCCTATATGCTTATCTAAGATGATGAATATGCAATTAAAAACAATCCTAGATATTAAAGCTAAATGACATGTCAATTAGCTTAGATAATCATAGATTAGAGAAACCTAGATATCTATCATAAAAACAACACTCAATCAAATCAACACAACAATCTCTATCTTGAATATTAGAATATAATCTAAGAACAATCAAGCAATAAAAGAGATGCCATAATAAATTAAGCACTAATTATGTATGATAATAGTGAAAAACTTACCAAAGCAAGTGTGATGATGAAAGACCCATGCAAGCAAGCATCCTAGATATGCTAGAGAATGCTAGATGAACTTTGATGCAAATGGATTTTGGTTTGAGTGTTTGATGAGCAAACTTGATTGTTTTCTCTCTTAAAAATCTCTCTTTTTAAAGTAGGGTTCTTGATGATTAAAGAGTCACATTCAGAACAAGAGAAAGTGATGTATTTATAGGCATGAAAAATAGAGCATGTGAAAAGACAAGTTTGCCCCTGAAACGCACCGATCGGCGGTTTCAATCGGCAGCCAGGCCGCCGATCATAACCGTCGAATTGGCCCGAGAGGAACAGGGGACTAATGGCGGTTTCATTCGGCGGTTTCGTGACCGCCGATCTAACCGCCGAATCAAACCTGAGATTAAAAAATTAATCAAGTATGAAAACGGCGGTTTCATTCGGGACCGCCGATTCAACCGCCGAATTAGGCCGAGAGATAAAATCAATCAGGTCTTGAACGGCGGTTTCTAACGGCGGTCGTGACCGCCGATCATAACCGCAGAATTGCTCTATACACTACTGGAAGAAAACGGCGGTTTCATTCGGCGGCCAAGCCGCCGATCATAACCGTCGATCACCAACAAAGGTGAAAACCAAGGAGAAGCCAAGGGAATTCTCCGTAGGCGATCCTCGCGCTAAACCAAGCACATTCTAGTGCATGCGCGGACGTTTCCAAAAATAATCGGGAAACGAATTCCAAGACAACAAGACACAATTACACACAACAAAATATAACAAATAAGTGCAAGTGTGAAATGTGACAAGTGAAGAGAATTGCACACATATGCAATGTATGTTAAGTGTGTGTGTGCAACTAATCTCTTTAAAGAAAAGTAAGCACAAAGAAATTTACCTTCGGTGCTTATCAAGACAAGGTCTTCAAAGGGCTTGAGCAATAACACGATACCTAGGCTACCCTTACAAAGAACCCCCAACATGTGGTTTGTCCACGAAATGAGCCAATCAACAAATGGGAACCTTACAATATATATAGGTTTTATTTCTTGTTGCCCACTCCATCAATTTAGTCAATCAATCCTCAATTATAGGAACACTAATTTTGCATTGATTGAGTTGAATATTCTCTCATTAATGGCGTTGTGAATGGCTATTAAAGAGTTGACTAATCTCTCATTAATGGCGTTGTGAATGGCCATTAAAGAGTTGATTATCTTTATTAATACGATTGATTATCTCCATTAATAGGGTTGACTATCTCCATTAATGGCGTGGTGAATGGCCGGAGAGGTCAACCTTCCTTGTATTCGAATGCTGGCGTATACTGTCCTTCTTGTAGCATGGTTCTGGTCTTCCTTGGTAATATGACAGATGGTGTATTAAGACCTCCCTTGTTGACGCCTTCTATGTTAGGTGGTTGGGAGGTGCTTGGAGGATCGGTCTAGGTAGGAAACATGATACTGGGTACTAGGTGCGGGGTACCAGGTACCAGGTGCGGGGTACTGAGTACTAGGTGCGGGGTACCGGGTACCAAGTACGGGGTGTGGGGTACCAAGTGCGGGGTACTGGGTACCAGGATACCAATGTGGCACGGCATTAAGATACTGTGTATCATGGATCATGCCGTAGCGGGGTACCGAGATAGTGTGGTAGCGGGATCCTCAGGATCCTGGGTTCATTCTTTCATTAATCAAATGACTTTGACATGGATGGAAAATTCTTCTTTGGACCCTTGCCAAAAAAGGTGGTTAACAGAAGTCCCCCCTGACTTGAACATCGGTACCTAGTTGGGGTTGGAGTCAGGATCCGAAATGCTTGAAGAATTTTTCTCCTTCTTTCTTACTAGTAATCTTCACTTGAAACGAAAATCGTTCCTAGCACATTTGGCTTAGGTGAACCAGGGTACCAGATATTCCAACATCAAGAGTCTTTATGCTTAGGCGAGAAAGTCCTAGTGGGTAACTAAGGCCACTTAAGCATTAGTTCATCATATGGCGAATCTGTGGCATCAGGTTTCCTGATAAGCGATCCTGATCCTTAGGCGATCTGTCTTGAAGAGGGGTATTCTCTGTCCGAGGCTTCAGGAGTGCAATATAGGCTCTCTTGGTCTTCCGTTTGGTGAATCTTCGGCACCAGGCATCTTACTGGGGGATCCTGGTCCTTAGGCGATGTGTCCTGGAGGGGGGTATTCCTCGACCGAGGCTTCAGGATTACCGTATAGGCTTTCCTGGTTTGGAGGTTGACTTCGCATCCTTTGTCTGACTGGCAACTATACCATTTAAGCACTTATGCACTAGATCCTTCCTGGAGGAGGGTATTCCCCGACCAAGGCAGCAGGAATGCCATATGGCTTTTCCTGGTCTTGAGGCGATCAGTTATGGAGATCCTCCTGGAGGGGTTAACCCGTCTAGGGCATCAAGAGTGTTATATAACCCTCTTGGCTCGTTATCGCGATCCTCCTAGAGGGGTTATCCCGGTCCAGGGCATCAGGAGTGTTATGTAACCCTCCTGGTCTTGATTCAGTAATGGAGATCCTCCTAGAGGGGTTAACCCGATCCAGGGCATCATGAGTGTTATATAACACTCTTGGCTCGTTATGGAGATCCTCCTGGAGAGGTTATCCCGGTCCAGGGCATCAAGTATTTCTACACAAGAAATCCCGGTCTTTAGGCGCTTTTATCATAGATCGGTAACCAGATCAAATCTTTGAATGTAGGGGTCATCGTCCCTTCTTTGGGGATTACGAGAGAGAATGGTGAGCTTTTAGCCCCCAAGTTTTATAGCTGGTTTAAGGGCTTGCTCGGGGTAGATGAGAGTCTTCAACAATCACAATGGGCTCATGATCCCTCCGGAACGATCTGGGACCTCGGTTATTCACTGGGGCGTTGAGTTGCCTAGTAAAAGAAAGAAGGAACTACTAGTCCTCCTCTGATGATACGGGTCCAGGGGCATGCTTGAGATCCTAGAAGTCCCCTGTAACTGAAATGAGGCTTTGGACCTACTAGGGATTGAACCGGAACTGAGGAAGTTCACTTAGGCGTTGAAAGGCTCGATACAAAAATGAGAGCCTTCTACATTAATAGGTCCAGAGGGCTTGATAAGTCATCAAGAAGTACCAGCAACTGGAAACGAGGCTCTGGACTCCATTCGGACAAATCGGGATCGTAGGGGCTCACTTAGGCGTTGTCCGGCCCGGTATAACATTGAGGAGCTCCTATATATGCTGATCCAGAGGCTTGCTAGGTCATCAAGAAGTACCAGCAACTGAAACGAGGCTGTGGACTCCACTCGGACGAATCGGGATCGTCGGTGGCTAAGCTTAAGCGTTGTTCGGCCTGGTATAACATTGAAGAGCCTCTACCTTCTGTCGATCCA
>CM017763.1:34461480-34715584 GCA_008009225.1 Acer yangbiense | reverse complement strand
AGGATATTACGCTAGGGGGGGGGGAAGTTGGTGCACCTTAAATTGCCATATTATCAAGGTTTGGTTCAAATAGTTCTTAATAATTAAGGTTCCCATTGTTGATTGATTTGGCTCATTTTGTGGACAACCACATGTTGGGTTCTTTGTAAGGGTAGCCTAGTATCGTCTTATTGTTCGAAGCCCTTTGAAGACTCGTGTTGATAAGCACCGAAGGTAAATTTCTATGTGCTACTTTTCTTTGAAGAGATTAGTTGCCACACACACTTAACATTCATTGCATATGTGTGCATTCTCTTCACTTGTCCATTTACCACTTGCACTTATTTATTGTATTTGTTGTGTGTAATTGTGGTCTGTTGTCGTGTAATTCATTTCCCATAACTTTCGGAAACGTCCGCGCTGCATAGAAGTGTTTGGTTTGCGCGAGGACCGCCTCTGGAGATGCCCTTGGCTTCTCCTTGGTTTTCACCTTTCTAGGTGATCGCGTTATGATCGCGGCCTGGCCGCCGAATGAAACCGCCGTTTCAGTCCAGATTGTCTGAAGCATTTCTGCGGTAAGATCGGCGGTCACGACCGCCGTTCGAAACTGCATTCAGACCTATTGATTTATCTCTCAGTCTAATTCGGCGGTTGAATCGGCGGTCACGAAACCGCCGTTCAAACCGCCGTCATACCTATTGATTTTTAATCTCTCTGGTTTTATTCGCGTTGGGATCGGCGGTCACGAAACCGCCGAATGAACCGCCGTTTATCTCTGTTCTTCACGAGCTCAATTCGGCGGTCATGATCGGCGGCCTTGTCCGCCGTCTTGAAACCGCCGATCGGCGCGTTTCTTTGAAACTTACTTAAAACGACCACACTTTGATTTGGCCCCCTATATTATGCCATTTTGTCTTTAGGTCATTAAGAGAGTTCATATTCAGAATTCTACTTAGATATTTTTCAAAGAGAAGAAAAATCCAAAGAACTCATTTTTATTACTCAAACACTTTTTCAGCATCATCATCATCTATCTAGCATCATCCTTGATCTTCTAGATGTCATCTTGCATGGATTCTTCATCATACTTGCTTGGTAAGCTTTTCACTAATATCTTACATATTTTGTGTTTCTCTTAGCTAGCATCTCAATTAATTACTGTATGTATTTTATATACTTTGAATACAGTTTGAGATTAGTATGATGTATGTTTGAGAAGTTTTTTTTTTGTGATAGCTAATTAAGTTTTGTGCTTATCTTGATTAGCTAAACTATTTGACATGTCATTTAGTTTTGATATCTTATTGTTTTAATTGCTATTCTCATCTTAGATAAGCATATAGGGTTTCCCTTGCTCTATGTTGCATTTGGATATTCATATATTCACTTAGGGTTGTTATTCTCTTCATAGAGAAAGTAAGTCTTGTGTTAGCATCCGGGATTAGGTTGCTTAGATCGCAAGCAAATTGGACTAGGTTCACTCATACCGGGATTAGGTAGGTGTGTGATTCTTCCGGGATTAGGTTTTAATCGTTTACACATTTATGGATTCGAGGTCGAGTGTGGCTTACTTACTAGCCCGTGGTTTTTCCCGTGAGGGTTTCCACGTAAAATCAAGTGTTATTTAATTTCCGCATTTTATCTTGATTTATTGCTTTATCTATTTAGGGGTAATTTCATTAATTTTGACTAACACAAAAAAAAATTGGGTAAAAAGCTTAAAATCTATTCACCCCCCCCTCTAGATAGTTTTATACACCCGTGCTATAATTTGTTTCAATTGGTATCAGAGCGGGTTCCTAGACATACATAGGTGATCCTTGCTTATTTTGGTGTGTTTTGCATTTTGTGTGATTTTTGATCATTCATACATTTGCATTCATTTCATTCATTCATAAACACTATGAGTGGAAACGGTGGAAATGGTGGTGGCAACGAAGGTGCTTCAAGCACAAGGCCTCCACTTCTTACCGGATTGAACTATTCCCAATGGAAAGGGAAGATGGAATCCTACATATGCCAAATTCATGACCGTGCATGGATGGCGGTGAAGACGGATATGATCTACCCAAGATGACTCCCGATGGTGGAGGAGAAGAAGTATTGAAGCCTAAGGCGCAATGGAACGCGCAAGAGTTTGAGGCTTCAAAGTGGAATAGGAAGGCGATGCATGCCATCTTGTGTGCTATGGATGAAAATCAATATAATTGATTCAAAATACTAGGATAGCTAAGAGGCTTGGGACATCCTAGAGATTGCACATGAGGGAACCGAAGTGGTGAAGGACTCTAAGCTTCAAGTCCTCCAAACTCAATTCGAGATGCTTAAGATGGAGGAGAATGAGTGCTTCAACGACTTCGAGATCAAGTTGATGGATATAGTCAACCAAAGCCATCAACTTGGTGATCCATATTCGGATAGGAGAATCAAGCAAAAGATTATGAGATCTCTACCCGATAGGTTTGAATCGAAGGTGACGGCTTTAGAAGAAAATAGTGGTTATAGGATATGAAGCCGAGTGAGGTGATTGGGAGACTTCTAGCTTATGAGTCTAGGAAGGGCCATATCTCCACACCCACTAAAAAGCAAAAGGAATTGCTTAAAAACCTCCAAGGATGAAAAGGAGGCAAAGAAGGTTGACTCGGATGAAGACCTTGCCTTGTTTGTAAAAAGGTTCAACAAGGTTATGAAGTTTAGAAGAAAGGGCTTTGGATCAAAAGGTCAAGATTTGAAGAAAAAAGGGCTCTTTCAAAAAGTTTGAACCTAGGCAAGAAAGGACCGAAAGGAAAGGGGTCCGATGTTTCGAGTGTGGTGGCATAGGTCACTTTGCCCCCGAATGTGCAAATCACAATGAGAGGAAAAAGGGAAAAGTGATGGCCGCCACTTGGAGTGGAAGTAGTGATGACTCCATTGAGGGAGATGAGTCTTCAAGTGATGAAGAGCTCATGGCTAATCTCCTAGCTTTTGCCTCCTCCATAAAAGCAAAAGTGCTAGTGAGAGAGAGGAAATGAGTCAAGAGGAAAATGACTCAAGTGAAGAAGAAAGTGATTCCTCGTCTAACTCCATAAGTAGTTTTGTGGAGAAAAAGGTGCTTGCTAAATGCCATGCCGAGTTTAATGATTTAGCAATCAAGAGCACAAGAAAGATCAAGATGTGAGAGAAGAAAATCTTGAGCTTGCATCTCATAATGACCACTTAGGTGAACACAGTGGAAAATTCAAGAAGATGAGAAGATAAGCTAAGAGAGGAGTTAGTCTTATCTAGGAGGAATGAAGAAAGTCTAAAGAGGGAGCTTGAAGAAGTTAGAAATTCTATGACTAGGATGGATTCTAGCACCAAGAAGCTTGACCATATGCTTGGTGTTGGAAAGAGTCCATGTGACAAGAGGGGTCCTGGGTATGAAGATGACAAGAAGATCTCAACCTCTAACAAGACCGTGTTTGTCAAGGGTTTGAAGAACGAAGAAACTTCATATGTGCAAATTCCTAGGAAGAGTTAGAAGTTAGAAGTAGGACAATGTTCAAATGCACAAGTGAAGATGGGGCCAAGAAGGCAAACTCAAGCTCAACCTCCTAGGGTCCCTCAAGCCAACATTCCTCCACAATGGCTCACAAAGGAAAGAGACCTATCATGCAACCTCAAGCTAGGAAGCAACCAAGACCGGTTCAACAACGAAGAAGGATTGAACCCTTTCATCCACAAAGACAATGACAAGGTATGATTCCTTATTTTACTCCTATATGTCACTTTTGTGGATTTGATGGTCATATTAGACCACATTGCTTTCGATATATAAAAATGTGCAAAACTAGAAGCATGATAGAGAAGAAAAGAAAAGAGCCATGATGCATGTTCCTAGGAATGATAATATTATTATGCATGATCCTAGGACATCTAGAGCCCATGTACCAAAGACCACTAAGAAAGCTAAGATTGTTTCTAGGTGGATTAGAAAGAATGAAAATGTTTGCCATGTTGCTCAAATAGCCTTGAAGGCAATTCTTCTAATTTTTGGTATTTAGATAGTGGGTGCTCTAGGCACATGACGGGAAACAAGAGTTTCTTCGAGACTCTTGTTATGGAGGAAGGTGGATATGTCACTTTTGGTGATGGATCCAAAAAGAAAGTTGTAGGGAAAGGAACCATTTCCGTTCCCGGATTACCCTCCTTATCCGATGCTTTATTTGTTGATGGCTTGAAAGCCAATTTAATAAGCATTTCACATCTAAGTGATGAAGGATATTCCGTCTTGTTTTGTAAAGATGATTGCTCGATCCTAAAGCCCGATGGACAAACCTTATTGAAAGGTATGAGATCTAGCGACAATTGCTATTGTCTTGAAGCTAGAATAGTCTCAAACAATGTGTCCATGGATGAGCAAATAGAGTTGTGGCATGAAAGACTTGGCCACATGAACTTTAGGGATTTAAGAACCCTTGGAAAGTTCGAAGTGTGTGTGTGCGTGGCCTCCCTAAGCTTGGGAAGAAAGCCAATGGTATTTGTGGACCTTGCCAACAAGGAAAACAAACTAAAAGCATGCACAAAAAGGGCAAGTATCTCTCCACCAAGGAGCCCCTAGAGCTTCTCCACATGGATCTCATGGGTCCTATGCAAACCGAGAGTTTAGGTGGAAAGAGATACATTTTTGTTTGTGTTGATGATTTCTCTAGATTTACATGGACATATTTTCTTAGAGAAAAATCCAAAACTTTTGATAAGTTTAAATGCTTTGTACTAAAATACAAAATGAAATGAATTCTAACATTAAAAGCATTAAACGGATTAGAAGTGACCATGGAGGGAATTTGAGAATGCCTCATTCGAAAGCTATTGCAATAGCTTAGGCATCTCCCATGAGTTTTCGGCTCCTAGGACACCTCAACAAAATGGAGTTGTTGAGAGGAAGAATAGGGTCCTTCAAGAGATGGCCCGTATGATGTTGCTTAGCAACAATGTCCCTAGGAACCTATGGGCCGAAGCCGTCAATACGGCTTGCTATATAGGGAATCGTGTTTTCCTAAGGCCCGGTACTAGAAATACCTCCTATGAGTTATGGAAAGGCAAGAGGCCAAATGTTAGCTACTTCCACACTTTTGGAAGCAAATGCTACATTTTGAATGACCGTGATCAACTTGGCAAATTCGATGCTAAGAGTGATGAGGGTATTTTTATTGGCTATGCCTTGAATAGTAGAGCCTATAGAGTTTTCAATTTAAAGACTCTAAGTGTTATGGAATCATCCAATGTCGTATTTGATGATACTAGGCTCAAGTCAAATGATCATGAGGAGGAGGTTATTTTTAGTGATGACTCTCCTTTGGAGAGGGTTGTGGTGACTCCCAATGTTGGGACATCTAATGAAAATGATGAAGTCACACAACCCACTACTAGAGTCCCTCTCTTGGACTCTAATGAACCCGCTCCATGGGTTAGAAGACTCCATAACAAAGAGGATGTTATTGGAGATGTTAATGAGGGTGTTAGGACTAGACGTCAACTTGCTAATCTTATTAGCTACACATGCTACACCTCTCAAATTAAACCCAAAAAGGTTGAAGAAGCCTTAAATGATGAATTTTGGGTTCTTACCATGCAAGAAGAGCTAAACCAATTTGAAAGAAATGAGGTTTGGACTCTAGTTCCTAGGCCTAAGACCACTAATGTCATAGGCACTAAATGGATATTTAGGAACAAATCCGATGAGGATGGCAACATAGTGCGGAACAAGGCTAGACTTGTAGCACAAGGGCACTCTCAAATTGAGGGCATCTACTTTGAGGAGACATTTGCTCCCGTTGCCCATTTAGAGTCTATTAGGCTTCTCTTGTTCATTTCTTGTGTGCACAAGTTCAAATTGCACCAAATGGATGTCAAGAGTGCCTTCTTCAATGGATTCTTGCAAGAGGAAGTGTTCGTTGAACAACCCAAGGGGTTTGTGGATGCACACCACCCCAACCATGTCTATCGCCTCAAGAAGGCACTATATGGGTTGAAACAAGCACCGATGGCTTGGTATGAGCGCCTCACTCAATTTCTTGTTGACAATGACTACATAAGAGGTAGTGTTGACAAGACCTTGTTCATCAAGAGAAACAAAGATGAGTTATTTATAGCTTAAATCTATGTTGATGACATTGTATTTGGCTCCACCAACAACACCAAGGTCCAACAATTTGTTGATGTCATGTCTCATGAATTTGAGATGAGTCTTGTTGGTGAGCTTAGTTACTTCCTAGGTTTGCAAATTAGGCAATTAGATGATGGGATTTTTATAACCCAAGCCAAATATGCCAAAAACCTAGTGAAGAAGTTTGGTTTAGAGAATGCCAAACATTGTGATACACCCATGAGTACCACTTTGAAGCTAAGCAAGGATGCTAGTGGTAAAAGTGTGGAACAAACTCTATATCGGGGCATGATAGGTAGCTTGCTTTATTTGACCGCAAGTAGGCCCGATATATCTTTTAGTGTGGGTGTGGGTGTGTGCTAGGTACCAAGCAGATCCCAAGGAGTCCCATCTCTCTTCCGTAAAGAGAATCATTCACTATGTGAATGGGACTTCCAACTATGGGATTTGGTACTCTTTTGACACTAATGCTAGTCTTGTAGGCTTTAGTGATGCGGATTGGGCAGGAAATTATGATGATATGAAAAGCACATCGGGCGGTTGCTTCTTCCTAGGCAACAACTTGGTGTCTTGGTTTTGTAAGAAGCAAAACTCGATTTCCTTGTCCACGGCCGAGGCCGAGTACATAGCCGCGGGGAGTGGATGCACCCAACTCCTGTGGATGAAGCAAATGCTAGTAGACTACGGATTCAACCAAGGTACTCTCACTCTCTTTTGTGGTAACATGAGTGCTATTAATATTTCCAAGAATCCGGTACAACATTCTAGAACTAAGCATATTGACATCCGCCATCACTTCATTAGAGAGCTTGTTGAAAATAAATGCATAGTACTTGAACATGTAGGTACTAATGATCAACTTGCGGACTTATTTACTAAACCCTTAGATGTTACTCGATTAAAAACTCTTAGTAGATCTATTGGGATATGTCTTGTGGAGTGATGTTCTATGATTGACCCCATATGGGGAACTTAAGCAAAGAGAGCTAGTTTGCATTCTTGTCACTTGCAAAAAATTTGAAATATCTTATGCCTCTTCTTTTAATTGCTTGAGTAAGCTTGGTTGCACATATGTATATATGTTTTCAATTCAATAAGTGTGAACCTTGCTTGTTTACAATCCATGTCATATTTATGTTCAAACATGCATTTTTGGACTAGGAGATGTATATAGGAAGTATGATTTGAATGACCTATGATTATCTCCATGACATGATGATTCTTTAATAACATGCTAATGTCAAATGAAAAAGCATGAAATTCATATAACATGCTCACATGAAAAGCATGAATTGATGATTGTATATTCTTAAAAATGCAAAACTTGTGTGAAAGCTTATGAGACTCAAAATGAATAAAGGATCTTGTATCCGTTCAAAGGAATTTATATTCCAAATGTCTCTCTTCTTTATTGGTTGAACATGGCTACTATCATACAGATATCTTATCCGGAAAAATCAAAGGGTGCAAAGTTGCTCATGCCATGTTTCGCTTATAAAGTTGGATATAGTTGCTCTTATATTGAAATCAATGTATTCTATATCCTTGCTTTACTCATGACATTGGTGAAATTGGTTTGAATTCCTATTAGAAACCTTTGTCATTTGCTTTGCCAAATACCATTGTATTTTGGACTTGAATGCTACATGTCTTGTATGCAAAGCATGTTTGATTCACACATTTTCTCTCAAATAAATCTCCTTGTTTCTCTCCGATTAATTGAGATGCATAAAGTGACTTATATTAATTATGCATATCTTGCATGCTACTATCTCTCTTTACTATGAGTGACCCGGTTGGGGACTACTCCTTTGCCTATGTCATGACAAAAAGGGGGAGTAGTATATGGTAAGGGGGGGAGATGCAAATTGGTGTTGCAATTGTGCACATTGGGGAGATAACCCTTTGAGGGGGAGTAACCCTTTGAGAGGGAGCATTGCATTGATCATACATTGCATATATTTTGTAATGTTGTGCCTAAATTCTAAAAATGCAAATGCTTGTTTTGATATCACTTGATTAATCTCACATTTCACTTGTATTGGAAAACATAGAAATCTTATTTACAGGGCTTGATTATTCTACAAGAGATTGAAGACTTGAAGTTTTATTTTCTTATCTCTTTGTGTTATAGAATATCATAGTTGTCCCGTAGTTTCTATTTCTTTGTGAGGAATCGATGTGAGTGGTGGTTTTGTCACGAAATAGCCAAAGGGGGAGATTGTAAGGTTCCCTTTTGTTGATTGGCTCATTTCGTGGACAAACCACATGTTGGGGTTCTTTGTAAGGGTAGCCTAAGTATCGGTCTTATTGTTCGAAGCCCTTTGAAGACCCCGTGTTGATAAGCACCGAAGGTAAATTTCTATGTGCTTACTTTTCTTTGAAGAGATTAGTTGCACACACACACTTAACATTCATTGCATATGTGTGCATTCTCTTCACTTGTCACATTTCACACTTGCACTTATTTATTGTATTTTGTTGTGTGTAATTGTGTCCTGTTGTCGTGTAATTCGTTTCCCGATAACTTTCAGAAACGTCCGCGCATGCACTAGAATGTGCTTGGTTTAGCGCGAGGACCGCCTATGGAGAATGCCCTTGGCTTCTCCTTGGTTTTCACCTTTCTAGGTGATCGGCGGTTATGATCGGTGGCCTGGCCGCCGAATGATACCGCCGTTTCAGTCCAGATTGGTCTGAAGCATTTCTGTGGTTAAGATCGGCGGTCACGACCGCCGTTCGAAACCGTCGATTCAAGACCTGATTGATTTATCTCTTGGTCTAATTTGGCGGTTGAATCGGCGGTCACGAAACCGCCGTTCAAAACCGCCGTTCATACCTGATTGATTTTAATCTCTCTGGTTTGATTCGGTGGTTGGGATCGGCGGTCACGAAACCGCCGAATGAACCGCCGTTTATGCTCTGTTCTTCACGAGCTCAATTCGGCGGTCATGATCGGCGGCCTGGCCGCCGATTGAAACCGCCGATCGGCGCGTTTCTTTGAAACTTACTTAAACGACCACACTTTGATTTGGCCCCCAATATATATGCCATTTTGTCTTTAGGTCAATTAAGAGAGTTCATATTCAGAATTCATACTTAGGATATTTTTCAAAGAGAAGAAAAATTCCAAGAACTCATTTTTTATTACTCAAACACTTTTTTCATGATCATCATCATCATCTAGCATCATCCTTGATCTTCTAGATGTCATCTTGCATGTATTCTTCATCATACTTTGCTTGGTAAGCTTTTCACTAATATCTTACATATTTTGTGTTTCTCTTAGCTAGCAATCTCAATTAATTACTTGTATGTTATTTTATATACTTTGAATACAAGTTTGAGATTAGTATGATGTATGTTTGAGAAGTTTTTTTTGTGATAGCTAATTAAGTTTTGTGCTTAATCTTGATTAGCTAAACTATTTGACATGTCATTTAGTTTTGATATCTAGGATTGTTCTAATTGCATATTAATCATCTTAGATAAGCATATAGGGTTTCCCTTGCTCTATGTTGCATTTGGATATTCATATATTCACTTAGGGTTGTTATTCTCTTCATAGAGAAAGTAAGTCTTGTGTGTAGCATCCGTGATTAGGTTGCTTAGATCGCAAGCAAATTAGACTAGGTTCACTCATACCGGGATTAGGTAGGTGTGTGATTACTTCCGGGATTAGGTTGTAATTGTTTACACATTTAGTGGATTCGAGGTTCGAGTGTGGCTTACTTACTAGCCCGTGGTTTTTCCCGTGAGGGTTTCCACGTAAAAATCAAGTGTTATTTAATTTCCGCATTTTATACTTGATTTATTGCTTTATCTATTTAGGGGTAATTTCGTAATTTTGACTAACACGAAAAATTGGGTAAAAAGCTTAAAATCTATTCACCCCCCCTCTAGATAGTTTTATACACACCGTGCTATAATTTGTTTCAGTTAACAATTGGATTTTAACTATTTCTCACTTTAGGGGCTCTAGGTGAGTCATGGTTAGAGTTACAATTATTGATCTTTGGCTATCTCTCACGCTAGGGGCTCTAAGTGAGTTATGGTTGGAGATACAATCACTCTTTCCACATTCATTGTACCTAACATTGCCATTTTACATTGTCGTGTTAATATTGAGACTCAATTTAGCATCGGTTTGTAGAATGTGCTCATAAATGTTGGTTGTGGTTTCGGTTTTGTGTTTGAGAGGTTCTCAACACACTCTTCAACCGTTAGCTCTATGAATGGGTATAAATCGGATTGAGGCAAGAACGAACCTTTAACTAAAATTGGATGTCCTTAATGTCTAACAACCAACTATTTGTGCACTTATGTATGGTGAACTTGTTGAACCTTGTGTGACCATTTTCATGCATCTCTCATATCCACCATTTTATTTATCACTTCAAACACCATTCTCACCCTTTCATATTCTTTTTGTTTTTATTTATTTTCATTTTCATTTTCTACACACACACACATACACCGCATTGTACATACATTTCACACACACTATTCTCACCTTTCCGCATTCTATTTACATGCTTACAATAAACTCTAGAACTTGATACGGTTGACGAATCACACCTCCCTACGGAACGATACCCTTGCTAGCCGCTTTACTAGTCTTTTACTAGTTTAGAGCATATTGCGTACGAAACCCCTTTTAAAATGAAATAATCTTCTGATCCTTGTGATTTCTTAACAACGGAAAATGCGAGTATCAATGATGTATGAATTGTTATAGGACATTTGTGGAAATTTACTAAAAGACTCTACTGTAACACATTTTCAATGAGATAAAAGCCAATTTTTTTTTTTACTTTTTTTTTTTTACTTTTTCTATCATATATATATATATATATATATTTATATCTTAAAATTAGATATAAGTTGGAAAAATAAATAATCTGATTTATCTTAATTTAAGATATAAGAGGCAATAAGTCTTATTGTGAAAAAAACAAACAACCCCGAACTAACAAAAAACAAACAATCTCACTACAAGAAAAACTACTTTTGTTGATAGTTTTTTCTTGATGGTTTTGAAAAACTATCAAGAATAACAAATTCTTGACAGTTAACAACTATCAAGAACTGAAAACTGTCAAGAAAGACAATTTTTATACAATATATATATTAAACAATATATAATAATATATTTATATAATATTATATATATATATATATATATATATATATATATATATTATATGTATTATATATAATATATATGTATTTTATATTATATATTATGAATGTTTTATAATTAGGGGTATTTTGGTAAAAATAAAGTTAACTCAATTCCATTCCGTTGTTAAACAATATGTATAATAATATATTTATATAATATAAACATATAATATATATTATTTATATTATATTATTATATTAAATAAATATTATTTAATAAATATATAATATATATTATTTAATATAATAATATATTATATATATATAATTTTTTATTTATCTTTAATAATCTTTTTAAACTTTTCCTTCCTATTTTCAACACCAAACAAAATCCCAATATAAATTTATTTTACAGTAAGATATCGGTTTTTGGGCAAACTGATATTGGATAAGTAAAATTTTAAATTTAATAAATTTACTTTTAAATTACTTACTTTTAAAAAATTCAAAAAAATAATTTTAAAAAAATTGTTTATTTATTTTGCACCCTCTTGTTTCATACTAAGAGACACATTAATAATCCAATTACTCATATAAATTAGTAATCTGAGTCTTACATTTGTTCATTAAATTGCAAGATGCATGTTAAGAAATATCTCACATGTAGTAAGAGTTGTATTCCAAATCATACTTATTACAACTGATGTCATGGGTCTCCTATAGGCTATGTTCGGTTGGATGGAATGGAAAGAAAGCCATTTCATTCGTTTGGTATGTTAAAATGCAATGGAATGGGGATTCCACCATTTTGGTAGACTGGGCATTCCATCCAAAAACTAATGGAAAGCCATTTCATTCCAAACTAAAATTTATATTCCATAAATACCATCATATTTCCCAACTTCATTACAAAAGTACCCTCAGCTCCTTTCCAAAAATAATATATTATTATTATATATTATATTAATGATATATAAATATATATTATATATATATGTACTATATATTATATTATTATTATATATTATATTATTATTATATATATAACGATATATAAACATATATAATATAATACATTTATATATTATATTATTATATATATTATATTATCATATATATATATTATATAATATATATATATATATATATATATATATATATATATATATATATATATGTATGTATTATATATTATATTATATTCTTATATATTAATATATTAAATAATATATAATATATATTATATATTTATATTATATAAATATATTATTATATGTATTATTATACAATATATATAATAATATATTTATATAATATATTTAGATTATTATATGTATTATATATAATATATATGTATTATATATTATATATGTAAGGATTCCCATTCATTGATTGACTTATTTCATGGACAAACCACATGTTGGGGTTTGAATTGTAAGGGTAGTTTAGATGATTAAGGATCAAGCTCAAATGCCCTTTCAAGACCTCAAGGTGACAAGCACTCCAAAAGTATATCTCTAGTGCTTAGTTTCTTTGAAGAGATTTATATAGCACACATACACATAGCATACTTGCATTTGTGTGCATACTCTTCACATGTCACTTTTCACACTTGCACTTTATTGTTATATCTTGTTGTGTGTTTATGTGTCGTGTAATTTGTTTCCCGAATATTATTCGGAAACGTCCACGCTTGCACAATGTTGAGCTTGGTTTAGCGTGAAGATCGCCTTCGGAGAATGCTTTTGACTTCTCCTTTGGTTTCACCTCATTTGGTGATCGGCGGTTTCATTTGGTGAACAAATGAAACCGCCGTTTGAGTCAAGAAAGTTCTGGATCAATTCTGCGGTTTGATTAACGGTTTCGAAACCGCCAATGTTGCTATGTTCTTCTCGGGCTCAATTCGACGGTTGTAATTGGCGGCGTGACTGTCGAATGAAACCACCAATCGTGCGTTTTTAGGGGCAAACTTGTCTTTTCACATGCTCTGTTTTTGATGTCTATAAATACATCACTTTCTCATCTCTCTAAACCTAGCTCTTTCTACATAAGAACCCTAAAGTCTATAGAGAGATTTGTGAGGCAATCAAGATTGCTCATTTAAACACTCAAAACCATTTTCATATGCATTAAACTTCATCTAGCATTTTCTAGCATATCTAGGATGCTTGCTTGCATGGGTCTTTCATCAACACACTTGCTTTGGTAAGTTCTTCACTATTATCATATATAATTAGTGTTTTATTTATTAAGGCATCTCTTTTATTACTTGCATGTTGTTAGATTAATTTCTAATATTCAAGATAGAGATTGTTGTGTTGATATGATTGAGTGTTGTATTGTAATAGCTATCTAGGTTTTCATAATCTATGTTTAGCTAAGATGTTTGACATGTCATCTAGTTTTTAATATCTAGGATTGAATTAATTGCAAAATCATCATCCTAGATAAGCATATAGGGTTACCTAGCTCTAAATTGCATTTTGAATATTTCACATATTCACATAGGTTTTATTATCTCTTCTTAGAGAACTAAGTCTTGTGTTGTGATCGGGATTAGGTTGCTTAATTCACAAGCAATTGGAATAGGTCCACTTATACCGGGATTGGGTAGGTGTGTGATTATATACCGGGATTAGGTTGTAATATTGATCACATTTAGTGGATACGAGGTTCGAGTGTGGCGCACTTATTAGCCCGTGGTTTTTCCCGTGAAGGTTTTCACGTAAATATCAAGTGTTATTTATATTCCGCACCATATTACACTTGCTATATTATATTGATTATTAGGGGTATTTTCGTAATATTGACCATACACGAAAATTGGGTAAAATCGGATAAAATCTATTCACCCTCCATCTAGATTAATATTGTACACACCTATAATTTGTTTCAATTGGTATCAGAACGGGTTCCTAGATATACATAGGTGATCCTTGCTCATTTTGGTGTGTTTTGCATTTTGTGTTATTTTTGATCATTCATACATTTGCATTCATTTCATTCATTCATAAACATTATGAGTGGAAATGGTGGAAATAGTGGTGGCAACGAGGGTGCTTCTAGCATAATGCCTCCACTTCTTACCGGGTTGAATTATGCCTCTCGGAAAGGCAAGATAGAGTCGTACATATGTCAAATCCATGACTAGGCTTGGATGGCGGTTGAGGACGGCTACACATCACCCATGATGACTCCTACGGGTAGAGGTGAGGATGTGCTCAAGCCAAAAGCACAATGGAACGCGCAAGAGTTTGAGTCATAAAAATGGAATAGGAAGGCAATGCATGCCATCTTATGTGCAATGAATGAGAATCAATATAAGTTGATTCAAAACACTAGTATAGCTAAGGAGGCATGAGACATCCTAGAGGTTGCACATGAGGGAACCGAAGTTGTAAAGGATTCGAAGCTTCAAGTTCTCCAAATGCAATTCGAATTGCTTAGGATGGATGAGAATGAATGCTTCAACGGCTTCGAAGTAAGGTTGATGGACATTGTCAACCAAAGTCATCAACTTGGTGACCCATATTCGGATAGGAGAGTTAAGCAGAAAATCATGAGATCTCTCCCCGATAGGTTTGAATCAAAGGTTACGGCTTTAGAAGAAAATAGTGGGTATAAAGACATGAAGCCGAGCGAGGTAATTGGAAGACTCCTCGCCTACGAGTCTATGAAGGCTTCTCGCTCTACTCTTCCGAAAAAGCATAAAGGAATTGCTTTAAAAGCTTCAAATGAAGAAAATGAGGCAAAGAAGATTGACTTGGACGAAGACCTTGCCTTATTTGTGAAAAGGTTCAATAAGGTTATGTTGTTTGGGAAGAAAGGCTTTGGATCAAAAGGCCGAGAGTTGAAGAAAAAAGGTCCATTTAAGAAGTTTGAGCCTAGGCAAGAGAGGACCGAAAGGAAAGGGGTTCAATGCTTTGAGTGTGGTGGGATAGGTCACTTTGCCCACGAATGTGCTAATCAAAATGACAAGAAGAAGGGAAAAGTGATGGCTGCCACTTGGAGTGGAAGTAGTGATGACTCCAATGAGGGAGATAAGTCTTCGGATGATGAAGATCTCATGGCTAACTTCCTAACTTTTGCCTCCTCTCACAAGAGCAAAAGTGCTAGTGAAAAAGAGGAAGAGAGTCAAGAGGAAAATGACTCAAGAGGAGAAGAAAGTGATTCCTCATCTAACTCCATAAATGGATATGTGGAGAAAAAGGTGCTTGCTAAATATCACGCTGAGTTTAATGACTTAGCAATCAAGAGCACGAGAAAGATTCAAAGATTAAGAGAAGAGAATCTTGAACTTTCATCCCATAATGACCACTTAAGTGAACAAGTGGAAAGATCCAAGAAGATTGAAGACAAGCTAAGAGATGAGTTAGCTTTGTCTAGGAGAAATAAAGAAGGTCTAAAAAAGGAGCTTGAAGAAGCAAAATGATCTATGACTAGGATGACCTCAAGCACCCAAAAGCTTGATCATATGTTTAGTGTTGGAAAGATTCCGTGTGACAAGAGGGGTCTTGGGTATGAAGATGGTAAGGAGATCTCAACCTCTAACAAGACCGTGTTTGTCAAGAGCTTGGGCAATAAAGAAGCTTCACCGGTGCAAACTCCTAGGAAGAAAATTGATCTATGACAATGTTCAAATAGTGCACAAGTGAAGGTGTGAAAGTATACAAACGTAGTTAAATAGCTTAAAGCACACCTAGGGGGGGGGGGGAGGGGACGGGTGAATAGGTTTTTATACCTTTTTCAATCCCTTGAACAAACTTTCGCTTGTCCTTCAAGGTAGCCTTACATACAACATATAAACCATAAATCCATACATAGACAAGATAAGTATATGATCATATAAGCATAGTCTATGAATATCAATTAGTTGTATGAGGTATAAGAACACATAAACTCAACATCAAAGAATACTTGTTGTTAACCAAAAATTGTCACCGGGGTGAAATCTTTAATTAACGGTTTATGAGGGACCCCGATCTAGGTAGATCTGGGCCAGCGGGGTACCTAGTAGCCCGATAATTTATGAAGGACCCGGATCTGGATAGATCGGGGTTAGCGGGATACTTAGTATCCCGATATCCCGCTAATTCTTGCAAATATACTAGGTATAGCAAGTGTAAGTAGTAAGATAAGAAGGATTCTGATATATGGTAGAAGGTGGACTGGCCTAGGGGGAAAAAGCATCACGTATGATCATATGCTGAAAAACCTCTAGGTAGTATCCGGTGGAGAGAGATTCTTTATATATTTATCAATAAGGCGTGCTCCAAGGAGCTTACAAAAGTAGGAGAATAATACAATATATGTGCTCCAGAGAGCTTACAATAATAGGCGGGCGTATGCCCTTTCTCTAATCTGTAGAAAAGAAGAAGAAAAAGGAAGCCTTGTTGGGGAAGAAGCCGCAGGTCTTTTTTAGGAGAAGAAGAGGCTCGCCTTTCTGTCGAATATCATGTTATATATTAAACAAATTATAGCACGGTGTGTATAAAACTATCTAGAGGGGGGGAGGGGTGAATAGATTTTAAGCTTATTACCCAATTTTTCGTGATTAGTCAAAATTATGAAATTACCCATAAATAGATAAAGCAATAAATCAAGTATAAAATGCGGAAATTAAATAACACTTGATTTTTACGTGGAAACCCTCACGGGAAAAACCACGGGCTAGTAAGTAAGCCACACTCGAACCTCGAATCCACTAAATGTGTAAACGATTACAACCTAATCCCGAAAGTAATCACACACCTACCTAATCCCGGTATGAGTGAACCTAGTCCGATTGCTTGCGAATTAAGCAACCTAATCCCGGTCACAACACAAGACTTAATTCTCTAAAAAGAGATTAACACCCTAAGTGAATATATGAATATTCAGATGCAACATAGAGCAAGGGAAACCCTATATGCTTATCTAAGATGATGAATATGCAATTAAAAACAATCCTAGATATTAAAGCTAAATGACATGTCAATTAGCTTAGATAATCATAGATTAGAGAAACCTAGATATCTATCATAAAAACAACACTCAATCAAATCAACACAACAATCTCTATCTTGAATATTAGAATATAATCTAAGAACAATCAAGTAATAAAAGAGATGCCATAATAAATTAAGCACTAATTATGTATGATAATAGTGAAAAACTTACCAAAGCAAGTGTGATGATGAAAGACCCATGCAAGCAAGCATCCTAGATATGCTAGAGAATGCTAGATGAACTTTGATGCAAATGGATTTTGGTTTGAGTGTTTGAAGAGCAAACTTGATTGCTTTCTCTCTTAAAAATCTCTCTTTTTAAAGTAGGGTTCTTGATGATTAAAGAGTCACATTCAGAACAAGAGAAAGTGATGTATTTATAGGCATGAAAAACAGAGCATGTGAAAAGATAAGTTTACCCCTGAAACGCACCGATCGGCGGTTTCAATCGGCAGCCAGGCCGCCGATCATAACCGCTGAATTGGCCCGAGAGGAACAGGGGACCAACGGCGGTTTCATTCGGCGGTTTCGTGACCGCCGATCTAACCGCTGAATCAAACCTGAGATTAAAAAATCAATCAGGTATGAAAACGGCGGTTTCATTCGGGACCGCCGATTCAACCGCCGAATTAGGCCGAGAGATAAAATCAATTAGGTCTTGAATGGCGGTTTCTAACGGCGGTCGTGACCGTCGATCATAACCGTAGAATTGCTCCATACACTACTGGAAGCAAACAGCGGTTTTGATTCGGCGGCCAGGTCGTCGATCATAACCGCCGATCACCAACAAAGGTGAAAACCAAGGAGAAGCCAAGGGCATTCTCCGTAGGCGGTCCTCGCGCTAAACCAAGCACATTCTAGTGCATGCGCGGACGTTTTTGAAAACAATCGGGAAACGAATTCCAAGACAACAAGACACAATTACACACAACAAAATATAACAAATAAGTGCAAGTGTGAAATGTGACAAGTGAAGAGAATTGCACACATATGCAATGTATGTTAAGTGTGTGTGTGCAACTAATCTCTTTAAAGAAAAGTAAGCACAAAGAAATTTACATTCGGTGCTTATCAAGACGAGGTCTTCAAAGGGCTTGAGCAATAACACGATACCTAGGCTACCCTTACAAAGAACCCCCAACATGTGGTTTGTCCACGAAATGAGCCAATCAACAAATGGGAACCTTACAATATATATAGGTTTTATTTCTATTGCCCACTCCATCAATTTAGTCAATCAATCCTCAATTATAGGAACACTAATTTTGCATTGATTGAGTTGAATATTCTCTCATTAATGGCGTTGTGAATGGCTATTAAAGAGTTGACTAATCTCTCATTAATGACGTTGTGAATGGCCATTAAAGAGTTGATTATCTTCATTAATATGATTGATTATCTCCATGAAAGTTCTCAAAGTGTGTTCTATATATAAAGCTAGAGGGGGGTGAATAGATTTTATCTAATTATTACCCAATTTTCGCATGCAAGTCAATTTTACGAAAATACCCCTAGCAAGTCAATAATACATACAAGTGTAATAAGATGCGGAAATAATAAATGACACTTGATGTTTACGTGGAAACCCTCAACAGGGAAAAACCACGGGCTGGTAAGTGCGCCACACTCGAACCTCGAAATCCACTATATGAAAAGACGGTTACACCCTCAAGTGATTCTCGGACCCTCACCCTAGATAACCTCAGGCTATTGACACTACCAATCGCCACTCTTGGTTCAATCCCTAGTGATATCCCCTGATACACTACTCTTGGCGTGAGCACCCTCTAATCTAACACGCGGGCCTTTTATAACGGCTCTAGTCCAATTTGCTTGAGGCCTAAGCACACTTAGCCCCAAGACTTCAATCTCTCAAAAGAGATGCACAACCCTATGTGAATATGTATGAATATTCAATTAATGCAATAAGAGCTAGGGTACTCTAAATGCTTACCTAGGATTATAAGATGACAATATAATCAATCCTAGATATCACATATAGCTATATGACATGGCATATAACTTTAGCTAAGTAAAGGATACCAATCCTAGATACAAAGCTATCATATAAAACCCACAAACATTCAAAGGATTAACTAGTTGATTAAAAAACAATCTATCAACCTAGTTATCAATACATCACACAAGAATGTTCATGGCATAGCTTTTAGGCAATAATGACCTAATCAAATAAGCTATGAAAAATAATCTCAATCAACAAATGAGATCAATTAGCTAGATGTTATATAAACATGAAAACCTAGCTATCATATAATAACCCAATCAACACATAATCTCAATCATGTATGTAGAATTAATCTAATGACATACAAGTAATAAATGAGATAACATTGATAAGTAGAAACACTAATTATGTAAGATAAAAGTGTTCAACAAATCATACCATGTGTGTTGAAGAAGTCCCATGCATTAGCATATGCTAGGTGATCCTAGATGATGCTTAGATGAAGATTTATGCATGTGGGAGTGGGTTTACAGAGATAAAGATATGATCTTTAAGCTTTCTCTCTCAAGTCTCTCTAAATATCTCTCTAGGGTTCTTATGATCAAAGACTTGTGTTCTGAACCAGAGATAAGGATGTATTTATAGAGACCAAAAACAGGGCAGGTGAAAATACCATTTTGCCCCTGAAATCGCACGATCGGCGGTTTCATTCGGTGGCCAGGCCGCCGAATTGAACCGCCGAATGGCTCCCGAGAGGAACAGGGGAACTTCGGCGACTTCGTTCGGCGGTTTCTAAACCGCCGATCCCAACCGCCGTTTTGGACCCGAGAGATATATTTCAATCAGGTCTCATTCGGCAGTTTCGAACGGCGGCCAGGCCGCCGAACGTAACCGCCGTTTCACCAAAAATGGTGAAACCAAGGAGAAGCCAAAGGCATCTCCACCGGCGATTATCGCGTAAAACAAAGCACATCAACGTGCATGCGTGGACGTTTTCGAACATCCTTAGGGAAACGAATTACACCACACTAAAAGCTAACATTCATGAAGTGCAAGTGTGGGTATTGAATGCATCCTAATGCCTATCATGTCATGGCATTTCAAAAAACAAGATGCAATCAATTTAATGCAAGAAGAGACATTGAATAAACAATAAAGCACAATGCACACAAAATATAAACACAACATTCAAGAATAAGAGTTATGCATGTTGTGTGTGTGTGCAACTATATCTTTTCAAGCCAAAGTAAGCACAAGATATACCTTTGGTGCTTGTCCTCTTGAGGTCTTGGAAAGGGTCTTGATCTTCAACAAATCACCTAGACTACCCTTACAACCAAACCCCAACATGTGGTTTGCCCACGAAATAAGCCAATCAATAAAAGGGAATCCTTACACTCCATTAATAGGGTTGACTATCTCCATTAATGGCGTGGTGAATGGCCGGAGAGGTCAACCTTCCTTGTATTCGAATGCTGGCGTATACTGTCCTTCTTGTAGCATGGTTCTGGTCTTCCTTGGTAATCTGACAGATGGTGTATTAAGACCTCCCTTGTTGACGCCTTCTATGTTAGGTGGTTGGGAGGTGCTTAGAGGATCGGTCTGGGCAGGAAACATGATACGGGGTACTAGGTGCGGGGTACTGAGTACCAGGTGCGGGATACCTGGTACCAGGTACGGGGTACTGAGTACTAGGTGCGGGGTACCGGGTACCAAGTGCGGGGTATTGGGTACTAGGATACCAATGTGGCGCGGCATTAAGATACTGTGTATCATGGATCATGCCGTAGCGGGGTACCGAGATAGTGTGGTAGCGGGATCCTCAGGATCCTGGGTTCATTCTTTCATTAATCAAATGACTTTGACATGGATGGAAAATTCTTCTTTGGACCCTTGCCAAAAAAGGTGGTTAACAGAAGTCCCCCCTAACTTGAACATCGGTACCTAGTTGGGGTTGGAGTCAGGATCCGAAATGCTTGAAGAATTTTTCTCCTTCTTTCTTACTAGTAATCTTCACTTGAAACGAAAATCGTTCATAGCACATTTGGCTTAGGTGAACCAGGGTACTAGATATTCCAACATCAAGAGTCTTTATGCTTAGGCGAGAAAGTCCTGGTGGGTAACTAAGGCCACTTAAGCATTAGTTCATCATATGGCGAATCTGTGGCATCAGGTTTCCTAATAAGCGATCCTGATCCTTAGGCGATCTGTCTTGAAGAGGGGTATTCTCTGTCTGAGGCTTCAGGAGTGCAATATAGGCTCTTTTGGTCTTTTGTTTGGCGAATCTTCGGCACCAGGCATCCTACTAGGGGATCCTGGTCCTTAGGTGATGTGTCCTGGAGGGGGGTATTCCTCAACCGAGGCTTCAGGATTACCGTATAGGCTCTCCTGGTTTGGAGGTTGACTTCACATCCTTTGTCTGGCTGGCAACTATACCATTTAAGCACTTATGCACCAGATCCTTCCTGGAGGAGGGTATTCCCCGACCAAGGCAGCAGGAATGCCATATGGCTTTTCCTGGTCTTGAGGCGATCAGTTATGGAGATCCTCCTGGAGGGGTTAACCCGTCTAGGGCATCAGGAGTGTTATATAACCCTTCTGGCTCGTTATCGCGATCCTCCTAGAGGGGTTATCCCGGTCCAGGGCATCAGGAGTGTTATGTAACCCTCCTAGTCTTGATTCAGTAATGGAGATCCTCCTAGAGGGGTTAACCCGATCCAGGGCATTAGGAGTGTTATATAACACTCCTGGCTCGTTATGGAGATCCTCCTGGAGAGGTTATCCCGGTCTAGGGCATCAGGTATTTCTACACAAGAAATCTCGGTCTTCAGGCGCTTTTATCATAGATCGGTAACCCGATCAAATCTCTGAATGTAGGGGTCATCGTCCCTTATTTGGGGATTACGAGAGAGAATGGTGAGATTTTAGCCCCCAAGTTTTATAGCTGGTTTAAGGGCTTGCTCGGGGTAGATGAGAGTCTTCAACAATCACAATGGGCTCGTGATCCCTCCGAAACGATCTGGGACCTCGGTTATTCACTGGGGCGTTGAGTTGCCTGGTAAAAGAAAGAAGGAACTACTAATCCTCCTCTGATGATACGGGTCCAGGGGCATGCTTGAGATCCTAGAAGTCCCCTGTAACTGAAATGAGGCTTTGGACCCTACTCGGATGAACCAGAACTGAGGTAGTTCACTTAGGCGTTGAAAGGCTCGGTACAAAAATGAGAAGCCTTCTACATTATACTGGTCCAGAGGCTTGATAAGTCATCAAAAAGTACCCAGCAACTGAAACGAGGCTCTGGACTCCATTCGGACAAATCGGGATCGTAGGTGGCTCACTTAGGCGTTGTCCGGCCCGGTATAACATTGAGGAGCCTCCTATATTATGCTGATCCAGAGGCTTGTTAGGTCATCAAGAAGTACCCAGCAACTGAAACGAGGCTTTGAACTCCACTCGGACGAATCGGGATCGTAGGTGGCTCACTTAGGCGTTGTTCGGCCCGGTATAACATTGAAGAGCCTCCTACATTATGCTGATCCAGAGGCTTGCTAGGTCATCAAGAAGTACCCAGCAACTGAAACGAGGCTCTAGACTCCACTCGGACTAATCAGGATCGTAGGTGGCTCACTTAGGCATTGTCCGGCCCGGTATAACATTGAGGAGCCTCCTATATTATGCTGATCCAGAGGTTTGCTAGATCATCAAGAAGTACCCAGCAACTGAAACGAGGCTCTGGACTCCACTTGGACGAATCGGAACCTAGGAGGCTTACTAGGTCGTTGAGAGGCTCGGTACAAAAGTGTGGAGCCTCCTACATTATGCTGGTCCATAGGCCTGCTAGGGAATCAAGAAGTTCCCAGCAGCTGAAATGAGGCTCTAGATCCCGCTAAAAAGAATCGGAACAATAGTGGCTCACTAGGGCGTTGTCCGGCCCGGTATAAAATGAGAGGAGCCACCGACATGGTTTAAGGTTCCCATTTGTTGATTGGCTCATTTTGTGAACAAACCACTTGTTGGGGTTCTTTGTAAGGGTAGCCTAGGTATTGGGTTTATTGTTCGAAGCCCTTTGAAGACCTCGTATTGATAAGCACCGAAGGTATATTTCTTTGTGCTTACTTGTCTTGAAGAGATAGTTGCACACACTCACAACTCATGCATTTGTTTAATACTTGTATGTTGTGTGTCTTATTTTTGTGCATTAATGTTCATTAACATCTCTTCTTGCATGTTAGTTTGATTGCATCTTGCATCTTGCATATCCAATTGCCTTGTCATGCTTAGACTTAGGATTGCATTTTTGCATTGGGCGCTCCCCAAAGCGCACTACAGAAGCGCTGTACGAACAGCGCCCATTGAGCGCTGTTTAGACCTGATCGATTTAATTCGGTCGCTGTTGGGTCGCTGTACAGGCGCTGTACAAAGCGTTCTACGTACAGCGCCACTCTGTTTTCCCATGAGAACAGAGTAGGGGCGCTGTACAAGCGCTGTACAAGAGGCGCTCTACGTACAGCGCCTAAGGCAAATATGAGGCCAACTTATCAAAACGACCACACCTTGTTTTGGTCCCCTATATTTATGTCACTTTGACTTTAGGTCAATAACAAGAGTTCATATTCAGATTCCATACTTAGGATATTTTTCAAAGAGAAGAAAAATTCCAAAGAACTCATTTTTAGTTTACTCAAACACTTGTTCATGATCATCAATCATCATCTAGCATCATCCTTGATCATCTAGATGTCTCTTTGCATGGATTCTTCATCATACTTTGCTTGGTAAGCTTTTCACTAATATCTTACATATTTTGTGTTTTTCTTAACAAGCAATCTCAATTTATTACTTGTATGATTTTCATATATCTTTTGATACAAGATTGAGATTAGTGTGATGTATGTTTGAGAAGTTGTATTGTGATAGCTAATTAGGTTTTGTGCTTAATCTTGATTAGCTAAACTATTTGATTGAACATGTCATTTAGTTTTTAATATCTAGGATTGTTCTAATTGCATATTAATTATCTTAGATAAGCATATAGGGTTTCCCTTGCTCTATGTTGCATTTGAATATTCATATATTCATATATTCACTTAGGGTTTTATTCTCTTCATTGAGAAAGTAAGTCTTGTGTGTAGCTTCTGGGATTAGGTTGCTTAGATCGCAAGCAAATTGGACTAGGTTCACTCATACCGGGATTAGGTAGGTGTGTGATTACTTCCAGGATTAGGTTGTAATCGTTTTACACATTTAGTGGATTCGAGGTTCGAGTGTGGCTTACTTACTAGCCCGTGATTTTTCCCGTGAGGGTTTCCACGTAAAAATCAAGTGTTATTTAATTTCCGCATTTTATACTTGATTTATTGCTTTATCTATTTAGGGGTAATTTCGTAATTTTGACTAACACGAAAAATTAGGTAAAAAGCTTAAAATCTATTCACCCCCCCTCTAGATAGTTTTATTCACACCGTGCTATAATTTGTTTCACATGGTACTGGTCTAGAAGCATGCTTGGGATCATGGAAGTCCCCAGCAACTAAAATGAGGCTCTGGACCATGCTGAAAAGAATTGGAACCAAAGTGGCTCACTAGGGCGTTGTTCGGCCCGGTGCGAGAAGTGAGGATCCATTGGTCTGGCAGCGGTGCTGCTACTCTAGAGGCTTGCTTAGGAATGTAGGAAGCCTCAGCAAATGTGGAGAGCCTCTGGGTTCTCCTCAAGCGGATCGGGACTTTGGTGGCTTACTAGGGCGTTGTAGGGCCCAATATAAAATGAGAGGAGCCACCGGCATGGTACTGGTCCAGAAGCATGCTTGGGATCATGGAAGTCCCCAGCAACTGAAATGTGGCTATGGACCCTACTGAAAAGAATCGAAACCGCAATGGCTCACTAGGGCATTGTCCGGCTCGGTATAAGAAGTGAGGAGCCACTGGCCTTCTACCGGTCGTGTTGCCCCTACGATCACAGAGTTGAGTTGGCTTCCCGGGTGCACGTGTTGACCGGTACTAGAGTAAATCTACTGTAAGGAAGCAGAATAGGTGTAACTCTGCTGCATAGGAGCTCTTAGAGTACCGGGGCGGATCTACTGGATAGGAGATCTACCGGTGGTGGAGCAAATCTTCTGTAAGGAAGCAGGAGAGGTACAGGTCTACTGCGTAGGAGCTCTAGGTGTACTGGAACAGATCTGTTGGATATGAGATCTACCGGTAGCGGAGTAAATCTTCTATAAGGAAGCAGAAGAGGTACAACTCTATTGTATAAGAGCTTTAGGTGTACCGGGGTGGATCTGCTAGATACGAGATCTACCGGTAGCAGAGCGGATATAGAGGAGCTCTACAAGTATATGAGTAGACTTGCTGCATTGGGGCAGCATAGGATACTGGCTCCAGCTCATGTAGAGACGAGGAAGCCATGTTGGTCAAGTGATTTTCCCACAGACGGGGCCAAAGTGTTAACAAAAAATTGTCACCGGGGTGAAATCTTTAATTAACGGTTTATGAGGGACCCAGATCTGGATAGATCTGGGCCAGCGGGGTACCTAGTAGCCCGATAATTTATGAAGGACCCGAATCTGGATTGATCGGGGTTAGCGGGATACTTAGTAGCCCGATATCCCGCTGATTCTTGCAAATCTACTAGGTATAGCGAGTGTAAGTAGTAAGATAAGAATGATTATGATATATGGTAGAAGGTGGACTGGCCCAGGGGGAAAAAGCATCACGTATGATCATATGCTGAAAAACCCCTATCCGGTAGATCAATATCCGAGTAGGAGATGTGCTCTAGAGAGCTTTAATATAGGGTATAGGTCGCTCGGTCGAATATCATGAGGAGAGATTTACTGATTTATTGATTGAGCTGAATATTCTCTCATTAATGGCGTGATTGGCTTAATCATATGTGGGGATTCGGGGAAGACCTCTTACCAAAAGTCTTGCACACATAATACAATAATATGTGTGGCCATCTTTAACATCATAGATAGGATATCTTAGTTTAATGATTGCGTTCAAAACTTGCGCCTGTCGTCTCTAAGTCTCAGTGATCGCCAGTATGGCGCATGTGTGAGTCGTCAAGCAAAGCCTTTGCGCTGGTCTTTGTCGTCCAGCGCAAGACTAGAGAGCAAAAAAACGATGGGACTTTGACTTTAGGTGGTACTTAGGAAGAAGCCGTATTGCATCTTCTATGTCTATATAGAGTGCATCTATGTATGGATTTGCATCATCACAACTTGCTTTAAGGATTAAGTTCATTTTATTGAAGTATGGCTGCTAAATACAAGAAAAGAGAATTAATTGTGATGAATGATTGAGTGTTGTATTGTGATAGCCATTCTGTGACATGTCATTTAGCGAATATATCATCATCCTAGATAAGCATTTAGAGTACCCTAGCTCTTATTGCTTTAATTGAATATTCATACATATTCACATATGCATCTCAAGTCTTGGGGCTAAGTAAGTTACTAGAGCCGCTTAAAAGGCCCGCAGATTAGAGGGTGCTGTAGTGTATCAGGGGATATCACTAGGGATTGAACCAAGAGTGGCGATGGTAGTGTCCATAGCCTGAGGTTATCTAGGGTGAGGGTCCGAGAATCACTTGAGGGTGGTCTTTTCAGTGGATTTCGAGGTTCGAGTGTGGCGCACTTACCAGTTTTTCCTGTTGAGGGGTTTCCACGTAAACATCAACACTGACTTGTATGTATTATAACTTGCTCGTAAAATTGCATGCGTTGGGTAATAATTAGATAAAATCTATTCACCCCCCCTCTAGCTTTATATTGATAAACACACCTCGAGTATTTAATTACTTTCAGTTGTGAATGGCCATTAAAGAGTTTACTAATCTCTCATTAATGGCGTTGTGAATGGCCATTAAAGAGTTGACTATCTTCATTAATACGATTGATTATCTCCATTAATAGGGTTGACTATCTCCATTAATGGCGTGGTGAATGGCCGGAGAGGTCAACCTTCCTTATATTCGAATGCTGGCGCATACTGTCCTTCTTGTAGCATGGTTATGGTCTTCCTTGGTAATCTGACAGATGGTGTATTAAGACCTCCCTTGTTGACGCCTTCTATGTTAGGTGGTTGGGAGGTGCTTGGAGGATCGGTATGGGTAGGAAACATGATACGGGGTACCAGGTGCGGGATACTGAGTACCAGGTGCGGGATACTGGGTACCAGGTGCGGGGTACTGAGTACTAGGTGCGGGGTACCAGGTACCAAGTACGGGGTGCAGGGTACCAAGTGCGGGGTACTGGGTACCAGGATACCAATGTGGCGCGGCATTAAGATACTGTGTATCATGGATCGTGCCGTAGCGGGGTACCGAGATAGTGTGGTAGCGGGATCCTCAGGATCCTGGGTTCATTCTTTCATTAATCAAATGACTTTGACATGGATGGAAAATTCTTTTCTGGACCCTTGCCAAAAAAGGTGGTTAACACTTGTATTTCAATATTTGTTCAATGTATTACAAGTATAATCAAATAACACTATACACAAGAAATACAATATACAAAAGAATTATATTTACAAATAAGATCAAATGAATAAGTTCACAAATCACACTTTACAAAATCTTGTTTCAATATACATTATAAGTGAATAATATGCAACAAGATAACAACATACACATAAACAATTATAAGAAATAGAGATAGGAAGAATTAACACAAGAGATTTTTTAACGTGGTAAAACCTCCAAGGAGGAAACATCCATGGGTTGAACTACAACCATTGGGTACTTATATATATTGGAAGGTAAATTAGAAATTCCACAAAGTGACCAATCTTTAGCTCACCTACCTAGTGGAGTCTATGTCTACCCAACCCTATTGGAAAGTACGAAATCCCTTAATGATGCGAAGCCACCATATATTGGACAACATACAAAACCAACATCAATAGAAGATTAGAAATTCCTCAAGAGTGCATACACATCCCATGTACCCCGCTCTTTTGGAATCTATGTCTATCCATACGCCCAGGCCTACCAACATACAAGCCAACTCTCTATCCAAGGCACTCATGCCTTTAGGGAGCCTCCCATGCATGACTATCTGAGTCTTCCCGACTCTAGCCATGACTTCTTGCTCGGTTATCCGGACATCATGTCTTAACCAAGACTTCCTTGCTTGACTATCCGGACTCCTCGTCCTAGTCAAGACTTCATGCCTTTTACAAGGACTTTCTAGTGTGATCATGTGAATGCAAATGATACAAACAATCAATTCAACATAGAACATGTGATCAATACATTCCATGGAACAACTAGACCAAAACATATGAAAACACAAGTAAAGTAAAGTAATCTAGATGCTAAAAACATGAATTAAACCTAGAGCAAGTGAAAAGCACCTAACACAAAAGCTCATAGTTCTATTCATACAAATAACACTTGAATAAAGACATATACATGAAGTACATATTCAAGATGTCATAAACATACACAAAAATGCTAGAATCACAAAATTTATTCAATGAATATTCTAGTCAAAGATTTAGAGCATGGTTATATTGATAAATTGATTGAATCCTCGATGTCTCTAAAAACACATCAAGAGCCTTAATCCTAGATTACATCAATCAATGATCAAAACACATTTCAAGGATTATTAATCATAAAATGATTCAATCAAGTCACAAATAATCCTAGATATCAATCTAATCACAATACAACTCTTAAGCATGTGAAAAACCTAGAATCTAAGAAACTAGTTCACATATGTCTTTAATTAGACTTCTGATTAAGATTGATTATGAAGATATCTTTCTCTATAGCATTCATAATACATACACATACATATAGAAGAAGAAACCCCAAGGTAATTGAAGGTTATAAAAGAAGAAATCCCAAAGATATGAACACTACCTTGGATTCTCGAGCTGGTTCGGTTTTCAGTGTGCAACCACCAGAAATGTCATTCAATCAGCTTCCAAATCACTTGGAAAAGGTATAGGACTCGATTACGAACAATCTCCAACTTGAATCACTCAATTTCAAGTTCGTATGAGAAAGTTATGATGATTTTAAGATGAGAAAAATTGGAGAGAAAATTCTAGCGGGATTCAAGTTTTTCTTCTTGAAAATGAATGGGAGGGAATTTGGAAATTTAAAAGGAAGAGAGAGAGAGAGGAGGATTTCGGCCAACCAGAAGCTGCCACATCAGCTCCTGGCTGTGTGGGGCACGTGTGCCACACGGGACTAGAGAGCTGGTCTGACCGTGTGGCCCACGGCCTCCACACGTGGCCAAGCAAGCTTGGCCGTTGGTCTCGCTTGCTCCTCACGCTCTTAGCTCGCGTTCTTCGGCCGTATCCGGGCCTCCGAACTCCAATTTCAAATCCATCTTTGGATTATGAATTGTGACTCCCTCACGCAAAATGAAGACTACAAAACTTTGACAAAAGGTTGAGAAATCATCTCGGAATACGACGATGAAAACAACTCAACGAATGAGAATGAAAAGTAGCATAGCTACATCATTTGGACTCGAAACCTAATGAATGAGTAACCGAAATGCCGGGACTCAATAAGAAATCGTAAGAGATCATGTTCAAGTCTAAAACAAGAAATACAAAAACAAATAACACAAAGTCACACACGTATGCAATTTCCTAGACATAGTCCTAGAACATGCAAATTATAATGTTTATAAAATTAAAGCTAATGCATGAGCATACATTACCAAGTGTGTGAAAGTGATATTTAAATGATGTTCAACCATGAAGGGACACATATGAATGTCATGTGTGTGTGTGTGCCTAGCCTCGTAAGAGAAATGAATATACCTTTGTAGACCGATGAAGCACATTTCTCTTTGAAGCCGGCATCTTGCATAAGTTGTGGCCACGTCTCTCTTTGACGACTTGAATCTTCAAATCTTAGACCACTAAACATTACAAGACAACATCGTTTTGATATGAAATACATGCCAAGACAAACCAAAAACCTAACAAGGTGGCGCCAAGAAGGCAACCTTAAGCTCAACCTACAAGAGCTTTTCAAGCTAACATTCCTCAACATATGGCTCACAAAGGAAAGGGACCAATCATGCAAGCTAAACCTTGAAAGCAAGCTAGACCGGTTCATCAACGAAGATGGATTGAACCTACTCAACCACAAAGACATGGGAAAGCTCCTATGTACGCACAAGGACATGGTATGATTCCTTATTTCATTCCTACATGTCATTTTTGTGGTTTTGATGGTCATATTAGACTAAATTGCTTTCGATATATTAAAATGTGTAGAACTAAAATCATGATTGAAAAGAGAAAGAATATAGCCAAGATGCATGTTCCTAGGAATGATAAAATTGATTTGTATGATCCTAGGACATCTAGAGCCCATGTACCAAAGACCACTAGGAAAGAAAATGTTTTACCTATGTGGATTAGAAAGAATGAAAATATTTGCCATGTTGCACAAATTGCATTAAAGGCAAATTCTTCTAACTTTTGGTATTTACACATTTTTTCAATCCCTTGAACAAACTTTCGTTTGTCCCTCAAGGTAGCCTTACACACAACAAAATAAACCAAGAAAGACATACATAGACAATATGAGAATATAATCATGTGAACAAGGTCAATGTATATCATCTAGTTGTGTGAGGTATAAGAACAAATAAACACAACAATAAAAAAAACTTGTATTTCAATAGATGTTCAATGAGTTACAAGAGTGATCAAATATCACTATACAAAAAAATTACAATATACAAAAGAATCATATATACAAAAATGATCAAAAGAATGAATCCACAAATCACACTTTACAAATACTTGCTTCACTATATATCACAAGTGAATAATATGAAACAAGACAATAATATACACAAATAAAATATAAAAGATAGAGATAGGAAGAATTAACACAAGAGATTTTTTAACGTGGTAAAACCTCCAAGGAGGAAACATCCACTGGTTGAAATACAACCATTAGGGTACTATATATATTGGATGATAAAAATAGAGAATCCACAAAGTGACCAATCTTTAGCTTACCCAACCTAGTGGAGTTTAAGTCTACCCAACCCTATTGGAAAGTATGAAATCCCTCAATGATGCGGAACCACCATATATTGGACAACACACAAAACCAACATCGATGGAAGATTAGAAATTCCTCAAGAGTGCATACACCTCCCGTGTATCCCGCTCTTTTGGAGTCTATGTTTAACCATACGCCTAGGCCTACCAATATAATAGCCAACTCCCTATCCAAAGCACTCATGCCTCTAGGGAGCCTCCCATGCATGACTATCCGAGTCCTCCCGACTCTAGCCATGACTTCTTACTTGTCTATCCAAGTCCTCCTGACTCTAGACAAGACTTCTTGCTTGGCTATCCCAGTCATCCTGACTCTTCATGCCTTTTACAAGGAATTCCTAGTGTGATCATGTGAATGCAAATGATGCAAACAACCAATTCAACATAGAACATGTGATCAATACATTCCATGGTACAAATAGACCTAAACATGTGATATCACAAGTAATAAAAGTCTAGATGCAAAATACAAGAATAAAACCTAAAGCATGTGTAAACACCAAACACATAAGCTCAAAGTCTCATTCACACATACAACACTTGAACAAAATTTATTCATGAAGTACAAGTTCAAGATGCTATCAACATACAATAAAATGCTAGATACATGAGATTAAATCAATCAATATTCTAGCCAAAAATATAGAGCAAGGATTTAAGATATAAATCAATTAAATCCTAGATTACAATAATCCTATATTTCATCAATCAAAGGATCAAAGCAAATCTCAAGGTCATTTATCACAAAATTGATTCAATCAAGTCACAAACAACCTAAGATATCAACCTAATCACAATCCAACTCACAATCATGTGAAAAACCTAGAATCATGGAAACTAGTTCACAAATGTCTCTAAATAGACTTTTGATTAGGATTGATTGTGAAGCTATCTTTCTCAATAGCATTCACTAAACATACAAGTATATATAGAAGAAGAAACCCCAAGCAAATTGAAGGTTATAAAAGAAGAAATCCCAAAGATTAGACCAATACCTTGGATTCACGAGCTGGTTCGATTTTCTGTGTAGAACCACCAGAAAATTGATCAAACAGCTGCCAAACCACTTGGAAAAGGTAGAGGACTCGATTACGAATGATCTCCAACTTGAATCACTCAATTCCGACTCCGTATGAAGAAGTTATGGTGTTTGGAAGGTGAGCAAATTTGGGAGAAAAAGTCTGACGAGATTTTGTAATTTTTCTTCTTGGAAATGAAATGGAGGGAATGGAGGGAATTTAAAAGGAGGAGAGAGAGAGATTTTTCGGGCCAATCAGAGGTGGCCACGTCACCCAGCCCGTGGGGGGCGCGTGGGCTACATGGGACCAGAGGGGTCCTCTGGCCGTGGGTCCCACGGCTCCCACATGGCTTGGGCCATGTGGCCTCTTGGCCACGCTCTCCTCTCGCGCGCTCCCTCACGTTCTTCAGCCGTATCTTGGGCATCCGAACTCCGATTTCGAATCCGTTTTTGGATCATAAACCATGACTCCCTCATGCATGACGAAGATGCTACACAACTTTGAAAAATGGTTGAGAAATCATCTCAGAAAACGACGATGAAGTCAACTCAACGAATGAGAACGAAAAGTAGCGTAGCTACATCGTTTGGACTCGAAACAAAATGAATGAGTAACCGAAATGACCGGAACTCAATAAGAAATCATAATAGAGCTTATTCAAGTCCAAATACAAAAATATGGAAACATACAAACACAAAGACACACACATATGCTATTTCCTAGACATAGTCCTAAAACATGCAATAAGCAAAGTTTGTCAAGATAGTATAAATGCATGAGCATATATTATCAAGTGTGTGAAAGTGATATATAAATGATGTTTAACCATGAAGGAACACACAAGGATGCCATGTGTGTGTGTGTGCCTAGCCTTGTAAGAGATATGAGGTCTTATATTACCTTTGATGATCAATGAAGCACATATCTCTTTGAAGCCGGCATTTTGCATGAATTGTGGCCAAGACTTTCTTCGTCTTCTTAAATCTTCAACATATGGACAACTAAACATTACAAAAGAAACACGTTTTGATATGGAATACATGCCAACACAAACTATAAACCTAACACTTACTTTGCTTTGAAGAGATGTAATTGCACACACACACAACACTTGCATAATTCTTATTCTTGAATGTTATGTGTTTGTATTATGTGTGCATTATTGATTAATTAATCTCTCTTTTTGCATTAGTATATTGATTGCATCTTGTGATTATAAGACATATCATGTTAGGCATTAGAATGCATTTTCTTTACCTTTGTGCCCTTGCACTTTTGTGTGTGAGCATAAAAGGAGTGTGTTGTGCGCTGGTCATCATGCACCAGACCAGCATAGCACACCAGCGCAAATCGCCTAGTGGTCTGTCGCTGGTCGTGCGCTGGTTGTCCAGCGCAAGCACACCAGCGCAGCTTGCCCAGTTGTTTGCCGCTTGTCATGCGCCTCTCAGCTGCGCTGGTCGTCCAATGCCTATGCAATTCATAGGCTGTGCACTAGTCAGTGCGCTACTCGACAATCGCACTCACCAGCGCACAATGCACAATCAGGTGCGTTTTTTCAAAACGACCTCACTTCATTTAAGTCCTCTATATATATGACTCTATGTTTTTAGGTTGTTTTTTAAGAGTTCAAAAATCATATTTTTCCTTAGAATATTTTTCAAGAGAAAAAACTCACAAGAACTCACCTTTAAACACTCAAAGCTTTTCCTTTGTTCATCAAAGTTCATTTAGGATCATCCATGACCATATAGGATGCATCCATGCATGGTTTTGCATCATCACATCTTCCTTGGTATGTTTTTCACTAACTTCATCTAGTTTTAGTGTTTTTCATATTAAGACATCTCTTTAATTACTTGTATGTTATTAGATTATATACTAAATACAAGTTAGAGATTATTTGTGATGAATTGATTGAGTGTTGTATTGTGATAGCTATCTAGGTTTTTATAATCTATGTTTAGCTAAGCTATTTGACATGTCATCTAGCTTTTAATATCTAGGATTGAATTAATTGCAAAATCATCATCCTAGATAAGCATATAGGGTTGCCTTGCTCTATATTGCATTTTGAGTATTCATATATTCACTTAGGTTGTATTATCTCTTCTTAGAGAACTAAGTCTTGTGTTGTGACCGGGATTAGGTTGCTTAAATTGCAAGCAATTGGACTAGGTCCACTTATACCGGGATTAGGTAGGTGTGTGATTATATACCGGGATTAGGTTGTAATCTTTAACACATTTAATGGATTCGAGGTTCGAGTGTGGCGCACTTACTAGCCTGTGGTTTTTCCCGTGAGGGTTTCCACGTAAATATCAAATGTTATTTACATTCCACAATCCACACCATATTATACTTGCTATATTATATTGACTACTAGGGGCATTTTCGTAATCTTGACCATAAACAAAAATTGGGTAAAATCGGTTAAAATCTATTTACCCCCCATTTAGATTAATATTGAACACACAGAGTATTTGTTTCAATTGGTATCAAAGCGGGTTCTTAGATATACTTAGGTGATCCTTGATCATTTTGGTGTGTTTTGCATTTTGTGTGATTTTTGATCATTCATACATTTGCATTCATTTCATTTATTCATAAACACTATGAGTGGAAACGGTGGAAATGGTGGTGGCAACGAGGGTGCTTATAGCACAAGGCCTCAACTTCTTACCAGGTTGAATTATGCCTCTTGGAAAGGCAAGATGGAGTTGTACATATGTCAAATCCATGACCGGGCTTTGATGGCGGTTGAAGACGGCTACACATCACCCATGATGACTCCTACGGGTGGTGGAGAGGATGTGCTCAAGCCTAAGGCGCAATGGAGAGCGCAAGAGTTTGAGTCATCAAAATGGAATAGGAAGGCGATGTATGCTATCCTATGTGCAATGGACGAAAATCAATATAAGTTGATTCAAAACACTGGGATAGCTAAGGAGGCATGGGACATCCTAGAGGTTGCACATGAGGGAACCGAAGTTGTAAAGGACTCGAAGCTTCAAGTTCTCCAAACGCAATTCGAATTGCTTAGGATGGATGAGAACGGATGCTTCAACGACTTCGAAGTAAGGTTGATGGACATTGTGAACCAAAGTCATCAACTTGGTGACACGTACTCGGATAGGAGAATCAAGTAAAAAATTATGAGATCTCTCCCCGATAGATTTGAGTCCAAGGTGACGGTTTTAGAGGAGAATAGCACATTCAAGGATATAAAGCCGAGTGAGGTGATTGGAAGACTACTAGCTTATGAGTCTAGGAAGGGTCCTACCTCCACACCTCCTAAAAAGCAAAAGGGAATTGCTTTGAAAGTCTCTAAAGTTGAGAAGGAGAAGAATGATGACTCAGACGAAGAAATAGTCTTGTTGATGAGAAGGTTCAAGAAATTCTATAAGTCCGAGAAGAAGGGTTTCGGATCCAAGGGCCTAGACTTGAAGAAAAAGACTCCATTCAAGAAGTTTTAGCCTAGACAAGAGAAGACCGAAAGGAAAGGGGTCCGATGCTATGAATGTGGTGGGATAGGTCACTTTGCCCCCGAATATGCTAATCACATTAACAAGAAAAAGGGAAAAGTGATGGCCACCACATGGAGTGGAAGTGATGACTCTAATGGGGGAGATGAGTCTTCGGATGATGAAGAGTTCATGGCTAACTTCATAGCCTTTGCCTCCTCCCACAAAAGCAAAGGTTCTAGTGAAGAAGAGAATGAGAGTCAAGTGGAAATTGACTCAAGTGATGATTGCTCTTCATCACAATCCACAACTGGTAATGTGGATAGGATGGATCTCAAAGACTACATGGAGAAATTTGAGAGTTCAAGGTTAAAAAAACAAGAGAGAAATTAGGAGGTTAAAGGAAGAAAACCTAGATCTTTCGACTCAAGTTGACTACTTAAGTGAAGAAGTGGTGAGAAACATGGAGGGTGAAGATAAGCTAAGAAAGAAATTAGACTTTTCTAAGAGGAGTGAAGAAGGGTTGAAGAGGGAACTTGAAGTTGCTAGAGAGTTGATGGCCAAGATGGACTCTAGCACTAAAAAACTTGATTACATGTTAGATGTTGGAAAGAGGCCAAGTGACAAGAGGGGTCTTGGGTATGAAGATGGCAAGGAGATCTCAACCTCTAACAAGACCATGTTTGTCAAGAGCTTGGGCTACAAAAAAGCTTCACCAGTGCAAATTCCTAGGAAGAAAATTGTTCTAGGACAATGTTCAAATAGTGCACAAGTGAAGGTGGCTCCAAGAAGGCAACCTCAAGCTCAACCTACAAGAGCTCTTCAAGCTAACATTTCTCAACCGATGGCTCACAAAGGAAATGGACCAATCATGCAAGCTATACATCGGAAGCAAGCTAGACCAGTTCAACAACGAAGATGGATTGAATCTACTCAACCACAAAGACATAGGAAAGCTCCTATGTACACACAAGGACAAGGTATGATTCCTTATTTTATTCCTACATGTCATTTTTGTGGTTTTGATGGTCATATTAGACCAAGATGCTTTCGTTATATTAAAATGTATAAAACTAGAAGCATGATTGAGAAGAAAAAGAAAAGAGCCATGATGCATGTTCCTAGGAATGATAAGATTGATTTGTATGATCCTAAGACATCTAGAGCCCATGTACCAAAGACCACTAGGAAAGAAAATGTATTACCTAAGTGGATTAGAAATAATGAAAATGTTTGCCATGTTGCACAAATTGCCTTAAAGGCTAATTCTTCTAATTTTTGGTATTTGGATAGTGGGTGCTTTAGGCACATGATAGGAAACAAGAGTTTCTTCGAGACACTTGTCATGGAGGAAGGAGGATGTGTCACCTTTGGTGATAGATCCAAAAAGAGAGTTGTAGGGAAGGAACCATTTCCATTCTTGGATTACCCTCCTTATCTAATGCTTTATTTGTTGATGGCTTGAAAGCCAATTTGATAAGCATTTCACATTTAAGTGATGAAGGACTTTCCATCTTATTTAGTAAAAATGATTGCTCTATCCTATTGCCCAATGGACAAACCTTATTAAAAGGTATGAGATCTAGCGACAATTGCTATTGTCTTGAAGCTAGAATAGACTCAAACAATGTGTCCATGGATGAGCAAATTGAGTTGTGGCATGAAAGACTTGGCCACATGAACTTTAGGGATTTACGAACCCTTGGAAAGTTCAATTGTGTGCGTGGCCTCCCTAAGCTTGGAAAGAAAGCCAATGGTGTTTGTAGACCTTGCCAACGAGGAAAACAAACCAAAAGCATGCACAAAAAGGGCAAGTATCTCTCCACCATGGAGCCCCTAGAGTTTCTCCACATGGATCTCATGGGTTCTATGCAAACCGAAAGCTTAGGTGGAAAGAGATATATTTTTGTTTGTGTTGATGATTTCTCTAGGTTCACATGGACATATTTTCTTAGAGAAAAATCCGAACCTTTTGATAAGTTAAAAATGCTTTGTACGAAAATTCAAAATGAAATGAACTCAAACATTAAAAGCATAAAACGGATTAGAAGTGACCATGGGAGGGAATTTGAGAATGCCTCTTTTGAAACCTATTATGATAGTGTTAACATCTCCCATGAGTTCTCGGCTCCTAGGACACCTCAACAAAATAGAGTTGTTGAGAGGAAAAATAGGGTCATTCAAGAGATGGCCCGTGTGATGTTGCTTAGAAACAATGTCCCTAGGAACCTATGGGTCGAAGCCGTCAATACGTCTTGCTATATAGGAAATAGAGTTTTCCTAAGGCCCGAAACTAGGAATACCTCCTATGAGCTATGGAAAGGTAAAAGGCCAAATGTTAGCTACTTCCACTCCTTTGGAAGCAAATGCTACATTTTAAATGACCGTGATCAACTTGAAAAATTTGATGCTAAGAGTGATGAGGGTATCTTTATTGGCTATGCCTTAATAGTAGAGCCTATAGAGTTTTCAATTTGAAGACTCGAACCGTCATGGAATCATCCAATGTTGTCATTGATGATACAAAGCTCAAGTCTAATGACCATGAGGAGGAAGTTGTTTTAGATGATGACTCTCTCCTGGATAAGGTTGTGGAGACTTCCAATGTTGGGACGTACAATGGTGATAATGAGGACACACAACCTATTGATAGAGTTCCTCTCTTGAACTCTACAGAACCCGCTCCATGGGTTAGACAGCTCCATGGGTTAGATAACTCCATGATAAAAATGACATCATTGGAGAAGTTAATAAGGGTGTTAGGACTAGGCATCAAATAGCTAATCTCATTAGTTTTACATGCTACACCTCTCCAATTGAACCCAAAAAGGTTGATGAAGACTTAAATGATGAATTTTGGGTTCTTGCCATGCAAGAAGAGCTAAGGGCCTGTCCTGTAGGCTGTTTTCGGCCTGTTTTCGTTTTTATTTTCCAAAAATGATTTCAAATTCACGTTCGACAGCTCCATGGGTTAGACAGCTCCATGATAAAAATGACATCATTGGAGAAGTTAATAAGGGTGTTAGGACTAGGCATCAAATAGCTAATCTCATTAGTTTTACATGCTACACCTCTTCAATTGAACCCAAAAAGGTTGATGAAGACTTAAATGATGAATTTTGGGTTCTTGCCATGCAAGAAGAGCTAAGGGCCTGTCCTGTAGGCTGTTTTCGGCCTGTTTTCGTTTTTATTTTTCAAAAATGATTTCAAATTCGCGTTCAGTAACCGTTTTTCATTTTATTTTCAAAATACAAAAACAAAACTAGTATTAAAAGTGGAAAATTTGAAAAACAAAAAAAACTTGTTTTTCTTGAATTTGTTTTTGTTTTTCATATGAAGTGGGTCCCATATCATTAAAAAAAAAAAAAATTCTTTTTTTTCACCCACCAGACCTCATCTCCATTAATTTTTTTTCCATTTTTTCTCTTCAACGTTAATCTCCTTCTTTCTTCTTCTTCTTCCTTCAACTGATCTTCTTTTTTTTTTCTCTTCTTCTTCTATTCGTCTTCTTGCCGCCGATCTCTTCTTCTTCCGATCAATTTTTCGTCGCCGATTTGCTCCTCCAAACGCGGATCGACCCACGATCTCCTCTTCTTCTTCTTCTTCTTCTTCTTCTTCTTCTTCTGATCCGCTGCTTCTTCTTCTTCTTCTTCTTCTTCTTCGATCCTCTTCCTCTTCTTCCTTTCTTCTTCTTCGATCTGGTTTCCTTTCTTTTTCTTTTTAATTTTTTATTTCTATTTATTTACTGTTATTTATATTTATTAAAATAATACTTATTTATAATTTAAGAGTTTAGTTTTGATTATTTGATTTATTGATTAATTGATTTTTTTTTTTGAAGTAATTTGTGATGTGTTACTTGTGTTTAATTTATAAATTACAGTACAAAAATTATATTGGTTAATTATTTAATCAATTTGTTTATAATTGTAATAATATTAAACAAAATGTAAAAATTGATATTTCAAATTTTGATCATTTTCGGTTAATCTATCGGACAAGTTTTTTCTGTTTTCTTTTTCAAAATACAGATTTCAATATATGCTACCAAACGCGTTTTTGAATTTCGAAACTGAAACCAAAAACACTGTTTTCATTTTCATTTTTATTTTCGAAAAACAAAAATAGAAAATGGCTTGCAGGACGAGCCCTAAACCAATTCGAAAGGAATGAGGTTTGAACTCTAGTGGATTTATAGGAACAAATCCGATGAGGATGGCAACATAGTGCATAACAAGGTAAGACTTGTTGTACAAGGGTACTCTCAAATTGAGGGTATTGACTTTGAGGAGACATTTGTTCCCGTTGCCCGTTTAGAGTCCATTGGCTTCTCTTGTCCATATCTTGTATTCACAAGTTCAAATTACATCAAATGGATGTCAAAAGTGCCTTCCTCAATGGCTTCTTGGAAGAGGAAGTGTTTGTTGAACAACCCAAGGGGTTTGTGAATGCACACCACCCCAACCATGTCTATAGCCTCAAAAAGGCTTTATATGGGTTGAAACAATCACCGAGGGCTTGGTATGAGCGCCTCACTCAATTTCGTGTTGACAATGACTACACAAGGGGTAGTGTTGACAAGACCTTGTTCATCAAGAGAAACAAAGATGAGTTATTTATAGCTCAAATCCATGTTGATGACGTTGTATTTGGTTCCACCAACAACATTAAAGTCCAAAAATTTGTTGATGTTATGTCTCATGAATTTGAGATGAGTCTTGTTGGTGAGCTTAGTTACTTCCTAGGTTTGCAAATTAGGTAATTAGATAATGAGATTTTTATTACCCAAGCCAAATATGCCAAAAACCTAGTGAAGAAGTTTGGTCTTGAAAATGCCAAACATTGTGATACACCCATGAGTACCACTTTAAAGCTTAGCAAGGATGCAAGTGGAAAAAGTGTGGAACAAACTCTATATCGGGGCATGATAGGTAGCTTGCTTTATATGACCGCAAGTAGACTCGATATTTCTTTTAGTGTGGGTGTGTGTGCTAAGTACCAAGCGGATCCTAAGGAGTCCCATCTCTCTTCCATTAAGAGAATCATTTGCTATGTGAATGGGACATCCAACTATGGGATTTGGTACTTTTTTGACACTAATGCTAGTCTTATAGGCTTTAGTGATGCGGATTGGGCAGGAAATTGTGATGATAAGAAAAGCACATCGGGCGGTTGCTTCTTCCTAGGCAACAACTTGGTGTATTGGTTTTGCAAGAAGTAAAACTCAATTTCCTTGTCCACGGCCGAGGCCAAGTACATAGCCGCGGGAAGTGGATGCACACAACTCCTTTGGATGAAGCAAATGCTAGTAGACTACGAATTCAACCAAGGTACACTCACTCTCTTTTGTGATAATATGAGTGCCATTAATATTTCCAAGAATCCGGTGCAATATTCTAGAACTAAGCATATTGACATCTGCTATCATTTCATTAGAGAGCTTGTTGAAAATAAATGCATAGTACTTGAACATGTAGGTACTAATGATCAACTTGCAGACTTATTTACTAAACCCTTAGATGCTACTCGATTTAAAACATTTAGTAGATCTATTGGGATATGTCTTGTGAAGTGATGTGTTTTTGGTTTTTGACCCCATATAGGGAACTCAAACAAAGAGAGATATTTTGCATACTTGTCACATGCAAAAATTTGAAATATCTTATGCTTCCTTTTTAATTGCTTGAGTTAACTTTGTTGTACATATGTATATATGTTTTCAATTCAATAAGTGTGAACCATGCTTTATTTACAATTGAAACAAATTATAGCTCGGTGTGTATAAAACTATCTAGAGGGAAGGTGAATAGATTTTAATAGATTTTACCCAATTTTCGCATACAAGTCAATTACGAAAATGCCCCTAACTAGTCACAATAATATAACAAGTGTAATAAGGTGCGGAATGTAAATAACACTTGATATTTACGTGGAAACCCTCACGGGAAAAACTACGAGCTGTTATGTGAGCCACACACGAACCTTGAATCCACTAATTGAAATGATTACAACCTAATCCCGGTTTAATTGATCTAATCCCGATCAATAATCATCACAACTACCTAATCCCGGTATAAGTGGACCTAGTCCGATTGCTTGTGATTTAAGCTACCTAATCCCGATAGCAACACAAGACTTAATTCTCTAAGAAGAGATAATACAACCTAAGTGAATATATGAAATATCCAAAAATGCAATTAGAGCTAGGTAACCCTATATGCTTATCTAGGATGATGATTTTGCAATTCATTCAATCCTAGATATTAAAAGCTAGATGATATGTCAAATAGCTTAGCTAAACATAGATTATGAAAACCTAGATAGCTATCAAAATACAACACTCAATCATGTCAACACAACAATCTCTAATTTGTATCTAAAATATATTCTAAGAGCATACAAATAATATAAGAGATGTCAATGATAAATAAAACACTAATTATATATGATAATAGTGAAGAACTTACCAAAGAAAGTGTGTTGACCAAAAACCCATGCAAACAAGCATCCTAACTATGCTAGAAAATGCTTAGATGATAATTTGATGCATATGAGAATGGTTTTTTTTTTGTGTTAAGAAAGTGTTCTTGATTTGATTTTCTCTCAAATGTCTCTCTTTGAAGTTTAGGGTTCTTAGAGTTAAAGAACATTAATTTTGAAAATGAGAAAGTGTGATGTTTATAGACATCAAGAACAAGGCATGTGAAAAGACAAGTTTGCCCTTGAAACGCATGGCGGCCAGGCCGCCGATCACGACCGCTGAATTGAGCCCGTGAAGAACAGAGCATCAACGGCGGTTTTGTGACCGTCGATCCAACGGCCGAATCAAACCTGAGATATTAAATCGATCATGTATGAACGGCAGTTTCGAACGATGGTTGTAACCGCCGATCGTGACAGCAGAATTGCTCCAGACACTTCTGGAAGCAAACGGCGGTTTCACTCGGCGGCTAGGCCGCCGATCATAACCGCCGATCACCAACATAGGTGAAAACCAAGGAGAAGCCAAGGGCATTCTCCGTAGGCGGTCTTTGCGCAAAATCAAGCACATTCTAGTGCATGCGTGGACGTTTTCGAACACTATCGGGAAACGAATTACAAGACACATAAATACACAACAAGATATAATAATCAAAGTGCTAGTGTGTAATGTGACATATGAAGAGAATGCACACAAATGAAGGAATGCAAAGTGTGTGTATGCTTCTAAATCTCTTCAAAGAAAGTTAAGCACTAGAAGTATACCTTTGGAGTGCTTGTCCCTTGAGGTCTTGAAATGGCCTTTGAGTATGATCATCAATCATCTAAACTGTCCTTACATACAAACCCCAACACGTGGTTTGTCCACGAAATAAGCCAATCAAAGAATGGGAATCCTTACAATCTCCCCCTTTGGCTATTTCGTGACAAAACCACCACTCACATTGATCCTCACAAACATAATTGAATCTATGGGATAACAAAGATATTCTACATTACAAAGAGATAAGAATATAAAAAAAAACTTCAAGTCTTCAATCTCTTGTAGAACTATCAACCCTTCAAAACAAAAGATTATACTTTCCAAAGCAAGAGTATGTGAGATGATCAAGTGAGAATAAAACAAGCATTTGCATATAAGAATTTTAAGCACAACATCATGCAATGTATGTGTATGCAAATGCTACCCCTCAACGGGTTACTCCCCCTCAATGTATGTTCTCCTCAATCATGCACTATTGCTACTACAATTTGCAACTCCCCTTACCATATCTTACTCCCCATTTTTGTCATGATATAGGCAAGGGAGTAGTCCCCAACCGGGTCACTCATAGCAACGAGAGATAGTAGCATGCAAGACATATGCATAATCAATATAAGTCACTTTATGCATCTCAATTAATTGAAGAGAAACAAGGAGATTTATTTGATATAAATGTGTGAATCAAACATGCTTTGCATACAAGACATGTAGCATTCAAGTCCAAAATACAATGGTATTTGGCAAAGCAAATGACAAAGGTTTCTAATAAGAATTCAAACCAATTTCACCAATGTCATAAGAAAAGCAAGGATATAGAGAATTTATTGATTTCAAATTTAAGAACAACTATATCCAACTTTATAAGCGAAACATGGCATGAGCGACTTTGCATCCTATTCGATTTTTTCGGATAAGATATCCGTATGATAGTAGCCATGTTCAATCAATAAATAAAGAGAGACATTTGGAATATAAATTCCTTTGAACGGATACAAGATCCTTTATTCATTTTGAGTCTCATAAGCTTTTTCACACAAGTTTTGCATTTTAAGAATATGCAATCATCAATTCATGCTTTTTCACTTGAGCATGTCATATGAATTTCATGCTTTTCAATATTCATTAGCATGTTAGTAAAGAATCATCATGTCATGGAGATAACTATAGGTCATTCAAATCATACTTCCTATGTGGATCTTCTAGTCCAAAAATGCATGTTTGAATATGAATATGACATGGATTGTAAACAAGCATGGTTCACACTTATTGAATTGAAAACATATATACATATATGCAACCAAGCTTACTCAAGCAATCAACAAAGAAGCATAAGATTTTTCAAATTTTTGCAAGTGACAAGAATGCAAAATAGCTCTCTTTGCTTGAGTTCCCCATATGGGGTCATCATTATCCTTCATCATTGAAGGTCATGAGGTCCTATGGACCTACTAAGTCCATTGGACTTAGTTGAACCTATTAGAGACAAGTTTGTCTCATAGCAGCGGGTTCATTTTTCCTTATCCACTTAGGTGAAGCAATTTTCTTCCTAGTGATCAAAAGTTCTAGAGATCTAGATGTCATGGGATCATGTAAATGAATTTATTCCTTCCTATGAGCATGTATTCTAGCTCTAGCTTTCTTCTTCTCAATCATGCTTTTAACTCTACACATTTTGAAACAAATACACAAGGCGTGTTCTATATAAAGCTAGAGGGGGGGTGAATAGATTTTAACTATTATTACCCAATTTTCGCATGCAAGTCAATTTTACGAAAATGCCCCTACTAGTCAAAAATACATACAAGTGTAATATAGTGCGGAATTTAAATAACACTTGATGTATACGTGGAAACCCAACCACTGGGAAAAACCACGGGCTGTATAGTGCGCCACACTCGGAACTCGAAATCACTAATTGAAATGAAGTTTACAACCTATGTAGACCTCGTCTAACACTCCGGTCTGTAACCCCTCACTTCTACCCAGCGGGCCTTTATTAGCAACCCTATTCCAATTTGCTTGAGGCCTAAGCACTCTTAGCCTCAAGACTTACTTCTCAATGAAGAGAAACAACCTATGTGAATATATATATATGAATATTCAATAACAAACAAGGCTAGGTAACCTTAGATGCTTATCTAGGATGATGATATAATCAATTTAATCAACCCTAGATATCAATTGCTAAATGACATGTCAAATAGCTTAGCTAATCAAGATTAATTAAAAACCTAATTAGCTATCACAATCAACACTCAATCATTTTCATCACAAATAATCTCTAACTTGTATCTAGCATATAATCAAAAGCATACAAGTAATTAAAGAGATGTATTAATATGAAAAACACTAAAGTAATATGAAATTAGTGAAGAACATACCAAATAAGATGTGATGATTCAAAACCATGCATGGATCAATTCTATGAAGGCATAGAAGATCAAATATGAAATTTGATGCAAAAGGGATTTGATTTGAGTGTTTAAAGATGGGTTCTTGATTTGATTTTTTCTCAAAAATCTCTCTTGAAAGTTTAGGGTTCTAATTGCTCAAGAAAACTTCATCAGAGATTGAGAAAATAAGATATTTATAGACATCAAGAATTGGGCATGTGAAAAGACAATTTTGCCCCTGAAACGCACCGTTCAGCGGTTTCAATCGGCGGCCAGGCCGCCGATGACGACCGCCGAATTGAGCTCGTGAAGAACAGAGCATTAACGGCGGTTTCATTCGGCGGTTTCGTGACCGCCGATCCAACCGCCGAATCAAACCCGAGGGATTAAAATCGATCAGGTATGAACGGCGGTTTCGAACGGCGGTCGTGACCGCCGATCTGGACCGCATAATTGCTTCAGACCAATCTGGACTGAAACGGCGGTTTCATTTGGTGGCCAGGCCGCCGATCATAACCGCCGATCACCAACAATGGTGAAAAACCAAGGAGAAGCCAATGGCATTCTCCATAGGCGGTCTTCGCGCGAAACCACGCACTAATTAGTGCAAGCGCGGACGTTTCCGAACAATGTCGGGAAACGAATTATAAGGCACATATACACACAACAAGATATATCAACCAAAGTGCTAGTGTGTAAAGTGACATGTGAAGAGATGCACATAAAAATAAGCAAGTATGCAATCATAGCAAGAATGCTAAGTGTGTGTGTGCTACTAAATCTCTTCAAAGAAAAACAAGCACAAGAGATTATACCTTTGGCGTGCTTGTATCTTGAGGTCATGGAAGGGCCTTTGATCTTCAACACTAAACACTTAGACTACCCTTACATTCAAAACCCTAACATGTGGTTTGACCACGAAATAAGCCAATCAACAAAACGGGAATCCTTACACATTTTAATGTAATGAAAGCACTTTGGTCTAATATGACCATCAACACCACAAAAATGACATGTAGGGACAAAGTTAGGAATCATACCATGTCCTTGTGCATGCATAGGAGCCTTCCCATGTCTTTGTGGTTGTCTTGGTTGTTGAATAGGATCTCTCCTTCTTTGTTGTTAACCAAGACTTGGTTGCTTCCTTGGTTGAGTTTGCATGATTGGTCTCTTCCCATGATGGAGTTGAATTTGAGGGAAGTTAGCATGAGGAACTCTTGTAGGTTGAGCTTGAGGTTGTCTTCTTGGAGCTACCTTCACTTGTGCACTATAAGAGCATTGTCCTAGATCAATCTTCTTCCTAGGAATTTGCACCGGTGAAGTTTCTTTGTAGCTCAAGCTCTTGACAAACACGGTTTTGTTAGGAGTGAAGGACTCATTACCATCTTCAAACCTAAGACCTCTCTTGTCACAAGGACTCTTTCCAACACTTAACATGTGGTCAAGTTTTTCGGTGCTAGAAACTATCCTAGTCCCTGACCCTTTAGCCTCCTCAAGCTCTCTTTTTAATCCTTCTTCATTCCTCTTAGATAAGTCTAACTCCTTTCTTAGCTTATCTTCAATATTTTTGGATTTATCCACTTGTTCACTTAAGTGGTCAACATGAGCCAAAAGGTCTAGATTTTCTTCTCTCAATCTTAGCATCTTTTCCTTGGTCTTCATTTCTAAGTCTTTAAACTCAGCGAGGAATTCATCTAGAACCTTTTTCTCCACATATCCATGTGTGGAGTTAGATGAAGAGTCATCTTCAATAGAGTCACTTTCTTCTTGACTCTCATTCTCTTCTTCATTGTAGGAGATCTGAAAGGCAAAATAGTTATTCTCACAATCATTTAAGCTTGAGGGACTTCCTTCAACAACTTTCACTTTGTTGTCCCGCTTGTGAGAGCAACCTAATGCCAAAAAATTTGCCACAACCTCTTCATCACTATCTCTTGAAGTGGCGGCCTCCTTTCTTTCATCTTCCAAGTTAGCACAATCCTTGGAGATATGCCCGAATCCTCCACATTTGTAGCATTGAATCTTCTCTTTTGAAGACATCTCATGGTATGGCTTGACATTCTTGATAGTGGTCTTATTCTTCTTGAAGTCATTCCCCTTTAAGCCATAACCACTCTTTTGTAGATTCAAGAACTTCTTGAATCCCTTAGCAATGAGTGCCATATCTTCATTTGAGTCATCCTCCTCCTCTTCCACATTGAAAGTTTTCAAAGCTAGATTCTTTTTCTTTTTAGGAGGTGAGATGGTAGCCTTTCTTGATTCATAGGCTAGAAGTCTTCTAATGAATTAACTCGGCTTCATATCCTTGTAGGTGTCATTTTCTTCTAAAGGCGTCACTTTGGGTTCAAACCTCTCGGTAAGTGATCGCATGATCTTTTGCTTGATTCTTCTATCCGAGTAAGGATCACCAAGTTGGTGACTTTGGTTCACAATGTCCATTAGTCTCACTTGGAAGTCATTGAAGTGCTCGTGCTCTTCCATCCTAATGGTCTCAAACCGAGTTTGAAGGACTTGAAGCTTTGAGTCCTTGACAACCTCGGTGCCTTCGTGTGCAACTTCTAGGATGTCCCATGCCTCTTAAGCAATCCTAGTAATTTGAATCAGTTTGTACTGATTTTCACTCACTGCACATCGGATGGCATGAATGGCCTTGTTGTTCCACATGGAGTCAATAAATTCTTGAGGACTCCACTGTGCCTTAGGCTTGAGAACCTCTTCTCCACCACCTGTGGGAGTCATCATAGGAGGTGCATACCCATCTTCAATAGCCATCCATGCCCTATCATGGACTTGGCACACGTACGCTTCCATCTTGCCTTTCCATGAGGAGTAATTATCGCCGGTGAGCAATGGTGGCCTGACGCTCAACGCTCCCTCTTTGCTCATCCCAAAATCACTCATAGTGTTTGGATGAATGCAAATGAGATGAATGCAAAATGTATGAATAAATCAAAAAAAAAAAAAAAAAAAAACACAAGATGCAAAACACACCAAAATGAGCAAGGATCACCTATGTATGTCTAGGAACCCGCTCTGATACCAATTGAAACAAATTATAGCTCGATGTGTATAAAACTATCTAGAGGGGGGTGAATAGATTTTAATAGATTTTACCCAATTTTTGCATACAAGTCAATTACGAAAATGCCCCTAACTAGTCACAATAATATAACAAGTGTAATAAGGTGCGGAATGTAAATAACACTTGATATTTACGTGGAAACCCTCACGGGAAAAACCACGGGCTGTTATGTGAGCCACACACGAACCTCGAATCCACTAATTGAAATGATTACAACCTAATCCCGGTTTAATTGATCTAATCCCGATCAATAATCATCACAACTACCTAATCCCGGTATAAGTGGACCTAGTCCGATTGCTTGTGATTTAAGCTACCTAATCCCGATAGCAACACAAGACTTAATTCTTTAAGAAGAGATAATACAACCTAAGTGAATATATGAAATATCCAAAAATGCAATTAGAGCTAGGTAACCCTATATGCTTATCTAGGATGATGATTTTGCAATTAATTCAATCTTAGATATTAAAAGCTAGATGACATGTCAAATAGCTTAGCTAAACATAGATTATGAAAACCTAGATAGCTATCAAAATACAACACTCAATCATGTCAACACAACAAACTCTAATTTGTATCTAGAATATATTCTAAGAGCATACAAATAATATAAGAGATGTCAATGATAAATAAAACACTAATTATATATGATAATAGTGAAGAACTTACCAAAGAAAGTGTGTTGACCAAAACCCATGCAAACAAGCATCCTAAATATACTAGAAAATGCTTAGATGATAATTTGATGCATATGAGAATGGTTTTTTTTTAGTGTTAAGAAAGTGTTCTTGATTTGATTTTCTCTCAAATGTCTCTCTTTGAAGTTTAGGGTTCTTAGAGTTAAAGAACATTAATTTTGAAAATGAGAAAGTGTGATATTTATAGACATCAAGAACAGGGTATGTGGAAAGACAAGTTTGCCCTTGAAACGCACTGTTCGGCGGTTTCAATCGGCAGCTAGGTCGCCGATCACGACCGCGGAATTGAGCCAGTGAAGAACAGAGCATCAACGGCGGTTTCATTCGGCGGTTTCGTGACCACCGATCCAACCGCCGAATCAAACCCGATATATTAAATCTATCAGGTATGAACAGCGGTTTCGAACGGCGGTCGTAACCGCCGATCGTGACCGTATAATTGCTCCAGACATTTCTGGAAGCAAACGGCGGTTTCATTCGGCGGCCAGGCCACCGATCATAACCGCCGATCACCAACATAGGTGAAAACCAAGGAGAAGCCAAGGGCATTCTCCGTAGGCGGTCTTCACGTAAAACCAAGCACATTCTAGTGCATGCGCAGACGTTTCCGAACACTATCGGGAAACGAATTGCAAGACACATAAATACACAACAAGATATAACAATTAAAGTGCTAGTGTGTAATGTGACATATGAAGAGAATGCACACAAATGAAGGAATGCAAAGTGTGTGTGTGCTTCTATATCTCTTCAAAGAAAGTTAATCAATAGAAGTATACCTTTGGAGTGCTTGTCCTTTGAGGTCTTGAAAGGGCCTTTGAGTATGATCATCAATCATCTAAACTACCCTTACATACAAACCCCAACACGTGGTTTGTCCACGAAATAAGCCAATCAAAGAATGGGAATCCTTACAACAATCCATGTCATATTTATGTTCAAACATGTATTTTTGGACTAGGAGATCTACATAGGAAGATTTGAATGACCTATAGTTATCTCCATGACATGATGATTCTCTTATAACATGCTCAAATGAAAAAGCATGAATTGATGATTGCATATTTTAAAATGCAAAACCTGTATGAAAAAGCTTATGAGACTTAAAATAAATAAAGGATCTTGTATCTGTTCAAAAGAATTTAAATTCCAAATGTCTCTCTTCCATTATTAGTTGAACATGGCTACAATCATACGGGTATCATCCCCGGAAAAATCAAATAGGGTGCAAAGTCGCTCATGCCATGTTTCGCTTATAAAGTTGGATATAGTTGCTCTTATATTGAAAACAATAAAATCTCTATATCCTTGCTTCTCCCATGACAATGGTGAAATTGGTTTGAATTCTTATTAGAAACCTTTGTCATTTGCTTTGCCAAATACCATTGTATTTTGGATTTGAATGTTACATGTCTTGTATGCAAAGCATTTTTGATTCACACATTTTCTTTAAATAAATCTCCTTGTTTCTCTCCAATTAATTGAGATGCATAAAGTGACTTATATGATTATGCAAATATCTTGTATGCTACTAGCTCTCTTTGCTATAAGTGACCCGGATGGGGGCTACTCCTTTGCCTATATCATGACAAAAAGGGGAGTAGAATGTGGTAAGGGGAATTGCAAATTGTAGTAGCAATTATGCATGTTGGGAAGAATATACATTGAAGGGGAGTAACCCGTTGAGAGGGAGCATTGCATTGCACATTCATTTCATAATGTTGCATGTTTTCTTAATTGAAAAATTCTATAATGCAAATGCTTGTTTTAACTTCACATGATCACCTCACATACACTTGCTTTGGAAATGTAATCTTTTTGTTTTGAAGGGTTGATAATTCTACAAGATATTAAAGACTTGAAGTTTTATTTTCTTATCTCTTTGTAATGTAGAATTTCATTGCTATCCCGTAGCTTCAATTATGTTGTGAGGATCTATGTGAGTGGTGGTTTTGTCATGAAATAGCCAAAGGGAGAGATTATAAGGTCTCAGTTTATTGATTGGCTTATTTCATAGACAAACCACATTTGGGGTTTTTGTAAGGGTAGATTAGGCTTTCAAGACCTCAAGCAAAGAAGCACCAAAGGTAAATTTCTAGTACTTACTTTGCTTTGAAGAGATGTAGTTGCACACACACACAACACTTGCATAATTCTTATTCTTGAATGTTATGTGTTTGTATTATGTGTGCATTATTGATTAATTAATCTCTCTTCTTGCATTAGTATATTGATTGCATCTTGTGATTATAAGACATATCATGTTAGGCATTAGGATGCATTTTCTTTACCTTCTTGCCCTTGCACTTTTGTGTGTGAGCATAAAAGGAGTGTGCTGTGCGCTGGTTGTCATGCGCCAGACCAGCACAGCACACCAGCGTAGATCGCCCAGTGGTCTATAGGTGGTCGTGCACTGGTCGTCCAGCGCAAGCACACCAGCGTAACTTGTCTAGTTGTTTGTCGCTGGTCATGTGCCTCTCAGCTGCGCTGGTCGTCCAATGCCTGCGCAATTCATAGGCTGTGCACTGGTTAGTGTGCTACTCGACCAGCACACTCACCATCGCACAATGCACAATCAGGTGTGTTTTTTCAAAATGACCTCACTTCATTTAAGTCCTCTATATATATGACTCTATGTTTTTAGGTTGTTTTTTTAAGAGTTCAAAAATCATATTAAGAATATTTTTCAAGAGAAAAAATTCACAAGAACTCACCTTTAAACACTCAAAGCTTTTCCTTTGTTCATCAAAGTTCATCTAGGATCATCCATGACCATATAGGATGCATCCATGCATGGTTTTGCATCATCACATCTTCCTTCATATGTTTTTCACTAACGTCATCTAATTTTAGTATTTTTCATATTAAGACATCTCTTTAATTACTTGTATGTTATTAGATCATATGCTAAATACAAGTTAGAGATTATTTGTGATGAATTGATTGAGTGTTGTATTGTGATAGCTATCTAGGTTTTTATAATCTATGTTTAGCTAAGCTATTTGACATGTCATCTAGCTTTTAATATCTAGGATTGAATTAATTGCAAAATCATCATCCTAGATAAGCATATAGGGTTGCCTTGCTCTATATTGCATTTTGAGTATTCATATATTCACTTAGGTTGTATTATCTCTTCTTAGAGAACTAAGTCTTGTGTTGTGACCAGGATTAGGTTGCTTAAATCGCAAGCAATTGGACTAGGTCCACTTATACCGGGATTAGGTAGGTGTGTGATTTTATACCGGGATTAGGTTGTAATCTTTAACACATTTAGTGGATTCGAGGTTCGAGTGTGGCGCACTTACTAGCCCGTGGTTTTTCCCGTGAGGGTTTCCACGTAAATATCAAGTGTTATTTACATTCCGCACCATATTACACTTGCTATGTTATATTGACTATTAGGGGCATTTTAGTAATCTTGACCATATAAGAAAATTGGGTAAAATCGGTTAAAATCTATTCACCCCCCCCCCCCCCCCCCCCCCCCTCTAGATTAATATTGAATATATCGAGTATTTGTTTCATAATGCTTTATTTGTTGATGGCTTGAAAGCCAATTTGATAAGCATTTCTCATCTTAGTGATGAAGGATATTCCGTCTTGTTTAGCAAAAATGATTGCTCTATCCTAAAGCCCGATAGACAAACCTTGTTGAAAGGTATGAGATCTAGTGATAATTTCTATTGTCTTGAAGCTAGAATAGTCTCAAACAATGTGTCCAAGGATGAGCAAATTGAGTTATGGCATGCAAGACTTGGCCACATGAACTTTAGGGATTTACGAATCCTAGATAAGTTCAACAGTGTGCGTGGCCTTCCCAAACTTGGGAAGAAAGCCAATGGTGTTTGTAGACCTTGCCAACAAGGAAAACAAACCAAAAGCATACACAAAAAGGGCAAGTATCTCTCCACCAAGGAGCCCTTAGAGCTTCTCCACATGGATCTTATGGGTCCTATGCAAACCGAGAGTTTAGGTGGAAAGAGATACATTTTTGTTTGTGTTGATGATTTCTCTAGGTTCACATGGACATATTTTCTTAGAGAAAAATCCAAAACTTTTGACAAGTTTAAAATGCTTTGTACTAAAATACAAAATGAAATGAATTCAAACATTTAAAGCATTAAATGGATTAGAAGTGACCATGGGAGGGAGTTTGTGAATGCCATCTTCGAAAGCTATTGCAATATCTTAGGCATTTCCCATGAGTTTTCGGCTCCTATGACACCTCAACAAAATAAAGTTGTTGAGAGGAAAAATAGGGTCCTTCTAGAGATGGCCCGTGTGATGTTGCTTAGCAATAATGTTCCTAGGAACCTATGAGCCGAAGCTGTCAATACGGCTTGTTATATAGGAAATAGAGTTTTCCTAAGGCCCGGAACTAAGAATACCTCTTATGAGTTATGGAAAGGTAGAAAACCAAATGTTAGTTACTTCCACTCCTTTGGAAGCAAATGCTACATTTTAAATGACCGTGATCAACTTGGCAAATTTGATGCTAAGAGTGATGAGGGTATCTTTATTGGCTACGCCTTGAATAGTAGAGCCTATAGAGTTTTCTACTTGAAGACTCGAACCGTCATGGAATCATCCGATGTTGTCATTAATGATATAAGGCTCAAGTCTACTGACCATGAGGAGGAGGTTGTTTTTAATGATGACTCTCCCTTGGTGAAGGTTGTGGTGACTCCTAATGTTGGGACGTCTAATGTTATTGATGATACACACAACCTATTGATAGAGTTCCTCTCTTGAACTCTAAAGAACCTGCTCCATGGGTTAGACAACTCCATGATAAGAATGACATCATTGGAGAAGTTAATTAGGGTGTTAGGACTAGGCGTCAAATAGCTAATCTCATTAGCTTTACATGCTACACCTCTCAAATTGAACTCAAAAAGGTTGATGAAGCCTTGAATGATGAATTTTGGGTTCTTGCCATACAAGAAGAGCTAAACCAATTCGAAAGGAATGAGGTTTGGACTCTAGTTCCTAGGCTTAAGACCACTAATGTCATAGGCACTAAATGGATATATAGGAACAAATCCGATGAGGATGGCAACATAGTGCGTAACAAGGCAAGACTTGTTGCACAAGGGTACTCTCAAATTGAGGGTATCAACTTTGAGGAGACATTTGCTCCCGTTGCCCACTTAAAGTCTATTAGGCTTCTCTTGTCCATTTCTTGTGTTTACAAGTTCAAATTGCACTAAATGGACATCAAGAGTACCTTCCTTAATGGCTTCTTGTAAAAGGAAGTGTTTGTTGAACAACCCAAGGGGTTTGTGGATGCTCACCACCCCAACCATGTCTATCGCCTCAAGAAGGCTCTTTATGGGTTGAAACAAGCACCGAGGGCTTGGTATGAGCGCCTCACTCAATTTCTTGTTGACAATGACTACACAATGGGTAGTGTTGACAAGACTCTATTCATCAAGAAAGACAATAATGAGCTCTTTATAGCTTAAATATATGTTGATGATATAGTGTTTGGCTCCACCAACAACACCAAGGTCCAACAATTTGTTGATGTTGATGTTATGTCTCATGAATTTGAGATGAGTCTTGTTGGTGAGCTAAGTTACTTCCTAGGTTTGCAAATTAGGCAATTACATTATGAGATTTTCATAACCCAAGCCAAATATGCCAAGAACCTAGTGAAGAAGTTTGGTTTTGAAAATGTCAAACATTTTGATACACCCATGAGTACCACTTTGAAGCTAAGTAAGGATTCTAGTGGAAAAAGTGTGGAACAAATGATGTATTGGGGCATGATTGGAAGTGTAAGGTTCCCATTTGTTGATTGGCTCATTTCGTGGACAAACCACATGTTGGGGGTTCTTTGTAAGGGTAGCCTAGGTATCGATGTTATTGCTCAAGCCCTTTGAAGACCTCGTCTTGATAAGCACCGAAGATAAATTTCTATGTGCTTACTTTTCTTTAAAGAGATTAGTTGCACACACACACTTAACATACATTGCATATGTGTGCATTCTCTTCACTTGTCACATTTCACACTTGCACTTATTTGTTATATTGTGTTGTGTGTAATTGTGCCTTGTTGTCTTGAAATTCGTTTCCCGATAGTTTTCGGAAACGTCCGCGCATGCACTAAAATGTGCTTGGTTTAGCGTGAGGACCGCCTACGGAGAATGCCCTTGGTTTCTCCTTGGTTTTCACCTTTATTGGTGATCAGCGGCCTGGCCGCCGAATGAAACTGCCATTTGCTTCCAGAAGTGTATGGAGCAATTCTGCGGTTATGATCGACGGTCTCGACCGCCGTTCGAAACCGCCGTTCAAGACCTGATTGATTTTATCTCTCAGCCTAATTCGGCGGTTGAAACGGCGGTCACGTTTGAAACCGCCGTTTTCATACCTGATTGATTTTTAATCTCAGGTTTGATTCGGCGGTTGGATCGACGGTCACGAAACCGCCGAATGAAACCGCCGTTGGTCCCCTGTTCCTCTTGGGCCAATTCAGTGGTTATGAACGGCGGCCTGGCCGCCGATTGAAACCGCCGATCGGTGCATTTCAGGGGCAAACTTGTCTTTTCACATGCTCTGTTTTTCATGCCTATAAATACATCACTTTCTCTTGTTCTGAATGTGACTCTTTAATTATCAAGAACCCTATTTTAAAAAAAGAGATTTTTAAGAGAGAAAGCAATCAAGTTTGCTCATCAAACACTCAAACCAAAATCCATTTGCATCAAAGTTCATCTAGCATTCTCTAGCATATCTAGGATGCTTGCTTGCATGGGTCTTTCATCATCACACTTGCTTTGGTAAGTTTTTCACTATTATCATACATAATTAGTGTTTAATTTATTATGGCATCTCTTTTATTACTTGATTGTTCTTAGATTATATTCTAATATTCAAGATAGAGATTGTTGTGTTGATTTGATTGAGTGTTGTTTTTATGATAGATATCTAGGTTTCTCTAATCTATGATTATCTATGCTAATTGACATGTCATTTAGCTTTAATATCTAGGATTGTTTGTAATTGCATATTCATCATCTTAGATAAGCATATAGGGTTTCCCTTGCTCTATGTTGCATTTGAATATTCATATATTCACTTAGGGTGTTAATCTCTTTTTAGAGAATTAAGTCTTGTGTTGTGACCGGGATTAGGTTGCTTAATTCGCAAGCAATTGGACTAGGTTCACTCATACCGGGATTAGGTAGGTGTGTGATTACTTCCGGGATTAGGCTGTAATCGTTTACACATTTAGTGGATTCGAGATTCGAGGTTCGAGTGTGGCTTACTTACTAGCCTGTGGTTTTTTAACGTGAGGGTTTCCACGTAAAAATCAAGTATTATTTAATTTCCGCATTTTGTACTTGATTTATTGCTTTATCTATTTAGGAGTAATTTCGTAATTTGGACTAACACAAAAAATTGGGTAAAAAGCTTAAAATCTATTCACCCCCCCTCTAGATAGTTTTATACACACCTTGCTATAATTTGTTTCAATTGGTATCAGAGCGGGTTCCTAAACATACATAGGTGATCCTTGCTTATTTTGGTGTGTTTTGCATTTTGTGTGATTTTTGATCATTCATACATTTACATTCATTTCATTCATTCATAAACACTATGAGTGGAAACGGTGTAAATGGTGGTGGCAACGGAGGAGTTTCAAGCACAAGGCCTCCACTTCTTACCGGATTGAACTATTCCCAATGGAAAGGGAAGATGGAATCCTACATATGCCAAATTCATGACCGTGCATGGATGGTGGTGGAAGACGGATATGATCTACCCAAGATGACTCCCGATGGTGGAGGAGAAGAAGTATTGAAGCCTAAGGCGCAATGGAACGCGCAAGAGTTTGAGGCTTCAAAGTGGAATAGGAAGGCGATGCATGCCATCTTGTGTGTTATGGATGAAAATCAATATAAATTGATTCAAAATACTAGGATAGCTAAGGAGGCTTGGGACATCCTAGAGATTGCACATGAGGGAACCGAAGTGGTGAAGGACTCTAAGCTTCAAGTCCTCCAAACTCAATTCGAGATGCTTAAGATGGAGGAGAATGAGTGCTTCAACGACTTCGAGATCAAGTTGATGGATATAGTCAACCAAAGCCATCAACTTGGTGATCCATATTCGGATAGGAGAATCAAGCAAAAGATTATGAGATCTCTACCCGATAGGTTGAATCGAAGGTGACGGCTTTAGAAGAAAATAGTGGATATAAGGATATGAAGCCGAGTGAGGTGATTGGGAGACTTCTAGCTTATGAGTCTAGGAAAGGGCTTATCTCCACACCCACTAAAAAGCAAAAAGGAATTGCTTTAAAAACCTCCAAGGATGAAAAGGAGGCAAAGAAGGTTGACTCGGATGAAGACCTTGCCTTGTTTGTAAAAAGGTTCAACAAGGTTATGAAGTTTAGAAGAAAGGGCTTTGGATCAAAATGTCAAGATTTGAAGAAAAATGGCTATTTCAAGAAGTTTGAACCTAGGCAAGAAAGGACCGAAAGGAAAGGAGTCCGATGTTTCGAGTGTGGTGGCATAGGTCACTTTGCCCCCGAATGTGCAAATCACAATGGTAGGAAAAAGGGAAAAGTGATGGCCGCCACTTGGAGTGGAAGTAGTGATGACTCCATTGAGGGAGATGAGTCTTCAAGTGATGAAGAGCTCATGGCTAATCTCCTAGCTTTTGCCTCCTCCCATAAAAGCAAAAGTGCTAGTGAGAAAGAGGAAATGAGTCAAGAGGAAAATGACTCAAGTGGAGAAGAAAGTTATTCCTCGTCTAACTCCATAAGTAGTTTTGTGGAGAAAGAGGTGCTTGCTAAATGCCATGCCGAGTTTAATGATTTAGCAATCAAGAGCACAAGAAAGATCAAGATGTTGAGAGAAGAAAATCTTGAGCTTGCATCTCATAATGACCACTTAGGTGAACAAGTGGAAAAATTCAAGAAGATGGAAGATAAGCTAAGAGAGGAGTTAGTCTTATCTAGGAGGAATGAAGAAAGTCTAAAGAGGGAGCTTGAAGAAGTTAGAGATTCTATGACTAGGATGGATTCTAGCACCAAGAAGCTTGACCATATGCTTGGTGTTGGAAAGAGTCCATGTGACAAGAGGGGTCTTGGGTATGAAGATGACAAGAAGATCTCAACCTCTAACAAGACTGTGTTTGTTAAGGGTTTGAAGAGCGAAGAAACTTCATATGTGCAAATTCCTAGGAAGAAGTTAGAAGTAGGACAATGTTCAAATGCACAAGTGAAGATGGGGCCAAGAAGGCAAACTCAAGCTCAACCCCCTAAGGTCCCTCAAGCCAACATTCCTCCACAATTGGCTCACAAAGGAAAGAGACCTATCATGCAACCTCAAGCTAGGAAGCAATCTAGACCGGTTCAACAACGAAGAAGGATTGAACCCTTTCATCCACAAAGACAAGGACAAGGTATGATTCCTTATTTTACTCCTATATGTCACTTTTGTGGATTTGATGGTCATATTAGACCACATTGCTTTCGATATATAAAAATGTGCAAAACTAGAAGCATGATAGAGGAGAAAAAGAAAAGAGCCACGATGCATGTTCCTAGGAATGATAATATTATTATGCATGATCCTAGGACATCTAGAGCCCATGTACAAAAGACCACTAAGAAAGCTAAGATTGTTTCTAGGTGGATTAGAAAGAATGAAAATGTTTGCCATGTTGCTCAAATAGCCTTGAAGGCAAATTCTTCTAATTTTTGGTATTTAGATAGTGGGTGCTCTAGGCACATGACGGGAAACAAGAGTTTCTTTGAGACTCTTGTTATGGAGGAAGGAGGATATGTCACTTTTGGTGATGGATCCAAAAAGAAGGTTGTAGGGAAAGGAACCATTTCCGTTCCCGGATTACCCTCCTTATCCGATGCTTTATTTGTTGATGGCTTGAAAGCCAATTTAATAAGCATTTCACATCTAAGTGATGAAGGATATTCCGTCTTGTTTTGTAAAGATGATTGCTCGATCCTAAAGCCCGATGGACAAACCTTGTTGAAAGGTATGAGATCTAGTGACAATTGTTATTGTCTTGAAGCTAGAATAGTCTCAAACAATGTGTCCATGGATGAGCAAATAGAGTTGTGGCATGAAAGACTTGGCCACATGAACTTTAGGGATTTGAGAACCCTTGGAAAGTTCAATTGTGTGCGTGGCCTCCCTAAGCTTGGGAAGAAAGCCAATGGTATTTGTGGACCTTGCCAACAAGGAAAACAAACCAAAAGCATGCACAAAAAGGGCAAGTATCTCTCCACCAAGGAGCCCCTAGAGCTTCTCCACATGGATCTCATGGGTCCTATGCAAACCGAGAGTTTAGGTGGAAAGAGATACATTTTTGTTTGTGTTGATGATTTCTCTAGGTTCACATGGACATATTTTCTTAGAGAAAAATCTGAAACTTTTGATAAGTTTAAAATGCTTTGTAATAAAATACAAAATGAAATGAACTCTAATATTAAAAGCATAAAACGGATTAGAAGTGACCATGGGAGGGAATTTGAGAATGCTACTTTTGAAACCTTTTGTAATGGTTTAGGCATCTCCCATGAGTTTTCGGCTCCTAGGACACCTCAACAAAATGGAGTTGTTGAGAGGAAAAATAGGGTCCTTCAAGAGATGGCCCGTGTGATGTTGCTTAGCAACAATGTCCCTAGGAACCTATGGGCCGAAGCCATCAATACGGCTTGCTATATAGGAAATAGAGTTTTCCTAAGGCCCGGTACTAGAAACACCTCCTATGAGTTATGGAAAGGTAAGAGGCCAAATGTTAGCTACTTCCACACTTTTGGAAGCAAATGCTACATTTTAAATGACTGTGATCAACTTGGCAAATTCTATGCTAAGAGTGATGAGGGTATTTTTATTGGCTATGCCTTGAATAGTAGAGCCTATAGAGTTTTCAATTTAAAGACTCTAAGTGTTATGGAATCATCCAATGTCGTATTTGATAATATTAGGCTCAAGTCAAATGATCATGAGGAGGAGGTTATTTTTAGTGATGTTTCTCCTTTGGAGAAGGTTGTGGTGTCTCCTAATGTTGGGACATCTAATGTCAACAATGATGACACACAACCTATTGATAGAGTTCCTCTCTTGGACTCTAAAGAACCCGCTCCATGGGTTAGGAAACTCCATGATAAAGAAGATATCATTGGAGAGGTTAATGAGGGTGTTAGGACTAGACGTCAACTTGCTAATCTTATTAGCTACACATTCTACACCTCTCAAATTGAACCCAAAAAGGTTGAAGAAGCCTTAAATGATGAATTTTGGGTTCTTGCCATGCAAGAAGAGCTAAACCAATTCGAAAGGAATGAGGTTTGGACTCTAGTTCCTAGGCCTAAGACCACTAATGTCATAGGCACTAAATGGATATTTAGGAACAAATCCGATGAGGATGGCAACATAGTGCGGAACAAGGCTAGACTTGTAGCACAAGGGTACTCTCAAATTGAGGGTATCGACTTTGAGGAGACATTTGCTCCCGTTGCCCGTTTAGAGTCTATTAGGCTTCTCTTGTCCATTTCTTGTGTGCACAAGTTCAAATTGCACCAAATGGATGTCAAGAGTTCCTTCCTCAATGGCTTCTTGCAAAAGGAAGTGTTTGTTAAACAACCCAAGGGGTTTGTGGATGCTCACCACCCCAACAATGTCTATCGCCTCAAGAAGGCTCTATATGGGTTGAAACAAGCACCGAGGGCTTGGTATGAGCGCCTCACTCAATTTCTTGTTGACAATGACTACACACGTTGTAGTGTTGACAAGACACTATTCATCAAAAGAAACAATGATGAGCTTTTCATAGCTCAAATATATGTTGATGATATAGTGTTTGGCTCCACCAACAACACCAAAGTCCAACAATTTGTTGATGTAATGTCTCATGAATTTGAGATGAGTCTTGTTGGTGAGCTTAGTTACTTCCTAGGTTTGCAAATTTGGCAACTAGATAATGGGATTTTCATAACCCAAGCCAAATATGCCAAAAACCTAGTGAAGAAGTTTGGTCTTGAAAAAGCCAAACATTGTGACACTCCTATGAGCACCACTTTGAAGCTAAGCAAGGATGCTAGTAGTAAAAGTGTGGAACAAACGTTATATCGTGGCATGATAGGTAGCTTGCTTTATTTGACCGCAAGTAGGCCCGATATCTCCTTTAGTGTGGGTGTGTGTGCTAGGTACCAAGCGGATCCTAAGGAGTCCCATCTCTCTTCCGTAAAGAGAATCATTCGCTATGTGAATGGGACATCCAACTATGGGATTTGGTACTCTTTTGACACTAATGCTAGTCTTGTAGGCTTTAGTGATGCGGATTGGGCAGGAAATTGCGATGATAGGAAGAGCACATCGGGCGGTTGCTTCTTTCTAGGCAACAACTTGGTGTCTTGGTTTTGCAAGAATCAAAACTCGATTTCCTTGTCCACGGCCGAGGCCGAGTACATAGCCGCGGGGAGTGGATGCACACAACTCCTATGGATGAAGCAAATGCTAGTAGATTGCGGATTCAACCAAGGTACTCTCACTCTCTTTTGTGATAACATGAGTGCTATTAATATTTCCAAGAATCCGGTACAACATTCTAGAACTAAGCATATTGACATCCGCCATCACTTCATTAGAGAGCTTGTTGAAAATAAATGCATATTACTTGAACATGTAGGTACTAATGATCAACTTGCGGACTTATTTACTAAACCCTTAGATGCTACTCGATTAAAAACTCTTAGTAGATCTATTGGGATATGTCTTGTGGAGTGATGTTCTATGATTGACCCCATATGGGGAACTCAAGCAAAGAGAGCTATTTTGCATTCTTGTCACTTGCAAAAAATTTGAAATATCTTATGCCTCTTCTTTTAATTGTTTGAGTAAGCTTGGTTGCACATATGTATATATGTTTTCAATTCAATAAGTGTGAACCTTGCTTCTTTACAATCCATGTCATATTTATGTTCAAACATGCATTTTTGGACTAGAAGATGTATATAGGAAGTATGATTTGAATGACCTATGATTATCTCCATGACATGATGATTATTAAATAACATGCTAATGTCAAATGAAAAAACATGAAATTCATATAACATGCTCACATGAAAAGCATGAATTAATGATTGCATACTCTTAAAATGAAAAACCTTGTGTGAAAGCTTATGAGACTCAAAATGAATAAAGGATCTTGTATCCGTTCAAAGGAATTTACTTTCCAAATGTCTCTCCTTCTTTATTGGTTGACCATTGCTACTATCATACGGATATCTTATCCGGAAAAATCAAATAGGGTGCAAAGTCGCTCATGCCACGTTTCGCTTATAAAGTTGGATATAGTTGTTCTTAAATTGAAATCAATATATTCTATATCCTTGCTTTACTCATGACTTTGGTGAAATTGGTTTGAATTCTTATTAGAAACCTTTGTCATTTGCTTTGCCAAATACCATTGTATTTTGGACTTGAATGCTACATGTCTTGTATGCAAAGCATGTTTGATTCACACATTTTCTTTCAAATAAATCTCATTGTTTCTCTCCAATTAATTGGGATTCATAAAGTGACTTATATATATATATATATGCAAATATCTTGCATGCTTCTATCTCTCGTTGCTATGAGTGACCCAGTTGGGGACTACTCCTTTGCCTATATCATGACAAAAAAGGGGAGTAGTATATGGTAAAGGGAGTTGCAAAATAGAGGCAATTTTGCATATTGGGGAGAACATTCATTGAGGGGGAGTAACCCGTTGAGGGGGAGCATTGCATACACATACATTTCATAATGTTGTGCCTAAACTTTTAAAATGCAAATGCTTGTTTTTGTTCTCACTTGATTCATCTCACTTTTTACTTGTATTGGAAATGTTAGAAACTTTCTTTTCAGGGCTTGATTATTCCACAAGAGATTGAAGACTTCAAGTTTTATTTTCTTATCTCTTTGTGTTGTAGAAAATCATAGTTGTCCCGTAGTTTCTATTTCTTTGTAAGGAATCAATGTGAGTGGTGGTTTTGTCACGAAATAGCCAAAGAGGGAGATTGTAAGGTTCCCATTTGTTGATTGGCTCATTTCGTGGACAAACCACATGTTGGGGGTTCTTTGTAAGGGTAGCCTAGGTATCGATGTTATTGCTCAAGCCTTTTGAAGACCTCGTCTTGATAAGCACCGAAGGTAAATTTCTATGTGCTTACTTTTCTTTAAGGAGATTAGTTGCACACACACACTTAACATACATTGCATATGTGTGCATTCTCTTCACTTGTCACATTTCACACTTGCACTTATTTGTTATATTGTGTTGTGTGTAATTGTGCCTTTTTGTCTTGAAATTTGTTTCCCGATAGTTTTCGGAAACGTCCGCGCATGCACTAGAATGTGCTTGGTTTAGCGCGAGGACCACCTACGGAGAATGCCCTTGGCTTCTCCTTGGTTTTCACCTTTATTGGTGATCGGCGGTTATGATCGGCGGCATGGCCGCCGAATGAAACCGCCGTTTGCTTCCAGAAGTGTATGGAGCAATTCTGCGGTTATGATCGACGGTCTCGACCGCCGTTCGAAACCACTGTTCAAGACCTGATTGATTTTATCTCTCAGCCTAATTCGGCGGTTGAAACGGCGGTCACGTTTGAAACCGCCGTTTTCATACCTGATTGATTTTTAATCTCAGGTTTGATTCGGCGGTTGGATCGACGGTCACGAAACCGCCGAATGAAACCGCCGTTGGTCCCCTGTTCCTCTTGGGCCAATTCGGCGGTTATGAACGGCGGCCTGGCCGCCGATTGAAACCGCCGATCGGTGCGTTTCAGGGGCAAACTTGTCTTTTCACATGCTCTGTTTTTCATGCCTATAAATACATCACTTTCTCTTGTTCTGAATGTGACTCTTTAATTATCAAGAACCCTATTTTAAAAAGAGAGATTTTTAAGAGAGAAAGCAATCAAGTTTGCTCATCAAACACTCAAACCAAAATCCATTTGCATCAAAGTTCATCTAGCATTCTCTAGCATATCTAGGATGCTTGCTTGCATGGGTCTTTGATCATCACACTTGCTTTGATAAGTTTTTCACTATTATCATACATAATTAGTGTTTAATTTATTATGGCATCTCTTTTATTACTTGATTGTTCTTAGATTATATTCTAATATTCAAGATAGAGATTGTTGTGTTGATTTGATTGAGTGTTGTTTTTATGATAGATATCTAGGTTTCTCTAATCTATGATTATCTATGCTAATTGACATGTCATTTAGCTTTAATATCTAGGATTGTTTTTAATTGCATATTCATCATCTTAGATAAGCATATAGGGTTTCCCTTGCTCTATGTTGCATTTGAATATTCATATATTCACTTAGGGTGTTAATCTCTTTTTAGAGAATTAAGTCTTGTGTTGTGACCGGGATTAGGTTGCTTAATTCGCAAGCAATTGGACTAGGTTCACTCATACCGAGATTAGGTAGGTGTGTGATAACTTCCGGGATTAGGTTGTAATCGTTTACACATTTAGTGGATTCGAGGTTCGAGTGTGGCTTACTTACTAGCCCGTGTTTTTCCCGTGAGGGTTTCCACGTAAAAATCAAGTGTTATTTAATTTCCGTATTTTGTACTTGATTTATTGCTTTATCTATTTAGGGGTAATTTCGTAATTTGGACTAACACGAAAAATTGGGTAAAAAGCTTAAAATCTATTCACCCCCCCTCTAGATAGTTTTATACACACCGTGCTATAATTTGTTTCAGGAAGCTTGCTTTATTTGACCGGAAGTTGGTCTAATATCTCATTTAGTGTGGGTGTGGGTGTGGGTGTGTGTGCTAGGTACCAATCGGATCCTAAGGAGTCCCATCTCTCTTCGGTTAAGAGAATCATTCGCTATGGGATTTGGTACTCATTTGACACTAATGCTAGTCTTGTAGGCTTTAGTGATGTAGATTGGGCAGGAAATTGTGATGATAGGAAAAGCACATCTGGCGGTTGCTTCTTCCTATGCAACAACTTGGTGTCTTGGTTTTGCAAGAAGCAAAACTCAATTTCCTTGTCCACGGCCGAGGCCGAGTACATAGCTGCGGGGAGTGGATGCACACAACTCCTTTGGATGAAGCAAATGCTAGTAGACTACGGATTCAACCAAGGTACACTCACTCTCTTTTGTGATAACATGAGTGCTATTAATATTTCCAAAAATCCGGTTCAACATTCTAGAACTAAGCATATTGACATCTGTTAGGATTATGCTCAATAGCAAGAGTGTAATATTGTTTTTGACATTCTTTTCATATTAATAAAGTGATTTTTGTTTTTAAACAAATCTTCTAGCATTTATAGATTAAATATTATAATTGTCAAAAGTAAATAATCATAAGGTCAAAAGACTATGAGAAAAGAAGAATTGTTCGTACATTTGGATATGTATGAGGGAGACACAATTCTTTAGTTAGTCTTGAATAATGTTCACAACTTAAGTAAAGGTTGGGCACCTTTATCTTGTTAAAGTTGTAGATTCTTTTGCTAGCATTTGAGTGGGATCAAATGTGTTATGATGGGTCTAAATCATCAAAGTGGCTTTAAGTAAAAGAATCTAGTGCACTAGGTGCATTGAATAGGATCACAATAAAATACTTTATCTAGAACCGTCAATAGATAAACGTCTTTTCATTATGAGAACAATCAAAAAGTCTATCTTAATCCTGAGATAAATGATGGACTTATGGTTGCAAGTGTTATCATTTAAGTTATCAATGAGTACGATTATATAGCATAGTCTATCCTCGATAGTTTGGTGGTATTCATTTGTTAATCGATAGAAGACTTCATTTATAGATATGGACATCGTGCCTCCATTTATACAATGAGAGTATAATATCATCATATGGATGTTTTGAGGTAATTGGATATTAAATCTCAACGTTGAGTTTTCAATAGTGACTATTGAAAACATGGCTTTTGGACAAGTCAAAATATCCAAGTTCAAAATGTGGTCATATGAGTAAATATGGTAACTTGGAGAGCTATAGGCGGTCTATGAGCTCTTGGCGATTACTGATATTATTCACGAGGATTCACTATCTCCAATAAGATTGTCTAGGGTATGAATGAGAAACATTTACTTTTTCTATATTTATTTAAGAGTGCAATTTTAGTTCTTTAGTGGAATGAACTAAAATTAATAGATCGAACCTAAGTGAATCATTTGTTGATTGTGATTGGGTTATGTCTATTGAAGTTTAAATTTAGATAGCATGCCAAGATCCCCAATCCACACGGACTTGCATGGATCACTTGATATATTCTACCGGACTAATTTATGGGTACATCTATAATTGTATTAAGGCATGTGGACTTGTTTCTTTTAGTAAGATTAAGTCTAGTTTGTTAGGATTATACTCAATAGCAAGAGTGTAATATTGTAATTAACAATCTTTTTCATATTAATAAAGTGATTTCTGGTTTAATAAATCTTATAGCATTTATAGTTTAATATTATAATTGTCAAAGTAAATAATCATAAGGTCTAAAGACTATGAGAAAAGAAGAATTGTTCGTACATCTGGATATGTATGTGGTAGACACAATTCTTTAGTTAGTCTTGAATATAGTTCACAACTTAAGTTAAAGGTTGGGCACCTTTATCTTGTTAAAGTTGTAGAATGCTTTTGCTAGCATTTGAGTGGGATCAAATGAGATATGATGGGTCTAAAATCATCGGAGTGTCTTCGAGCAAAAGAATCTAGTGCACTGGGTGCATTGAACTGGATCACAATGAAAAGCTTTATCTAGAACCGTAAATAGATAATAGTCTTTTCATTATCAGGACAATCGGAGAGTCTATCTTAATCCTGAGATAAATGATGGACTTATGGTTGCAAGTGATATCATTTGAGTTATCAATGAGTACGATTATATAGCATAGTCTATCCTCGATAGTTTGGTGATATTCATTTGTTAATCGATAGAGGACTTCATTTATAGATATGGACATCGTGGCTCCATTTATTAAATGAGAGTATAATATCATCATATGGATGTTTTGAGGTAATTGGATATTAAATCTCAACGTTGAGTTTTCGATAGTGACTATTGAAAACATGGCTTCTGGACAAGTCAAAATATCCAAGTTCAAAACGTGGTCATATGAGTAAATATGGTAACTTAGAGAGTTATAGGCGGTCTATGAACTCTTGGCGATTACTGATATTAATCAGGAGGATACACTATCTCCAACATGATTGTCTAGGGTATGAATGAGGAACATCTTCCTTTTCTATCTTTATTTAAGAGTTCAATTTTAGCTCTTTAGTGGAATGAGTTAAAATTAATGGATCGGACCTAAGTGAATCATTTGTTGATTGTGATTAGGTTATGTCTATTGAAGCTTAAATTTAGATGGCCCGCCAAGATCCTCAATCCACACGGACTTGCATGGATCACTTGATATATTCTACCGGACCAATTTAAGGGTCCATCTAGAATTGCATTTAATATATTAAGAATATAATTTGCACATTATTTAAGTAATGGGCTGGTCAATTATATTAATATATTAATAAAAGACATGTGGGCTTGTTTCTTTTAGTAAGAATGGTTCTGGTTCACATGTGGGCTTTTTATTTAAAGTCCAATGGATTAAATGAAATAAGAAAATATTATTAGGCCCAATTTTATTCAAGTGGGGCGGCAAGGTTAATATTTTAACCTAAGATATTATTTTGTTTTCATTGTTTTAATTAAATAAGAATTAATTAATTTATTAATTAATTATTTAATTAAGAAACAAATCTTTTCTGATTAGGAAATATGATTCATAGTCTTATACTATTGTTGGTAGTATACTAAAAGTAAAAGACTTATTTGGTAAGAAAATAAATAATTAATTTTATTTATTTAATCAAATAAGAAGTCTTTTATTTTAGTCAATAAAAAGAATAAAATATCTATGAGTTGGATTAGGGTTTGAAGTCTATTCTTTTATGGAAATTAGGGTGCAACACAAACTCCTTTTAGGAGTGTGATTTGCGGCAACCCTAGTAGAAAAAGAGAGAAAGATTGCGGCAGCCCTAGTAGAAAAAGAGAGAAAGATTTTGGCAACCCTAATAGGAAAAGAGAAGAAAATTTAGGCCACCTATATATTCATATGTATAGAATTCGGCCACCCTATGCTTTGTGCTTGAGAGACAATTTTTCTTCTTCTTCTTAATTCATAGAGAGCATTAATTTTATTCTACTAAAAACATAAAAGAGTGAATAAATTATTCTTTGATGGTACACTATTTGCTTGTTCATCAATAAGCTTGTGTATACAACATCGATTTAGGTTCACGCGAGTTTCGATCATTAGATTGAGAACTCAAAAGTGACCGGAATAATTTTAGTCTTCTTTTGATTGTTTTTGTGACTAACAAAGAAAAGAAAAGTTTATTTGTCCATTCACAGGTTTGCAATTCAAAGAAAAGGGAGACCACGCTCCTAGGTGATCCACGTTTGTGCTAGGATTGAAGATCTTGCGGATTACCATCGACGTAAGTCAATCGGATCACGCGACAAAAGGTATTATTCTTTTGTTAGATAATATATGTGTTTAATTGATTAAAGGGTTTAAGGTTCATAAAAAGGAAAAATTTTAAAAGTTACTAAATCTATTTTTAGTCTCACTTCCGCTGCGTGTACTACGGTATTTTTCCCTACATAGTTCACATGTGAGCCTTTTTAATTAAGGTCCAATGGATTAAATGAAATAAGAAAATAATAAATAGCCCATGTATGTATATATGGGCAACAAGGCTTATAGAAAAGTCTAATATATTATTTTATTTTATTATTTGATTAAATGGAAATTAATTAATTGATTGATTGATTATTTAATTAAGAATCAAAATCTTTTTTGACTAGGAAAATGTTTCTTAGTAGTATACTATTGTGGTAGTACAATAAATATAAAAGACTTTATTTGGTAAGTAGTTAAATAAGGGATTTATTTATCTAGTCAAATAAGGAAGTCTTTCATATAGTCATAATAGGATTAAACACTATAGAGTTGGATTAGGGTTTAGAAATCAAAAGATTGATAGGAGTCATTGGTGGAAACACAAATCCTCTTCAAGTGAGGATTTCGGCCACCACATGTATTTCCTATTAGTGATTTTCGGCCAACCCTAATTGTGATAGGGCAAGGAATTCAGTCACCCTATATATGGGTAGTGATAGAATTCGGCCACCTCCAATGCAAGGCTTGCTAATGAGTTAATTTCTTTTGCTTGAAAATTAAATCCAACTCTAGACAATAGTGTGATAATTTCGGCCAAGAGGAAAAGTGAGAAAAGATTGTTCTTATTTCGATAGTGCACTAGTAACTTTTACATCAAAAGGTTTTGTGCACAATTTCGAATAAGGTTCACGCGAGTTTCGAACATTCTTTGTAATCTCTTAGAATTTATTATGACTAACGAAATAGAAAAAGTTTTTGTTATCCATCCTCAGGTACACAATTCAAAGAGAAGGGAGACCACGCTTCTAGGTGATTCACGTTCGTGATTGGATTGAAAGATCTTGCGGATTACCATCGACGCAATGTCAATCGGATCACGCGACAAAGGTACGATATCTTTTAGATGTATGTTAATTAATTAAAGGGTTAAGGTTTAACTTATGGAAAAATTTTAAAACATACTAAAACCTATCTTTTAGTCTCGCTTCCGCTGCGTGCACGTGTTTTTCCCTACAACATCTGCCATCATTTCATTAGAGAGCTTGTTGAAAATAAATGCATAGTACTTGAACATGTAGGTACTAATGATCAACTTACGGACTTATTTACTAAACCTTAGATGCAACTAGGTTTAAAACACTTAGTAGATCTATTGGGATTTGTCTTATGGAGTGATGAGTTTTGGTGATTGACCCCATATGGGGAGCTTAAGCAAAGAGAGCTATTTTGCATACTTGACACCTGCAAAAATTTGAAATATCTTATGCTTCTTTTTTAATTGCTTGAGTAAGCTTGTTTACACATATGTATATATGTTTTCATTTCAATAAGTGTGAACCATGCTTGTTTACAATCCATGTCATATTTTTGTTCAAACATGCATTTTTGGACTAGGAGATCTTCATAAGAAGTACATGTTGAATGACCTATAGTTATCTCTTGACATGAGTTTGCTTTGATAACAAGCTAATGCTACATGGAAAGCATGAAATTCAAATAACATGCTCAAATGAAAAATCATGAATTGATGATTGCATATTCTTAAAATGCAAAACTATGTGTGAAAAACTTATGAGACTTCAAATGAATAAAGAATCTTGTATCCGTTCAAAGGATTTTAAAATTCAAATGTCTCTTTTTCTTTATTAGTTGAACATGGCTACTATCATACGGGTATCATTCCCGAAAAAATCAAATAGGGTGCAAAGTAGCTCATGTCATGTTTCGCTTATAAAATTGGATATAGTTGCTCTTATATTGAAAACAATAAAATCTCTATATCCTTACTTCTCCCATGACAATGGTGAAATTGGTTTGAATTTTTATTAGAAACATTTGTTATTTGCTTTGTCAAATACCATTGTATTTTGGACTTGAATGTTACATGTCTTGTATTCAAAGCATTTTTTATTCACACATTTTCATTAAATAAATCTCCTTATTTCTCTTCAATTATTTGAGTTGCATAAAGTGACTTATATGATTATGCAAATATCTAGTATGCTACTATCTCTCTTTACTAAGTGACCCGGTTGGGGACTACTCCTTTGCCTATATCATGACAAAAAGAGGGAGTAGAATGTGGTAAGAAAAGTTGCAAATTGTAGTAGCAATTGTGCATGTTGGGGAGAATATACATTAAGGGGGAGTAACCTTTTGAGGGGGAGCATTGCATACACATACATTGCATGATGTTGTGCTTAAATTCTTAAATACAAATGCTTGTTATATTTTCACTTGATCATCTCACATACACTTGCTTTGAAAAGTATAATCTTTTGTTTTGAAGGGTTGATAGTTCTACAAGAAATTGAAGACTTAAAGTTTTTTTATATTTTTATACCTCTTTGTAATGTAGAATATCTTTGTTATCCCGTAGATTCAATTATGTTGTGAGGATCAATGTGAGTGGTGGTTTTGTCTCGAAATAACCAAAGAGGGAGATTGTAAAGATTCTCATTCATTGATTGGCTTATTTCGTGGACAAACCACATGTTTGGGTTTGAATTGTAAGGGTAGTTTAGGTGATTAAGGATCAAGCTCAAAGGCCCTTTCAAGACTTCAAGGTGATGACAAGCACTCCAAAGGTTTATCTCTAGTGCTTAGTTTCTTTGAAGAGTTTTAGATTGCACACACACATTTAGTATACTTGCATTTGTGTGCATACTCTTCACATGTCACTTTTCACACTTGCACTTTGTTGTTATATCTTGTTGTGTGTTTATGTGTCGTGTAATTCGTTTCTCGAATATTGTTCAAAAACATCCACGCTTGCACAATGTTGTGCTTGGTTTAGCGTGAAGATCACCTTCGAAGAATGCTCTTGGATTCTCCTTTGGTTTCACCTCATTTGGTGAAACGGCGGTTGTGATTGGCGACCTGGCCGCCGAATGAAACCGCCGTTTGAGTCCAGAAAGTTCTAGATCAATTCTGCGGTTTAATCGGCGGTTTCGTAACCATCGAATGAAACCGCCGTTCATATCTAATTGATTTTTTATCTCGGGTTTGATTCTATGGTTTAATCGGCAGTTTCGAAACCGCCGATGATGATCTGTTCTTCTCGGGCTCAATTCATCGGCGGTTGTAATCGGCAGTCTGACCGCCGAATGAAACAGCCAATCGTGCGTTTTCAGGGGTAAACTTGTCTTTTCACATGCTCTGTTTTTTATGTCTATAAATACATCACTTTCTCATCTCTCTAAACCTAGCTCTTTCTACATAAGAACCCTAAAGTCTATAGAGAGATTTGTGAGAGAAAAGGCAATCAAGATTGCTCATTTAAACACTCAAAACCATTTTCATATGCATTAAACTTCATCTAGCATTTTCTAGCATATCTAGGATGCTTGCTTGCATGGGTCTTTCATCAACACACTTGCTTTGGTAAGTTCTTCACTATTATCATATATAATTAGTGTTTTATTTATTAAGATATCTTTTTTTTTACTTGCATGTTCTTAGATTAATTTCTAATATTCAAGATAGAGATTGTTGTGTTGATATGATTGAGTGTTGTATTGTGATAGCTATCTAGGTTTTCATAATCTATATTTAGCTAAGCTATTTGACATGTCATCTAGCTTTTAATATCTAAGATTGAATTAATTGCAAAATCATCATCCTAGATAAGCATATAGGGTTACCTAGCTCTAAATTGCATTTTGAATATTTCACATATTCACATAGGTTTTATTATCTCTTCTTAGAGAACTAAGTCTTGTGTTGTGACTGGGATTATGTTGCTTAATTCGCAAGCAATTGGACTAGGTCCACTTATACCGGGATTAGGTAAATGTATGATTATGTACCGGGATTAGGTTGTAATCTTTATCACATTTAGTGGATTCGAGTGTTATTTATATTTCGCACCATATTACACTTGTTATATTATATTGACTATTAGGGGTATTTTCGTAATCTTAACCATACACGAAAATTGGGTAAAATCGGATAAAATCTATTCACCACCCCCTCTAGATTAATATTGTACACACCTATAAGTTGTTTCAATATATTATATATATTATATCATATATTATTATATTAAATAATATATAATTATATATATAATATACTTTTATATTTTATTATTATTATCCATAATATATCATGTTATTATACATTCATAATTAGGGGTATTTTGGTTAAAATATAGTTAACTCCATTCCATTCCGTTGTTAACCAAACAAAATAATACTGATTCAGAGACTAATTCTAAAGTTCCAACCAAACAAAAAACTTAGTTTTCCTTTCCTTTGCATTCTCATTCTCATTCTTATTCTCATTACCATTCCACCATGTAACCAAACGTGACCATAGCGTATTGACCAATAACTCGACTATATATGTTTTTAAAAATGTAATTTTATTAAAAATTTTAATATATATTTTTAAATATATGTCTGTCGTAGAAATTAGAATTTTGATTAGTTGAATAAATTTAAATTTATCTAACAAGGTTATTATTATTTTTTTTTAATTTCTAACAACTCATATAGTTTATAACGGAGGCGGGCGGCAGAGATTGTGTATAAATATAATTTTTTTTTTTTTTTAAATGTTATTCTTGACGGTTTTTAACTGTCAAGGATCAACTGTCAAGAACATTCTTGACAGTAGTAAAAATTGTCAAGGAAACCTTTCTTGACATTTTTTAACTGTCACTAAAGGTATTATTTTCTTGTAGTGTTTCCACATTATTTTTAAGACTTCGTCTAAAAATCTTGATTTATTTGAGAATTGATAAGTAACATTCCGAACTAACGACTCAACCTAAGCAACTAAAGTATCTGAGAGTTTCAACATAAAATCTAGAACTAACAAAAACGCAGTATTTAATTGTAAAAACCGTGCATCGAACATGTTGGTACACTAATTATATTATATATTACATATTTAAGACTTAGGTGGTATATATATATATATATATATATTTTGTCTTAAGTATTAAAAGACCTTATTTGAATTAAATAAAATGATACCACTTAATATTTAAGACATTTTTTTTTTTTTTTTTTTTTTTTTTTGAGATTATCCCACTTAAATATTAAGTGATTTTGGTTTAACTATTCAACCCCAATTTTAACAAATCATTTAAATTTTAGGATACTTTATTTTCATTCTTTAATGTATTTTCATTTTTAACAAATATTTTTTTATATAAATTTAAATATTTTATTTAAAAGAAGATAAAATAAAATATTTTATTTTATTTTAAAAAAAGAAAAAAAAAATTTCTCCTTCCTTGCTACTGCATAAAGATTCAAGAGGAGGCTGCTTGGCCTTCTTAGAGAGCAACGATGGAGGCTAGCGGCCTTTGTCGCCGAGTTTCGATGAGGCTGCTCCTTCCATTAAAACAAATGGGAGGAGGCAAGTTCCTCCCTTCAATCGGGAGGAGGCCGGCCAGTCTCCTTCTGTCAAATCCTAGGGAGGCACCATCGTCGACACCTCCTCCTCATAGGTCAATTTATGGTTAGGTTTTAGTTAGGGTTATGGTTTAATAAAATTAGGATTTTTAGGGTTTGGGTTTGAGTTGTTTAGTAAATTGGGAATTTTATTTTTATTTATTTATTTTTTGTTTGGAGGTATTTTTGTTAATAGGTTAATTTTGTAAGTAACTATCAAGGTGTTAATTAACTTAATTATGACTTATTAAATAAGTGAAAATCAAAATTTTTAACTTTTTATATAAGACATATACATCTTAAATTAAGATTTAATTTAGAAAAACAAACAAAACTATTTATCTTAATTTAAGTCTTAAGAGGTAATTATATGTCTTATGTTACAAAAACGAACAACCCCTTAACAAATATGTCTTTCCAAGTTCAGGATTTTTTTTATTTTTTTTTTCACATACACATTGATTTCTATTGCCAACCCAAAAAAATGTTTGCAGATGGCTAGCGATGTGGGAATCCAATAAAGTTACCACAATCTAAATAAAATCAACAAGAGACATGAAACAATTAAAATTACATATAATGTAAGATAAATCAAATTTACATAATTCAACCTTGTCAATGTTCAAATGGTTTCAAGAGTCATGCAGATGACCCATCATTTTACTATAGAGGGACAGGGCACTTGGTTACAATATCTAACTTGGATGAGTTCGAAACATGTCCAAACTAGTTTTTCTCTAGGTATATAACTGTGGGCATACTTATAACACATTTATCCACCTCATCATTTTTTACCATGTAAGCATTATTTGATTCAATTGCATTGTTTTTTCTAGCAAAAAGTGATAAGGTGGATAAGTGTACTATAAGTATGCTTACAATTATATACCTACTAAAGAAAAACTCCAATTCAAATCAAGCTTAAGCAATGTCACTAAAAGAATAAAATTCCTTGATCACAAGAATAATATTGAACGTATATGTTGCTAAACAATATAATATTCCGCTTGCTGGGTCACGCACTCACGCCGCAAACGCCGCACGCCGGTGGATTTCCTTTCATCATGCCGCCGGTCGAAGTCCTCTCTTCTTTCACAGAGACAAATCAAACAAATCAGACTTTTTTTAATTCTTTTTGAATGAAGCGTATTTTTGTCCGAAAAGTGGATTGTTTGATGGAAACAATCAAAATGCTAATTCAGGCTAAAAACAATAAAACCCCTTATTTTTTGGTTAAAAAAGGGTATTTCCTCATATATATATATGGGGTGAATTCATAAAGAGCCAAAAAATTTATAGGTTTATTGTTTTTAGCCACAAGTTTATTTTTTATTGTTTTCGTCACTTTTTACCACTTTTGGTCAGAAATACCCTTAAATTTGAAAAATGAAAAGAAAAAAAAAAAGTCTGTCAATGGGTAGGTGTTAAAAACGAGGCATCATGTCAGGGTGGGGATCCACCCATCAGTAAAAGTGTAAAACGATCAAAACTCAAAAGTGAAAGTAAAAAAGAAAAAAGAAAGAGAAGGGAAGAGAGAGAGAGAGATTGCCGTAGCCGTGGAACCTCTGGCCGTCGGTCACCTCTGGCTGTCGCGCACCTCTCGCCGTGGAACACATCTCACTGTCGCACACACCACCGTCGTTGTTACTGCTGTCGCAGTCGTTGCTGCTGTCGCCACACCTCTGGCCGTCGCTGACCTCTGGCCGTTGTGCACCTCTCGCCGTCGAACACATCTCGCCGTCGCACACCTCTGGTCTCAGGTTTGGTAATTTTGCAAACTCTTATAAGTTTTCATTAATTGATTCTGAAACAGTGAATTGGCTCAGGAGAAATCATGTATGATTTGGAAGCAATTGAGAGTGAATTTATATTTTTTTAGAGTCATAAATATTGAAAGGTTATACTGTGAATCAATAATGCAACAGTTCCTGAATTTTATCTCTAAATCTCTTAATAGTTAATTAGTACACAACGTTGCATCAATTTTTTTTGTAACTGGTTTAGAATATTTAAGTGCCAGTTGAAGAGTGAGTTTTACATGTTTCTGTCAAACCCAACAAGTAACATTAAGCAGTTTTACATGTTTCTACAAAAACTCTGCTATTAAACTCTGCAATGTAACTGATGCTTTATATCTTTTGTGGGACTGATTATGAAGTTGTGATTGCTTGTTTGGATAACTAGTAAACATGGAATCTTGTTTCAAATTGAAGGTAACGTTGCGTTGAAATTGATGCTGGCATATAGACTTTGTGATAGTATTAGATATAGTGATGGTAGAGGTGAATATCAAAAATGGCATTTATACTACTTTGATGATTCGATTGAAATGAATTGGTGTGAAGTTGAAAGTTTGGAAAATGGATTGTTGTTTTTAAGTAGAGGCTTGAGCAATTTCATGCTAATTCCAGTAGCAAAAGAGACAAGTGATTTGAGAAACTCAGTACATGTTGTTGAATTGGTGTGAAGTTGAAAGTTTGGAAAATGGATTGTTGTTTTTAAGTAGAGGCTTGAGCAATTCCATGCTAATTCCAATAGCAAAAGAGACAAGTGATTTGAGAAACTCAGTACATGTTGTTTATGCTAATGTGGGCTGTATATCTGCATTTCAAAACAAGGAATTTGAATATTCATTTCAAAAAAATGCATTTGAAGTTCGATCAAGACAAGAAATTTATGCTAATGTGGGCTGTATATCTTCTTCCCCTGTTTTTTTTTTTTTTTTTTTTTTGTTGCTGGTGTGTGGCTCTGTGGTCTTTGTTGTAGGCTAGTGGGGTGCTTTGGTTTTTGTAGTTATTTCCCCTGGATGTGTGCCTTAATAAAATGCATGTTTAATTTTGAAGTGGGAGCAGTTTAGGGAGGATATATAATCTTTAATTGGATTTGTCAAATTGAGAATTCAATTAGAAAAGATTTGACCGAATAGATCTCATAATTTTACATTTATGTATCTTTTTTGTACTGGCATGTAAGTTGTTTGTTGTATTGGCATGTAACTTACTTTACTGGCATGTAACTTTCATAGACACTGGCATGTAACTAACGTTATTTTTATGTGATTTTGTAGATGGAAAATATTAATTATGAGGATTTCCTCATAAAACTGAAGGATAAGTGGATTACAAAATCCACCATGAACGTGTACTGTAATTTGAATGCCCTTCCAGAGATTGTAAAGGTTCTCCGAAAAGTTGGAGAATTAAATGAGTTTCGAAGCACCTGTTTTGGGCACTTAGTCTACTGGCATGTAAATTCAAAACTGGCATGTAACTTTAGAATTGTGTTAGCATGTAACTTGTTCAGGTGCTGGCATGTAAAAACACTGTTATGTTTAGTTTTCAACTAAGTCTTTCAAATAGATACATCATTAATAACTTATTAACAGACCCTGGCATGTAACAATAATGGAATTTGATCATTTAAGTGAGTGTCTTCCAAGTAGGGAAACAAGAATATCCTGGCATGTAACTTCAAAATACACTAGCATCTAACTTAAAAACCAACTGGTATGTAACTTGTTCAGGTGCTGGCATGTAAAAATACTGGAATTTGATCTGAAAATTATATGAATTCAATACTGTTATGTAACTTCAACAATTTTGCAATACAAAATTTGGTATTTCATCAATACATTTAAGAATTAATACATTATTGCTAATAACATCAGAATTAAAAATAAACTGGCATATAACTTGATAAAAGACCTTGGCATGTAACAACACTGTCCTTTGATCTGAAAAATATATGAATTCAATACTGTTATGTAACTTCAAAAGGTTTGCCAGTTGTTGGAGAAACCCGCCAAACCCAGGTTGTGCAGTAGGTTGGTTACATTGTTGAAGAATAATCGACTGTAGTAGGTTGTCATCTTCATCCACTATAGTACCATTCTGCACACAATCTGTTGGTCCCTTCGCATTAATGGTGACATACCTCTGGTACCAACTTATCTTCATCCATCATACATGATATCTCATTGTTATTCTCAAATATCGGTCAAGTAACACTACTATTCGTACAGATCACTGAGCGTAATTCTATGGTGTACCTAGCAGCATCAAGTTTGGCAACATCTTGTACCAATTTCACCAAGGCATCATAAGTCAAACATCTAGGAACATGGACCAACTTTGTCAAACCACCCTCGTAACAATTGCCCACCCAACTTGCACCGTGATAGATGACCAATCTCTTTGTATCCATATTCCTGCATGTCAAATATTTCACATGAAAATTTAAAATGACTGGGAACTGACATGTAAAGTGTTAACTAACCAGCATGTAACTTTAAAATGAACTGCCATGTAAAGTTTTAACTAACCAACATGTAACTTTAAAATGAACTGACATGTAACAAAAGAATAACTGATGGCATGTAACTTCAAAAATAACCAAAGGACATGTAACTTAGAAATGAACTAGCATGTTAAGTCTACAATAACATTCTTCTAACCTGGGTACAAAAAATGACAGGAGATGGGTTTCACTTTAAATCGAAATTACCAAATAACATGTAAGTTAGAAATAAACTGGCATGTAACTTTAAAACAAACTGGCATGTAAATTTAAAACAAACTGGCATGTAACTTTGGTACAGAAAATAAATAAAATCGAAACCACTCTCTTAATCTTCATATCAAACATAATGATAATTGTAAAAACAACAACAGGAGATTGATTTCACTATAAATCAAAATTACCAAATCACATGCAAGTTAAAAATAAACTACCATGTAAAGTCTACAACAACATGCATGTAATTTTAAAACAAACTGGCATGTAACATTAAAATAAACTGGCATGTAACTTCGGTACAGAAAATAAAAAAATTTGGGTTTCACTAAAAATCAAAACCACTCTCTTAATCTTCATATCAAACAACTGGGAAAGGGATACATACATTCTAGAAGGTCGTTCGCATCTGAATCTACTTGAAGAGAGACAAGAGACCACAAAACGCATCCGAAATGGATTGGAGGTCGACGAAATGGAGATCGCCGTCGCCGTCGCTATCGGTGGGTTGTCACCGTCGGTGGGTTGTTGTCGTCGCTGGAAGATGTGAGAGAGATGCCTTTGCTGGAAGATGTGAGAGAGAGAGAGAGAGAGAGAGAGAGAGAGAGAGAGAGAGAGAGAGAGAGAGGATATCTAATTTTAAAACTTTTGGACAGAAAAGCTTATTGTATCAGGTGAAGAGAGAGGCAAAATTTTGGGAGGGAAAATTTTGGTGCAAGTAAAACAAAAGTCAGTGTAATTTTGACAATTCAAGCACAAAGATGATAAGAATAGTAAAAAATAAACTTTTGGATAAAAGCAATAAGTCAATAAATTTTTTGATCATCTCATGCAATTTCCTATATATATATATATATATATATATATATATATATATATATATATATATATAGTGGCAATCCACTAATTTTAATATCTTAAACATGAATAATAAATGCATTACAAGAAAAAAAAATTAAAATGACAAACACCTAAAAACCGTCCGTGGATTCTTCTAAAGAGTCCAAGAACATTCAGCAGCTCCCCTTCACTCTCACTCTCATCGGTCTCTTCTCCAAATGAGATTTACGATTACGATCATGAACAGTAAAGTAGTTATATTTTTGAACAGCGATCAAATTGTCCAAATGATCACTCCATACACTTTCGGTGTCATCAACAATAACAGTGCCACACTCTTGTCCAAGAACCAAATTGAGGTTCTTCTTTTGTTTTCCGCTGAAATCTTCGCGTGCAGTAAGCCGTGTCGAAGTAGTTGCCTTCCGGATCAAGAAACTCGGCAACCTTCTTCACGTAGTGTCTTTTCCCTATGGAGCAAACGTAAATCTGGAACATGGAGCTTGCTTCTTTCAAGAAAGTACGGACAAAAGGCCTCAACTTCATCAAAAAACCATCATCGAGAACGAACAGGCTCCCGTTTGATGTATCGGAATCCGTCATTTCCTTCAAATACAATCTTGAAGGCTTTTGTGTGAAGAAGTGTGTGGTCCAAGTCAAGAACCGAGTGGAGCTTCTTCTGGGCGAAAAGATTGTCGGAGTTGGCCACTTTGAAACGAGCAATCTCATCGAGGGTCAGCTTTAAACCATCGAAAATGTAATCAAAAGGGATGCTGTAATCGAAAGCCATTGACCGATCACAGTGCAGGCAGACTCCATTGATGACTGTGGAATGTTTACAATGTGGAGGCTTGATGACGATGTGGGTGGACGAATAGCAACGGCAACCTTTTTTTTTTTAAAGATTTAATTATTATAAAACTGATATTATAGTTGTAACATTTCCTATTGTGTGTCGGTTTCCTTCTAAATTCATTTTGGGTTTCCATTTCCTATTTTACTACTGTTTTGGTTTCTTTCTACTCTAGCTAGGATTGAATTTACAAAATTTAATTTTAAATTAGTTATTTTATTTTAAGTAATTGTATTTTACTTCAAACTAATTTAAAGTATTTTTAATTAATTCAATTTCATTTAAAAATTATATTTAACATATAAATTATATTATATATATATATATACTTAAAATAATTCAATCCAATTTAGGAAACTCAAACTAAAAGCAGCTGGTAGATTATAGAGTGCTAAGTTTTAACATATACATTTATCATCTTAGAGATTATATTAAATCTCTTCAATGAAAACTAAGCACTAGAGATTATACATTTGGCGTGCTTATCACCTTGAGTTCTTGATAGGGCCTTTGCGCTTGATCATTATTCACCTAAGTTACCCTTACAATAAAAACCTCAATTGTTGTTTGTCACCGAAATAAGCTAATCAAACTTTGAGAAACTTACAATCTCCCCCTTTGGCTATTTCGTGACAAAACCAACACTCACATTGATCCTCACAACAAAATAGAAACTAACGGGCAACAAGGATTTTCTACATTACAAAGAGATATTAAAAAGATAAATCTTCAAGTCTTCAATCTCTTGTAGAACAACCAACCCTTCAAAACAAAGTTTCTATACTTTTCAATATATACAAGCAAAATGTGAGATGATCAAGAGAAATTAAAACAAGCATTTGCATTTAAAGAATTTAAACACAACATCATGCAATATATGTGTAATGCAATGCTCCCCCTTAACGGGTTACTCCCCCTCAATTAGTAAACTCCCCAATAAGGGAATATGCTACTATAATTCCTCTACATACTACTCCCTCTTTTTGTCATGATATAGGCAAAGGAGTATCCCCAACCGGGTCAATTTAGCAAAGAGAGATAGTATCATACTTAACATTTGCATAATCATATAAGCCACTTTATGCTACTCAATTAATTGGAGAGAAACAAAGAGATTTATTTTATAAAAAAAATGTGCGATTAAGATGCTTTGTATGCACACTACTACAAAAATGTTAAAAGACAACTAGAAATCACTAAAAGAAATCGGTTTTTGGTAACCGATTTTAAAAAAGCTTTTAGACATCGGTTTTTATAAAAACCGATGTCTTAAAAATTACAGTTTCAAAAGACAACGGTTTTTAAGAAAACCGATATTAAAAAAAAAAAAAGTTTAGACATCAGTTTTTATAAAAACCGATATTAAAAACAAGCGTTTAGATATCGGTTTTTATAAAAACCGATGTGGATTTAAAAGCAAAATTCTGCAATGCAAATCTGACTTATATCCACATTCAAGTACACATCTCTAAAAATACTAAATGTTATTTGCTCAAATTTTGACACAAGAAAGTAGACATGCAAACAAACACTTTTAATTCAGGAAATATTCCAAAATTCGATTTGGAAAAGTGTGAAATGAGCGATGAAAACAGCTCACTCGCGGATTCGCGAATCGCTTTCTGACCTTTGATTGAATAATTGATCATAACTTTCAAAATACCGTCCAAAAGTTTACGTTCTTTATACCGTTGGATTCGTATCGAAAAATTGAAGAACCCAACACAGACAAAATAAATTATTTCCTTTCCAAAAGATACAGTTTTAAGGAAAGAGTTTGAACAAAAATATCTCCAATCGCTTCAATTCTGACCTTTGACTGAACAATTGATCATACCTTTCAAAATATCGCCCGGAATTTTACGTTCTTTATACTGTTGGATTCATATCGAAAAATCAAAGAATCCACCATGGACAAAAAAATTTATTTCGTTGCCAAAAGATACAGTTTTAAGGAAAATGTTTGCACAAAAATATCTCCAATCGCTTCTGACCTTTGACTGAATAATTGATCATAACTTTCAAAATACAGCCCGGAATTTTACGTTCTTTATACCGTTGGATTTGTATCGAAATATCAAAGAATCCACCATGGAAAAAAAAAAATTATTTCATTGCCAAAAGATACAGTTTTAGGGAAAACGTTTACACAAAAATATCTCCAATTGCTTCTGACCTTTTACTGAATAATTGATCATAACTTTCAAAATACCGCCCATAATTTTATGTTCTTTATACCATTGGATTCGTATCGAAAAATCAAAGAATCCAACATGGATGAAAAATTTATTTCGTTGCCAAAAGATACAGTTTTAGGGAAAAAGTTTGCACAAAAATATCTCCAGCAGAACACAAAACCTCACAATAAAAAATGAAATGAAAAATAAACCCACCAATAAAATTTATTTAATATATATATATTTGTAGTAGAAATTAGAATTTTGATTAGTTGAGTAAATTTAAATTTATCAAACAAGTTTTTTTTATTATTTTTTATTTTTTATTTTTTATTTTTTTTATTTCTAACAACTTATATAGATTATATATAAATATTGTGCAATTGTTAACACATCCAATCTTGTAATTAGGCGGTAAAGGCTTACCACTTTGACTTTGAGATTGCAAGTTCGATTCCTCATAATGACAATTAATGACAATTAATTGTCATTATTATCAGAAGTGGGGAAGTGGGGTTGGCCGGACGGTGGAGCAAGCCAGCGATGGTGGGATTAATTTTTGTAATATATCAATTTTACATCAGGGTTTTTAAATCGGTTTTAACTAAAACCGATGTCTTTTCTCCTGGGTTTTTAAATCGGTTTTAAGTAAAACCGATGTCTTTTCTCTTGTTTTACATCGGTTAAAAACCGATGTCTTTTGCACTTTTTTTCTAAAACACTCAAAAAGACATCGGTTTTAAAATTTTCAAAAACCGATTTCTTCCATTTAAAAAAACCGATTTCTTTTGCATTTTTTGTAGTAGTGGCTAGATATGTTGCATTTAAATCCAAAAATCAATGGTATTTAGCAAAGCAAATGACAAATGTTTTCTATAGAATTCAAACCAATTTCACCATTTGTCATGTGTAAAGCAAGGATATAGACACTACTACAAAAATGTTAAAAGACATCACTAAAAGACATCGGTTTTTGATAACCGATTTAAAAAAAACTTTTAGATATCGGTTTTTATAAAAACCGATGTCTTAAATATTGCAGTTTCAAAAGACATCGGTTTTTAGGAAAACCAATATTTATAAAAAAATGTTTAGACATCGGTTTTTATAAAAACCGATGTCTTAAATATTGCGTTGAAAAGACAATGGTTTTTATAAAAACCAATATTAAAAACAAGCATTTTGTAAGGATTCTCGTTTTGTTGATTGGCTTATTTCGTGGTCAAACCACATGTTGGGGTTTTGAATGTAAGGGTAGTCTAAGTGTTTAAGGTTGAAGATCAAAGGCCCTTCCATGACCTCAAGATACAAGCACGCTAAAGGTATGATCTCTTGTGCTTGGTTTTCTTTGAAGAGAATTAGTAGCACACACACACTTAGCATACTTGCATTTGTGTGCATACTCTTCACATGTCACTTTACACACTAGCACTTTGGTTGATATATTTTGTTGTGTGTATATGTGCTTTATAATTCGTTTCCCGACATTGTTCTGAAACGTCCGCGCTTGCACTAATGAGTGCTTGGTTTCGCGCGAAGACCGCCTATGGAGAATGCCCTTGGCTTCTCCTTGGTTTTCACCATTGTTGGTGATCGGCGGTTATGATCGGCGGCCTGGCCGCCGAATGAAACCGCCGTTTCAGTCCAGATTGGTCTGAAGCAATTATGCGGTCACGATCGGCGGTCACGACCACCGTTCGAAACCGTCATTCATACCTGATCGATTTTAATCTCTCGGTCTAATTCGGCGGTTGGATCGGCGGTCACGAAACCGCCGTTGATGCTCTGTTCTTCACGAGCTCAATTCGGCGGTCGTGATCGCTGATTGAAACCGCCGAACGATGCGTTTCAGGGGCAAAATTGTCTTTTCACATGCCCAATTCTTGATGTCTATAAATATCTTATTTTCTCATTCTCTGATTAAGTTCTTTGAGACCTTGGAACCCTATGAAAGTAATTAAATACTCGAGGTGTGTTTATCAATATAAAGCTAGAGGGGGGGTGAATAGATTTTATCTAATTATTACCCAATTTTCGCATGCATGTCAATTTTACGAAAATACCCCTAGCAAGTCAACAAAACATACAAGTGTAATATAGTGCGGAAATAATAAATGACACTTGATGTATACGTGGAAAACCCAACCACTGGGAAAAAACCACGGGCTGTTAAGTGCGCCACACTCGGACCTCGAAATCCACTATATGAAAAGACGGTTACACCCTCAAGTGATTCTCGGACCCTCACCCTAGATAACCTCAGGCTATGGACACTACCAATCGCCACTCTTGGTTCAATCCCTAGTGATATCCCCTGATACACTACTCTTGGCGTGAGCACCCTCTAATCTACCACGCGGGCCTTTTATAGCGGCTCTAGTCCAATTTGTTTGAGGCCTAAGCACACTTAGCCCCAAGACTTCAATCTCTCAAAAGAGATGCACAACCCTATGTGAATATGTATGAATATTCAATTAATGCAATAAGAGCTAGGGTACTCTAAATGCTTACCTAGGATTATAAGATGACAATATAATCAATCCTAGATATCACATATAGCTATATGACATGGCATATAACTTTAGCTAAGTAAAGGATAACCAATCCTAGATACAAAGCTATCATATAAAACCCACAAACATTCAAAGGATTAACTAGTTGATTAAAAAACAATCTATCAACCTAGTTATCAATACATCACACAAGAATGTTCATGGCATAGCTTTTAGGCAATAATGACCTAATCAAATAAGCTATGAAAAATAATCTCAATTAACAAATGAGATCAATTAGCTAGATGGCATATGAACATTAAAGCCTAGCTAATAAATAATAACCCAATCAACACATAATCTCAATCTTATATGTAGAAATTAATCTAAACACATATAAGTAAAATATGAGATAAAATTGATAAGTAGAAACACTAATTATGTAAGATAAAAGTGTTCAACAAATCATACCATGTGTGTTGAAGAAGTCCCATGCATTAGTATATGCTAGATGATGCTAGATGATCCTAGATGATGCTTAGATGAAGATTTATGCATGTGGGAATGGGTTTAGAGAGATAAAGATATGATCTTTAAGCTTTCTCTCTCAAGTCTCTCTAAATATCTCTCTAGGGTTCTTATGATCAAAGACTTGTATTCTGAACCAGAGATAAGGATGTATTTATAGAGACCAAAAACAGGGCAGGTGAAAATACAATTTTGCCCTTGAAACGCACCGATCGGCGGTTTCATTCGGCGGCCAGGCCGCCGAACTGAACCGCCGAATGGCTCCCGAGTGGAACAGGGGAACTTCGGCGACTTCATTCGGCGGTTTCGAAACCGCCGATCCCAACCGCCGTTTTGGACCCGAGAGATATATTTCAATCAGGTCACATTCGGCGGTTTCTAACGGCAGCCAGGCCGCCGAACGTAACCGCCGATTCACCAAAAATGGTGAAACCAAGGAGAAGCCAAAGGCATCTCCACCGGCGATCATCGCGCAAAACAAAGCACATCAACGTGCACGCGCGGACGTTTTCGAACATCCTTAGGGAAACGAATTACACCACACTAAAAGCTAACATACATGAAGTGCAAGTGTGGGTATTGAATGCATCCTAATGCCTAACATGTCATGGCATTATCATATAACAAGATGCAATCAATTCAACATGCAAGAAGAGATATTGAATAAATCAATAAAGCACAATGCACACAAAATATAACACACCATACAAGAATAAGAGTTATGCATGTTGTGTGTGTGTGTGCAACTATAACTCTTCAAGCCAAAGTAAGCACAAGATATACCTTTGGTGCTTGTCCTCTTGAGGTCTTGGAAAGGGTCTTGATCTTCAACAAATCACCTAGACTACCCTTACAACCAAACCCCAACATGTGGTTTGACCACGAAATAAGCCAATCAATTAATGGGAATCCTTACACCCTAAACTTTCAAGAGAGATTTTTGAGAAAAAATCAAATCAAGAACCCAACTTTAAACACTCAAATCAAATCCCTTTTGCATCAAATTTCATATTTGATCTTCTATGCCTTCATAGAATTGATCCATGCATGGTTTTGAATCATCACATCTTATTTGGTATGTTCTTCACTAATTTCATATTACTTTAGTGTTTTTCATATTAATACATCTCTTTAATTACTTGTATGCTTTTGATTATATGCTAGATACAAGTTAGAGATTATTTGTGATGAAAATGATTGAGTGTTGATTGTGATAGCTAATTAGATTTTTAATTAATCTTGATTAGCTAAGCTATTTGACATGTCATTTAGCAATTGATATCTAGGATTGATTTAAATTGATTATCTCATCATCCTAGATAAGCATATAGAGTAACCTAGCTCTAATTTGCATTTTGAATATTCATACATATTCACTTAGGTTGTTTCTCTTCATTGAGAAGTAAGTCTTGAGGCTAAAAGTGCTTAGGCCTCAAGCAAATTGGAATAGGGTTGCTAATAAAGGCCCGCTGGGTAGAAGTGAGGGGTTACAGACCGGAGTGTTAGACGAGGTCTACATAGGTTGTAAACTTCATTTCAATTAGTGATTTCGAGTTCCGAGTGTGGCGCACTATACAGCCCGTGGTTTTTCCCAGTGGTTGGGTTTCCACGTATACATCAAGTGTTATTTAAATTCCGCACTATATTACACTTGCTTGTATTTTTGTCTAGTAGGGGCATTTTCATAAAATTGACTTGCATGCGAAAATTGGATAATAATCGTTAAAATCTATTCACTCCCCCTCTAGATAACATATTTAGAACACACTGTATTCTTTTCACATTTAGACATCGGTTTTTATAAAACCCGATGCAAAATTCTGCAATGCAAATCTGACCTATGTCCACATTCAAGTGTGCATCTCTAAAAATACTCAATGTTATTTGCTCAAATTTTGACACAAAAAAGTAGACATGCAAACAAACACTTTTCAATCAGAAAATATTCCAAAAATCAATTTGAAAAAGTGTGAAAATGAGTGATGAAAACAGCTCACTTGCGGATTCGCGAATCGCTTCTGACCTTAATTTGACTGAATAATTGATCATAAATTTCAAAATACCACCTAGAATTTTACGTTCTTTATACCATTGGATTCATATTAAAAAATTGAAAAACCCTGCATGGACAAAAAAAATTATTTCCTTGCCAAAAGATACAGTTTTAAGGAAAACGTTTACACAAAAATATCTCCAATCGCTTCAATTCTGACCTTTGACTGAATAATTGATCATAACTTTCAAAATCCCACCCAGAATTTTACGTTCTTTATACCGTTGGATTCGTATCAAAAAATTGAAGAATTTAACTTGGACGAAAAAATTTATTTCATTGCCAAAAGATACAGTTTTAAGGAAAACGTTTGCACAAAAATATCTCCAATCACTTTTGACCTTTGACTGAATAATTGATCATAACTTTCAAAATACCATCCAGAATTTTACGTTCTATATACCGTTGGATTCGTATCGAAAAATTGAAGAACATAACGTGGACAAAAAAATTTATTTCCTTGCCAAAAGATACAGTTTTAAGGAAAATGTTTACACGAAAATGTTTACACAAAAATATCTCCAGCAGAACACAAAACCACACAATAAAAAATGAAATGAAAAATAAACCCACCAATTTTTTTTTTATATAATATATATATGTTTGTAGTAGAAATTAGAATTTTGATTAGTTCAGTAAATTTAAATTTATCAAACAATTTTTTTTTTTTTTTTTTAATTTCTAACAACTCATATAGGTTATATATAAATATTGTGCAATTGTTAATACATCCAATCTTGTAGTCAGGCGGTAAACATTGAGGTTGCAAGTTCGATTCCTCATAATGACAATTAGTTTTCATTATTATAAGAGGTGGGGCGGGCCAGCGACAGTCGTAGGATGGTAGGGCAGGCGGGCCGGCGACGGCGTTCGAACGACGGTGGCCGGACGGTGGGGCGGTCTGGCGACGGTGACCTGATGGTGGGGCAGCCAGACGACGGGATTAATTTTAGTAATCCATCAATTTTACATCATGGTTTTTAAATCGGTTTTATATAAAACTGATGTCTTTTGTGTGGTTTTTCCTAAATCAGTCCAAAAGACATCGGTTTTGAAAATTTCAAAAACTGATTTCTTTTGTGTTTTTTGTAGTAGTGAGAGTTGTCAATATTTTTTTTAAATTAATGAGTAACTATATCCAACCTTATAAGCAAAACATGGCCTGAGCGACTATTTGCACCCTATTTCATTTTTCCGGGTATGAAACCCGTATGATAGTAGCCATGTTCAACTAATAAAGAAAGAGAGACATTTGGATTTTAACATATCCTTTGAACGGATACGATATCCTTTATTCATTTTGAGTCTCATAAGCTTTTCACACATAATTTTGTATTTTATAATTATAATCATCAATTCATGCTTTTCATTTTTAAGCAAGTCATAAGAATTTCATGCTTTTTCATTTTGAGCATGTTATTTAAAGAATCATCATGTCATGGAGATCATTGTAGTTCATTCAACAAGTAATTCATGCTTTTCATTTTTAAGCAAGTCATAAGAATTTCATGCTTTTTCATTTTGAGCATGTTATTTAAAGAATCATCATGTCATGGAGATCATTGTAGTTCATTCAACAAGTATTTCCTATGAATATCTCCTATTCTAAAAAATGTATGTTTGAACATAAATATGACATGGATTGTAATACAAGCATGGTTCATACTTATTGAAGAATGTAATGATCTCATTTATTGGTAGGCTTATTTCGTAGACAAACCACAATTGGGGATTGAATTGTAAGGGTAGTGAAAGTCCTAGAGGCGTGTATAATATAAAGCTAGAGGGGGGGTGAATAGATTTTAATCGTTATAACCCAATTTTCGCATGCAAGCCAATTTTACGAAAATGCCCCTACTAGTCAAAAATACATACAAGTGTAATAAGATGCGGAATTTAAATAACACTTGATATATACGTGGAAACCCAACCACTGGGAAAAACCACGGGCTGTATAGTGCGCCACACTCGGAACTCGAAATCACTAATTGAAATGAAGTTTACAACCTATGTAGACCTCGTCTAACACTCCGGTCTATAACCCCTCACTTCTACCCAGCGGGCCTTTATTAGCAAGCCTATTCCAATTTGCTTGAGGCCTAAGCACTCTTAGCCCCAAGACTTACTTCTCAATGAAGAGAAACAACCTATGTGAATATATGTGAATATATATGAATATTCAAATAACAAACAATGCTAGGTAACCTTAGATGCTTATCTAGGATGATGAAATAATCAATTTAAATCAATCCTAGATATCAATTGCTAAATGACATGTCAAATAGCATAGATAATCATAGATTATAAAAACCTAGATATCTATCAAAAACAACACTCAATCAATTCATCACAATTAATCTCTTTTCTTGTATTTAGCATATGATCTAAAACATACAAGTAATTTAAAAGAGATGGCTTGGTATTTAAAATACTAAAATAAGATGAAATTAATCAAAATCTTACCAAGCAAGTTGTGATGATGCAAACCCATACATGGATGCACTCTATATAGACATAGGAGATGCAATATGAAAATTGATGCAAAAGGGGTTTGATTTGAGTGGTTAAAGGTGAGTTCTTGATTTGATTTTCTCTCAAAATCTATCTTTTAAGTTTAGGGTTCTAATGAGTCAAAGAACTAATTCAGATAATGAGAAAGTGTGATATTTATAGACATCAAGAACAGGGCAAGTGAAAAGATAATTTTGCCCTTGAAACGCACCGATCGGCGGTTTCAATCGGCGGCCAGGCCGCCAATAGAGACCGCCGAATTGAGCTCGAGACGAACAGGGAAACAACGGTGGTTTCATTCGGTGGTTTCGTGACCGCCGATCCCAACCGCCGAATTAGACCGAGAGATAAAATCAATTAGGTCTTGAACAGCGGTTTTGAACGGCGGTCATGACCGCCGATCGTGACCGCAGACTTGCTCCTGGAAGCAAACTGCGGTTTCATTCAGCGGCCAGGCCACCGATCATAACCGCCGATCACCAACAATGGTGAAAACCAAGGAGAAGCCAAGGGCATTCTCCGTGGGCGGTCTTCGTGTAAAACAGAGCACACCAACGTGCACGCGCGGACGTTTCCGAACATCCTTCGGGAAACGAATTACTCCACACTAAACACTAACATACATGAAGGGCAAGTGTGGGTATTGAATGCATCCTAATGCCTATCATGTCATGGCATTTCATATAACAAGATGCAATCAATTTAATGCAAGAAGAGACATTGAATAAACAATAAAGCACAATGCACACAAAATATAAACACAACATTCAAGAATAAGAGTTATGCATGTTGTGTGTGTGTGCAACTATATCTCTTCAAGGCAAAGTAAGCACTACAAATATACCTTTGGTGCTTGTCCTCTTGAGGTCTTGGAAAGGGTCTTTGATCTTTAACAAATCACCTAGACTACCCTTACAACCAAACCCCAACATGTGGTTTGCCCACGAAATAAGCCAATCAATTAAAGGGAATCCTTACAGGTAGTTTAGGCGATTGAGGATCAAGCTCAAAGCCCTTTCAAGACCTCAAGGTGACAAGCACTCCAAAGGTATATCTCTAGTGCTTAGTTTTTTTTTCTTTGAAGAGATTTAGTTGCACACACACACTTAGCATATTTGCATATGTGTGCATTCTCTTCACTTGTCACATTTCACACTTGTACTTTGTTGCTTGTATATTATTGTGTGTTTATGTGTTGTGTAATTCGTTTCCCGAATATTGTTCGGAAACGTCTGTGCGCACACATTGGTGTGCTTGTCTTGTGCGAAGATCTCCTTCGGGGAATGCCCTTGGATTCTCCTTTGGATTCATCACTTTGCACACTTGCACATTGTGCACAAAGTGGAAACATGGCATTGTCGCCCTTTGTTGGTGTCGCCATGGCGACAAAAAGTTTCATTCATGAAATTCAATCAGGTATGATGTCACCATTTGATGTCACCCTGAGAACAAATGGCGACGAAGAAGATTTTCTTTGTTGCGTCAGGCGTCGCCATGATGTCGCCATTTGACAAATGGCAACAAAGAAGAAAAATATGATGTCACCCTGAGACAAATGGCGACATCAAATGACGACAACTGATTTTGTCCAAAACGACATAGCTTCAATTTGACCTCCTATAAATATGCCTCTTTGTTTTTAGGTCAATCTAATGACTCAAAAATCATATTTTTAATTGAGACCTTTTTCAAAGAGAGATTTTTAATTAAGAACTCATCTTTGATCACTCAAACACTTTTCCTTTGTGCATCAAAGTTCATCCATGCATGGTTTAGCATCATCACATCTTGATTGGTAAGATTTTTTCTAACTTCATCTAATTTTAGTATCTTTCTTAACAAGTCATCTCTTTATTCAATTGTATGTTTTTAGATCATATGCTAGATACAAGATAGAGATTGTTTGTGATGAATTGATTGAGTGTTGTATTGTGATAGCTATCTAGGTTTTCATAATCTATGTTTAGCTAAGCTTTTTGACATGTCATTTAGCTATTGATATCTAGGATTGCATTAATTGTCATCTAATCATCCTAGATAAGCATCTAAGGTTCCCTAGCTTTGTTTGCTATTTGAATATCATCATATATTAACATAAGCCATTTTATCTCTTCATTAAGAAGTAAGACTTGTGGCTAAGATTGCTTAAGCCACAAGCAAATTGGACTAGAACCACTTTTAAAGGCCCGCAGGTAGAAGTTAAGGGTTATTGACCATAGTGTTTAACGAGGTCAACATAGGTTGTAAACTCCATTTCAATTAGTGGATTTGAGATTCGAGTGTGGCGCACTTACTAGCCCGTGGTTTTTTTTCCCATGAGGGTTTCCACGTAAATATCAAGTGTTATTTAAATTCCGCACATATTACACTTGTTAAATTTGAATTGACTAGATAGGGTTATTTTCGTAATCTTGACCATACACGAAAATTGGGTAAAATTAATTAATATCTATTCACCCCCCCCCCCCCCCCCCCCCCCCCCCCCCCCCCCCCCCCTTCTAGATTATTATTGAACACACCGTAATTAGTTTCAAAGAAAATATCATATAAGAATATGTGCTACCAAGATACTCAAGCAATTAATAAAGAAGCATAAGATTTTTCAAATTTTGCAAGTGACAAGTATGCAATTACTCTCTTTGCTTGAGTTCCCCTTATAGGGTCAAATACCATACTGCTTCAATGAAGGGCATGAGGTCCTAAAGACCTACAAAGTCCATTGAACCTAGTTGAACTTATGGGAGACATCTTAGTCTCGTAGCAAGCGGGTTCATCTTTTTTAATCCACTTAGGTGATACAATTTCAATCTTAGTGGTCAAAGGTTCTAGAGCTCTAGATGGCAAAGGATCATGCAAATGGGTTCTATCCTTTCTAGGGACATGCATTTTAGCTCTAGCCTTTTTCTTTTCGATCATGCTTTCTAATCTACACATTTTGATATAATAAAAGCAATTTGGTCTAATGTGACCATCAATACCACAAAAATGACAAGTGGGAGTAAAGTTAGGAATCATACCATTCCCTTGAGCATGCATTGGTGCTTTCCCTTATCGTTGTGGTTGTCTTGGTTGTTGGATTAGATCTCTCCATCTTTGTTGATGACCAAGATAATGTTGCTTGCTCGATTGAGCTTGCATGATCGGACTCTTCCCTTTATGGATCTTAGGTTGAAGGAAGTTAGCATGAGGAGCCCTTTGAGCTTGAGCTTGAGCTTGAGCTTGACCTTTTGGTGCCACTTGTACTTGGGCACTTCTTGAACACTCTCCTAGGTCAATCTTCTTCCTAGGGTGTTGAGGAGGATGAGACATCTTGATGTTCATGCCCTTAACAAAGGTTGTCTTGCTTAAGGAGGCAGCATCCTTGTCATTAATGTAGCCAAGACCTCTCTTGTTACTTGGCCTTTATCCAACTCCCAACATGTTATCAAGCTTCTCGGTGCTTGAAGACAGCTTAGCCAATAAGGCTTTAGCTTCTTCAAGCTCTCTCTTCAACCATTCTTCTCTCCTCTTAGATAAAGCTAACTCGTCTTTTAGTTTATCTTTATCCTCTATGGATCTCACCACTTCTTCACTCAAGTGGTCAACTAGTGTTGAAAGCTGATGAGGTCGTTTTGGTACTCAACAAAATACAATATTGATGTTCTTTTGAAAACAGTATTTTGACCACTTAAAAATCCTTTAAGATAATATTTCTTAGCAAGTGGTAAGCAAAGTTCGTTCCACAGGGAGATGGCGGATGTATTGGATCAATTGACTAGTAAGGTTTATAGTTTGTGTTGGCAGAAATTCCATATCAAAATGTGTTTCTCTTGTAATGTTTAGTGGTTCATATATTGAAGAATTAAGAAGACGAAGGATGTCTCAACCACAATTCATTCAAGAAGCCGGCTTTTTAAGAGATTCGTGCATCATTGTTCAACAAAGGTAATAAAGGATCTCATATCTCTTACAAGGCTAGGCACACACACACACACATAGCATTCTTGTGTATTCCTTCATGATTAAACATCACTTATGTTTCACTTTCACACACTTGACAAAATATGCTCATGCATTCATACTATATTGGTAATATTTTGTTTATTGCATTTTTCTAGGACTATGTCTGGAAATTAGCATATGTGTGTGTATTTGTGCTTGTATGTTTTCGTATTTTTGTAGGTGGACTTGAACATGTTCTTATTTGATGTCTTATTGAGTTTAGGTCATTTCGGTTACTCATTCATTAAGTTTCGAGTCCAAACGATGTAGCTACGCTACTTTTCGTTCTCATTTATTGAGTTGACTTCATCATCATTTTTCGAGATGATTTCTCAACCATTTTTCAAAGTTGTGTAGTCATCGTCGTGTGTAAGAGAGTCACGGTTCATAATCCAAAAATGGATTCGAAATCAGAGTTCGGATGCCCAAGATTCGGGCTGAAGAACCGAGGGAGAGCGCGAGAGAGGCAGCAGGCCGTGAGGCCACTTGGCCCAGCCGTGAGGGAGGCCGTGGGCCCCACGGCCAAGGGGGCTCTCTGCCACCGTGAGGCCCACACGCCCCCCACAGCCAGGGGTGACGTGGCCTCACCTGATTGGCCCGGAATTCTTCTCTCTCCTCCTTTTATTTCCCTCCTCTCTCTCCATTTGATTTTTAAGAAGAAGAAAATTGCAAAGTATTCCCGTTAGTTTTCTCTCTAGGATTTTCTCATCTTCCAAACATCATATCTCCCTCATCCGGAGTCGGATTTGAGTGATTCGAATTGGAGAACGTTCGTAATTGAGTCCTCTATCATTTCTGAGTGGTTTGGTAGCTGATTGATCGAGATTTCTGGTGGTTCCACACTGAAATTCGAACCAGCTCGTGAATCCAAGGTATTGGATCTATCTTTGGGATTTCTTTCTTTTCAACCTTCAATTTGCTTGGGGTTTCTTCTTCTATATCTATATTTATGTTTGGTAAAAGCTATTGAGAAAGGTAGCTTGATAATCATTCTAATTGAAAGTCAATTTATAGACAAATGTGGACTAGTTTCTATGATTCTAGGTTTTTCCCATGTTTGTGAGTTGTATTGTGATTAGAATGGCATCTTAGGTTATTTGTGACTTGATTGAATCAATTTTGTGATAAATGACTTTGAGATTTGATTTGATCCTTTGATTGATGAAATCTAGGATTTGTGTATTTGTTTGTGTTTTAGAGCAATCTAAGATTTGATTGATTTATATCTTGAATCTTTGCTCTCTAATTTTGTCTAGAATATAATATTGATTGATTAAATCTCATATATCTAGTATTTTATTGTATGTTGATTGCATCTTGAACTTGTACTTCATGAATATATTTTGATTCAAGTGTTGTATATGTGAATGAGACTTTGAGCTTATGTGTTTGGTGTTTCACATGCTTTAGGTTTTATTCTTGTATTTTGCATCTAGACTTTATTACTTGTGATATCACATGTTTAGGTCTATTTGTACCATAGAATGTATTGATCACATGTTCTATGTTGATTTGATTGTTTGCATCATTTGCATTCACATGATCACACTAGGAAGTCCTTGTAAAAGACATGAAGTCTTGGTTAGAGTCGGGATGACTCGGATAGCCAAGCAAGAAGACTTGCCTAGAGTCGGGATGACTCGGATACTAAGCAAGAAGTCATGGCTAGAGTCAGGAGGACTCGGATAGTCATGCATGGGAGGCTCCCTAGAGGCATGAGTGCCTTGGATAGGGAGTTGGCTATTGTATTGGTAGGCCTAGGCGTATGGTTAGACATAGACTCCGATAAAGCAGGGTACATGGGAGGTGTATGCACTCTTGAGGAATTTCTAATCTACCATCGATGTTGGTTTTGTGTGGTGTCCAATATATGGTGGTTTCGCATCATTGAGGGATTTCACTCTTTCCAATAGGGTTGGGTAGGCTTAAACTTCACTAGGTTGGGTGAGCTAAAGATTGGTCACTTTGTGAATGTTCTATGTTTACTTTCCAATAATATAGTACCCAATGGTTGTAATTCAACCCGTGGATGTTTCCTCATTGGAGGTTTTACCACGTTAAAAAATCTCTTGTGTTAATTCTTCCTATCTCTATCTCTTATATTTTAATTGTATATTTTTATTATCTTGTTTCATAGTATTCACTTATGATGTATTGTGAAGCAAGAATTTGTATAGTGTGATTAGTGAATTCATTTTATTGATCAATTTTATTTCTATAATTCTTTTGTATATTGTATTTGTGTATAGTGATATTTGATCACTCTTGTAACTCATTGAACATATAGTGAAATACAAGTATTCATTGTTGTTATACTTATTTGTTTGTTTACCTCATACAACTTGATGATGTATGTAGACCATGCTTATATGATTATCTATTCATATTGTCTATGTATGTTGTCTTTTCTTAGTATGTTTGTTGTGTGTAAGGCAACCTTGAGGGACAAACGAAAGTTTGTTCAAGGGATTGAAAAAGGCGTAAAAACCTATTCACACCCCCCCCCCCCCCCCCCCCCCCCCCCCTCTCATTTAGGTATGGCTTAAGCAATTTAACCACGTTTGTATACTTTCAATGTTCTTTTGAAAACAGTATTTTGACCACTTAAAAATCCTTTAAGATAATATTTCTTAGCAAGTGGTAAGCAAAGTTCGTTCCACAGGGAGATGGAGGATGTATTAGATCAATTGACTAATCTAAAGCAATAAAATAAATCATTGAAAATGGATAGTTGTTTGGGTTTTACAACCCATGAAAATGCAATTAAAATAAACATACAAAAATGATATGAAAAATAGAAGACTCAACAATCTTGATAAGAGAGATGGTAAAATCAATTAATAGAAGATAGGGAATAGATTGAGTTACTCATGAATCTAGGTAATGCTTTCAAAACTCAATAATGACCAATCTCATAAATGCTAGCCATTTGTTTTCTAAAGTGTGTTGAGGTCATCACTATGAACACTCAACATCTTCTCACCTCAATGCCTAACCGATTAAGGAAAGGGTGTCAATGTGAGATTAGTTAGGTACAAATCAAGGGTTGGATTAATGGGGTTGATATACCTACCACTAATCCATCCTAATCACTAAGTTCTTCAACCAATCAAGGGTGTCAATCCAAGATTGGTTTCACAACAAATTATCCCACACAATATTATGATCTAGTAGTGATATACAATGCAAATCACAATAAGCATAGAATCTAAATATAAAGTGAAAAGGAAACAAATAGAGATTCAATTACAAATAGTTTAGCAATTACCCATAACCATAAGTTCCTCAAATCTATCCCTTAAATTAGGGGTTTAGCTACACATAGTTACAATCAAAAGAATAGGAAGTAATAGTTGAGGAAATCACCCTTAGGCCACCTTCTTTAGAGCTTGCTCCTTCCTTTCCCTTGATGCTCCTAGTGTAGAGAGTGGTAGAAGATGAAGTTTCTAGATAGGTGGGTGTCTAATGGTAAGTGACAAAGGTATAGAAATGGAGAGAATGGAGAGAATGGAAAGAGAGGAATGATTTTGGTGAAGGAATCAAGACATTGTGTTGAGGTTTTAGATGGTTGAGATAGTTCAAGATTAGAGAATTGAGGAAATTGAAAGGTGAGTAATGGATGAGAAACTAGGGTTAGATTTGTATAAATTTCGTGCTCTCTAAGTATGGTGTGTGGCTCAAGTTTGGAAGAAGAGGAATATACATAGTGGCCATGGAAATGCACTGATAACCGCAGGAAAATCTAATGTGGCAAGGTGTCGCCACTTGTCATGGCGACACAAGTGGCGACAAGCGGTTATACCTTCTGAGATTCAAGTGTCGCCACAATTCTCATCTTTTTCGCCACATCACAAGTGGCCACATCACAAGTGGCGACGCAAAGTGGCGACCTTAAGTGGCGCTTTCAAAAACCTTCTGTCGCCATGGCGACGCTTGTGGCGACAGAAGTTGCAACAATTTTGTTCCTTCTGTGTCGCCATATGTAGAAGTAGCGACATCTTGTGGCGGCGAGACCTGATTGATTTGCCTTGAAATAAGACTTCCTGTCGCCATGGCGACACAAGTGGCGACGCTTGTGGCGACAATGCCCTGTTTTGCCAACTTGTGCACCTTTTTGAACCAAACTTCACATCTTCTTCACAAAAGCCCTTGATACCTAAATAAACCTGAAATGCTCATTTTAACACTATTAAATATGGGGACATGCCCGAGAATCAAGCATAAAGAGACGGGAATAAGGTACAAAATCATACTAAATTTGGCTTGATCAAATACCCTCAAACCTATCTTTTGCTAGTCCTCGAGCAAAATAATCAACATCTGTTAGGATTATGCTCAATAGCAAGAGTGTAATATTGTTTTTGACAATCTTTTCATATTAATAAAGTGATTTCTAATTTAAACAAATCTTATAGTATTTATAGATTGAATATTATAATTGTCAAAAGTAAATAATCATAAGGTCAAAAGACTATGAGAAAATGAAGAATTGTTCGTACATTTGGATATGTATGAGGTATACACAATTCTTTAGTTAGTCTTGAATAATGTTCACAACTTAAGTTAAAGGTTGGGCACATTTATCTTGTTAAAGTTGTAGATTTCATTTACTAGCATTTGAGTGGGATCAAATGTGTTATGATGAGTCTAAAATCATCGGAGGGTCTTCGAGTAAAAGAATCTAGTGCACTGGGTGCATTGAACTGGATCACAATGAAATACTTTATCTAGAACCGTCAATAGATAATAGTCTTTTCATTATCAGGACAATCGGAGAGTCTATCTTAATCCTGAGATAAATGATGGACTTATGGTTGCAAGTGGTATCATTTGAGTTATCAATGAGTACGATTATATAGCATAGTCTATCCTCGATAGTTTGGTGGTATTCATTTGTTAATCGATAGAGGACTTCATTTATAGATATGGACATCGTGGCTCCATTTATTGAATGAGAGTAGAATATCATCATATGGATGTTTTGAGGTATTGGATATTGGATATTGAATCTTAACATTAAGTTTTTGATAGAGTCTATTGAAACATGGCTTCTGGACAAGTCAAAATATCAAAGTTCAAAATGTGGTCATATGAGTAAATATGGTAACTTGGAGAGCTATAGGCGGTCTATGAGCTCTTGGCGATTACTGATATTCATCACGAGGATACACCATCTCCAATAAGATTGTCTAGGGTACGAAAGAGAAATATTTACTTATTCTATCTTTATTTAAGAGTTCAATTTTAGCTCTTTAGTGGAATGAGTTAAAATTAATAGATCGGACCTAAGTGAATCATTTGTTGATTGTGATTAAGTTATGTCTATTGAAGTTTAAATTTAGATAGCCCGCCAAGATCCCTAATCCACACGGACTTGCATGGATCACTTGATATATTCTACCGGACCAATTTTTGGGTCCATCTAGAATTGTATTTAATATATTAAGAATATAATTTGCACATTATTTATTTAATGGGCTGATCAATTATATTAATATATTAATGAAAGGCATATGGGTTTGTTTCTTTTAGTAAGAATGGGTCTGATTCACATGTGAACTTTTTGATTAAAGTCTAATGGATTTAATAAAATAGAAAAACAATATATAGATATATTAATATATATGGCACATGACCGAGATATATATATATATGATATTATATTGTTTTATTTTTATTATTTGATTAAATGGAAATTAATTAATTGATTAATTAATTATTTAATTAAATATCAAAATCTTTTTCTGACTAGGAAATATGTTTCTTAGTAGTATACTATTGTGGTAATATAAATTAAATAAAATAAAAGACTTTATTTGGTAAGTAGATAAATAAATCCCTTATTCACAAATAAGGAAGTACTTTATATAGTCACAAATACACTAAAGAGTTGGATTAGGGTTTGGAATTCTAAAGAAATCTACCTACGATTAGGATTTAGGTTAAAAGACAAAAATCCTATTTTTTGGTGGAAGATTTCGGTCACCCTAAACTTTATATGTCAAGTAGAATTCGTGCACTACATATATAATATATTGTGCAAGATTATCGTACTAGATATATATTATATATGGTGCACGGTAATTGCACTAGAAATATATAATATATTGTGCATCAGATATATATAATATATTGCACTAGATATATATAATATATTGGGCACAGTCATTGCATGAGATATATATTTGAGGGCAATAAGATTTGAAAAACGCTATAGTTCTTGTTTGCGAGAATATTTTTTTCTTTTGCTTGAGAAAAATAGAATCTAACTCTTAGACTAGTGTGATTTTCGGCCAAGAGGAATAGAGAGAAAAGTTTGTTCTTATTTCGATAGTATACTGGTTACTTTTACATCAAAAGGTTTTGTGAACAATTTCGAATAAGGTTCACACGAGTTTCAATCTAAAGATTGTGAATTCAAAAGTGACCGGAACATTCTTTGTAGTCTCTTGGAACTTGTTGTGACTAACGAAAAAGAAAAAGTTTTGTTAATCCATCCTCAGGTACACAATTCAAAGAGAATGGAGACCACGCTCTTAGGTGATTCACGTTCGTGATTGTATTGAAAGATCTTATGGATTACCATCGACGCAATGTCAATCGAATCACGCGACAAAGGCATGATATCTTTAGTATTATATGTTAATTAATTAGAGGGTTAAGGTTCAAATTATGGAAAAAATTTAAACTATACTAAACTCTATTTTAGTCTCGCTTCTGCTGCGTGCAAACATCGTATTTTTCCCTACAACATCAACCCCTAAAGGCAAACATCAAGACATTTCAAAGGTTTTCAATAAAGCTCTAACTCATCCTAGCAAGGATCTACTATCCAATGATTAACATGCGAAACCAAAATGAAGAGATTAATACAATGATGCACACATGAGGACTTATACATGTAAGAAAAAGTTAAGTAAAGATTAAGAGCATGCCACTCTAGGTATGATTGTACGTAATGCGACCTTACATTCAAAATGCCACAGCTTCAAAGCAAAGGTGCTAATCGGTTTAGAATGTAATTCGCTTTAATATCTAATCCTCACCGAAATCTCTCTTTTCTTCTCATTGATTCCTAGGTTTCGCGCAAAATACATATGCAATATGAATTCATGTCATGGATATCTAATTGATTGTATATGATAACATTTAAAACGCAATTTCTTTAGTGTATTTGTGATTACATAAAAGACTTCTTAATTTGACAAGATAAATAAAATCCTTTTCTTTGTCTTCTTATCAAATAAAGTCTTTTATTTTCATTATACTACCACAATAGTATATTACTAAGAAACATATTTCCTAGTCATAAATTTTTTTTGATTTTTAATTAAATAATTAATTAATCAATTAATTAATTTCCATTTAATCAAATAATAAAATAAAATAATATATTAGACTTATATATAATCCTTGCCGCCCATGTATAAAAAATAGGCCTAAATATTGTTTTTTATTTTATTTTATTAAATCCATTGAACCTTTAATTAAAAGACTCACATGTGAACTAGGCCTATTCTTACTAAAAAAAAAACAAGCCCACATGGCTTAATACAATTCTAGATGGACCCATAAATAGTCCGGTAGAATATATCAACTAATCCATGCAAGTCCGTGTGGATTGGGGATCTTGGCGGGCTTATCTAATTTTAAGCTTTAATAGACATAGCCCAATCTCAATCAACAAATGATTCACTTAGGCTCAATCTATTAATTTTAGTTCATTCCACTAAAGAACTGAAATTGCACTCTTAAATGAAGATAGAATAAGTAAATGATTCTCATTCATACCCTAGACAATTTTATAGGAGATGGTGAATCCTCGTGAAGAATATCAGTAATCGCCAAGAGCTCATAAACCGCCTATAGCTCTCCAAGTTACCATATTTCCTCATATGACCACATTTTGAACTTGGATATATATATTATGACTTATCCAGAAGTCATCTTTCAATAGTCACTATCGAAAACTCAATGTTAAGATTTAATATCCAAAACCTCAAAACATTCATATGATGATATTCTACTCTCATTTAATAAAATGGAGCCACGATGTCCACATCTATAAATGAAGTCCTCTATCGATTAACAAATGAATACCACCAAACTATCGAGGATAGACTATGCTATATAATCGTACTCATTGATAGCTCAAATGATAACACTTGCAACCATAAGTCCATCATTTATCTCAAGATTAAGATAGACTTTCCGATTGTCCTGATAATGAAAAGACTTTTATCTACTGACGGTTCTAGATAAAGTATTTCATTGTGATCCAGTTCAATGCACCCAGTGCACTAGATTCATTTACTCGAAGACCCTCCGATGATTTTAGATTCATCATAACACATTTGATCCCACTCAAATGCTAGTAAAAGAATTCTACAACTTTAATAAGATAAAGGTGCCCAACCTTTAACTTAAGTTGTGAACATTATTCAAGACTAACTAAAGAATTGTGTCTACCTCATACATATCCAGATGTACGAACAATTCTTCTTTTTCTCATAGTTTTTTGACCTTATGATTATTTACTTTTTACAATTATAATATTCAATCTATAAATGCTATAAGATTTGTTTAAAACAGAAATCATTTTATTAATATGAAAAGATTGTCAAATACAATATTACACTCTTGATATTGATCATAATCCTAACAATCTCCCACTTGCGCTATAGCAAATGTGTCATATCTCTCATTCCCATGTTCTCTAGGTGCCCATCAAAACTCTTCTGTGGTAGAGCCTTTGTGAAGGGATCCGCTAGATTTTCTGCTGATGCGATTTTGGTAATCATCTCATCACCCCTATGCACAATCTCCCTAAGAAGATTGAAAGTTCTCACTGTGTGTAAACTATTAATCTAGAGGGGGGGTGAATAGATTATAACTAATTTTACCCAATTTTCGTTTAAGGACAAGATTACGAAAATACCCATAATAGTCAATATAATATATCAAGTGTAATAAGTTCGGAAATTAAAACGACACAAGATATTTACATGGAAACCCTCACGGGAAAAACCACGGGCTGTTAAGTGAGCTACACCCGAACCTCGAATCCACTAAATGTGATGAAATTACAACCTAATCCCGGAAGTAATCACACACCTACCTAATCCCGGTATAAGCGAACCTAGTTCGATTGCTTGCGAATTAAGCAACCTAATCCCGGTCATAACACAAGACTTAATTCTCTAAAAAGAGATTAACACCCTAAGTGAATATATGAATATTCAAATGCAACATAGAGCAAAGGAAACCCTATATGCTTATCTAAGATGATGAATTTGCAATTAGAACAATCCTAGATATTAAAGCTAAATGACATGTCAATTAGTTTAGATAATCATAGATTATAGAAACCTAGATATCTATCACAAAACAACACTCAATCAAATCAACACAACAATCTCTATCTTGAATATTAGAATTTAATCTAAGAACAATCAAGTAATAAAAGAGATGCCATAATAAATAAAACACTAATTATATATGATAATAGTGAAAAACTTACCAAAGCAAGTGTGATGATAAAAGACCCATGCAAGCAAGCATCCTAGATATGCTAGAGAATGCTATATGAACTTTGATGCAAATGGATTTTTGGTTTGAGTGTTTAATGAGCAAACTTGGTTGCTTTCTCTCTTAAAATTCTCTCTTTTGAAAGTAGGGTTCTTGATGATTAAAGAGTCACATTCAGAACAAGAGAAAGTGATGTATTTATAGGCATGAAAAACAGAGCATGTGAAAAGATAAGTTTGCCCCTGAAACGCACCGATCGGCGGTTTCATTCGGCGGCCAAGCCGCCGATTCTAACCGCCGAATGGCTCCCAAGAAGAACAGGGGAACAACGGCGGTTTCATTCGACGGCCAGGCCGCCGATTCTAACCGCCAAATGGCTCCCAAGAAGAACAGGGGAACCACGGCGGTTTCATTCGGCGATTTCGTAACCACCGAATCAAACCAAGAGATAAAATCAATCGGGTCTTGAACGACGGTTTCGAATGGCGATTTCGAACGGCGGTTTCGAACAGTGGTCGTGACCACCAATCGTAACCGCAGAATTGCTCCAGACAATTCTGGAAGCAAATGACGGTTTCATTCGACGGCCAGGCCACCGATCATAACCGCCGATCACTAACATAGGTGAAAACTAAGGAGAAGCCAAGGGCATTCTCCATAGGCGGTATTCGCGCAAGACCAAACACATTCTAGTGCATGCGCAGATGTTTTCGAATACTATCGGGAAATGAATTACAAGACTACAAGACACAAATACACACAACAAAATATAACATATAAGTGCAAGTGTGAAATGTGACATGTGAAGAGAATGCAGATATATGCAATGCATGTTAAGTGTGTGTGTGCAACTAATCTCTTCAAAGAAAAGTAAGCACATAGAAATTTACCTTCGGTGCTTATCAAGAAGAGGTCTTCAAAGGGCTTGAGCAATAACAACAACACCTAAGCTACCCATACAAAAAACCCTAACATGTGGTTTGTCCACGAAATGAGCCAATCAACAAATGGGAACCTTACAATCTCCCCATTTGGCTATTTCGTGACAAAACCACCACTCACATTGATTCCTTACAAAAAAAAAATAGAAATTACGGGACTAAAATGATATTCTACAATACAAAGAGATAAGAAAATGCAACTTGAAGTCTTCAACCTCTTATAGAATAATCAATCCCTGAACATAAAGTTTCTAACATTTCCAATACAAGTAAGAAGTGAGATGAATCAAGTGCGAGCAAAAACAAGCATTGCATGTTTAAAAGATTAGGCACAACATTATGCAATATATGTGAATGCAATGCTCCTCCTCAACGGGTTACTCCCCCTCAATGTATATTCTCCCCAATAAGCACAATTGCTACACTTTGCAACTCCACTTACCATATCCTACTCCCCTTTTTGTCATGATATAGGCAAGGGAGTAGTCCCCAACCGGGTCACTCATAACAACGAGAGATAGTAGTATGCAAGACATTTGCATAATCAATATAAGTCACTTTATGCATCTCAATTAATTGAAGAGAAACAAGGAGATTTATTTGAGTAAAATGTGTGAATCAAACATGCTTTGCATACAAGACATGTAGCATTCAAGTCCAAAATACAATGGTATTTGGCAAAGCAAATAACAAAGGTTTCTAATAAGAATTCAAACCAATTTCACCAATGTCATGAGAAAAAGCAAGGATATAGAGAATTTACTGATTTCAATTTAAGAACAACTATATCCAACTTTATAAGCGAAACATGGCATGAGCGACTTTGCACCCTATTCGATTTTTCCGGATAAGATATCTGTATGATAGTAGCCATGTTCAACCAATAAAGAAATAGAGACATTTGGAATATAAATTCCTTCGAACGGATACAAGATCCTTTATTCATTTTGAGTCTCATAAGCTTTCACACAAGTTTTGCATTTTAAGAATATGCAATCATCAATTCATGCTTTTCATGTGAACATGTTATATGAATTTCATGCTTTTTCATTTGACATTAGCATGTTATTAAAGAATCATCATGTCATGGAGATAACCATAGGTCATTCAAATCATACTTCCTATATACATCTCCTAGTCCAAAAATGCATGTTTGAACATAAATATGACATGGATTGTAAACAAGCAAGTTTCACACTTATTGAATTGAAAACATATATGCATATGTGCAACCAAGCTTACCCAAGCAATTAAGAGAAGAGGCATAAGTTATTTCGAATTTTTTGCAAGATACAAAAATGTAAAATAGCTTTCTTTGCTTGAGTTCCCCATATGGGGTCAAATACAAATCACATCACTCCACAAGACATATCCCAATAGATCTACTTAGTGTTTTAAATCGAGTAGAATCTAAGGGTTTAGTAAATAGGTCCGCAAGTTGATCATTAGTACCTACATGTTCAAGTACTATGCATTTATTTTCAACAAGCTTGTAAGGATTCCCATTAATTGATTGGCTTATTTCGTGGTCAAACCACATGTTGGGGTTTGGTTATAAGGGTTGTCTAGGTGTTTGTTGAAGATCAAGACCCTTTCCAAGACCTCAAGAGGACAAGCACCAAAGGTATATATCTAGTGCTTACATTGGCTTGAAGAGATATAGTTGCACACACACACACAACATGCATAACTCTTATTCTTGTATGGTGTGTTTATATTTTGTGTGCATTGTACTTTATTGATTTATTCAATATCTCTTCTTGCATGTTGAATTGATTGCATCTTGTTATATGATAATGCCATGACATGTTAGGCATTAGGATGCATTCAATACCCACACTTGCACTTCATGTATGTTAGCTTTTAGTGTGGTGTAATTCGTTTCCCTAAGGATGTTCGGAAACGTCCGCGCGTGCACGGTAATGTGCTTTGTTTTGCGCGATGATCGCCGGTGGAGATGCCTTTGGCTTCTCCTTGATTTCACCATTTTTGGTGACTCGGCGGTTACGTTCGGCGGCCTGGCCGCCGTTCGAAACCGCCGAATGAGACCTGATTGAAATATATCTCTCGGTCCAAAACGGCGGTTGGGATCGGCGGTTTCCAAACCGCCGAATGAAGTCGCCGATGTTCCCCTGTTCCGCTCGGGAGCCATTCGGCGGTTCAATTCGGCGGCCTGGCCGCCGAATGAAACCGCCGATCGGTGCGTTTCAAGGGCAAAATTGTATTTTCACCTGCCCTGTTTTTGGTCTCTATAAATACATCCTTATCTCTGGTTCAGAACACAAGTCTTTGATCATAAGAACCCTAGAGAGATATTTAGAGAGACTTGAGAGAGAAAGCTTAAAGATCATATCTTTATCTCTCTAAACCCACTCCCACATGCATAAATCTTCATCTAAGCATCATCTAGGATCATCTAGCATATGCTAATGCATGGGACTTCTTCAACACACATGGTATGATTTGTTGAACACTTTTATCTTACATAATTAGTGTTTCTACTTATCAATTTTATCTCATATTTTACTTATATGTGTTTAGATTAATTTCTACATATAAGATTGAGATTATGTGTTGATTGGGTTTTTATTTATTAGCTAGGCTTTAATGTTCATATGCCATCTAGCTAATTGATCTCATTTATTGATTGAGATTATTTTTCATAGCTTATTTGATTAGGTCATTATTGCCTAAAAGCTATGCCATGAACATTCTTGTGTGATGTATTGATAACTAGGTTGATAGATTGTTTTTTAATCAACTAGTTAATCCTTTGAATGTTTGTGGGTTTTTATATGATAGCTTTGTATCTAGGATTGGTGATCCTTTACTTAGCTAAAGTTATATGCCATGTCATATAGCTATATGTGATATCTAGGATTGATTATATTGTCATCTTATAATCCTAGGTAAGCATTTAGAGTACCCTAGCTCTTATTGCATTAATTGAATATTCATACATATTCACATAGGGTTGTGCATCTCTTTTGAGAGATTGAAGTCTTGGGGCTAAGGTTGCTTAGGCCTCAAGCAAATTGGACTAGAGCCGCTATAAAAGGCCCGTGTGGTAGATTAGAGGGTGCTCACGCCAAGAGTAGTGTATCAGGGGATATCACTAGGGATTGAACCAAGAGTGGCGATTGGTAGTGTCCATAGCCTGAGGTTATCTAGGGTGAGGGTCCGAGAATCACTTGGGGGTGTAACCGTCTTTTCATATAGTGGATTTCGAGGTCCGAGTGTGGCGCACTTAACAGCCCGTGGTTTTTCCCAGTGGTTGGGTTTTCCACGTATACATCAAGTGTCATTTATTATTTCCGCACTATATTACACTTGTATGTATTGTTGACTTGCTAGGGGTATTTTCGTAAAATTGACATGCATGCGAAAATTGGGTAATAATTAGATAAAATCTATTCACCCCCCCTCTAGCTTTATATTGATAAACACGCCTCTAGGACTTTCAATTGGTATCAGAGCGGGTTCCTAGATATACTTAGGTGATCCTTGCTCATTTTTGGTGTGTTGTGCATTTTGTATGATTATTGTTTTTGACATACATCTTGCATTCTTCTCATTTGCATTCATTCAACGCAAACACTATGAGTGATTTTGTGAGAGAAGAAAATGACTCCGATGAGGAGATGTCCCTCTAAGGTGAGAGATGAGACGAAGATGAAAGGGCGTTGCTCACATCACCAAAGAGCTTCAAGCCCAAGCCTTCCTCAATCTTGGTCTAACCAACCAAGAAGGCTAACTTCCCTCAACCTACGATCCTAATAGGGAAGTGATCAATCATGCAAGCTCAACCGAGCAAGCAACATTGTCTTGGTCATCATCAAAGGAGGAGAGATCCTATCCAACTACCAAGACAACCACAACGACAAGGGAAAGCACTTTTGCATGCTCAAGGGAATGGTATAATTCCTAACCTTATCTTCTCTTGTCATTTGTGTGGTATTGTTGGTCATGTTAGACCAAGTTGCTTGCATTACATTTAAATATGTAATCTTATATGCATGATTGAAAAGAAAAAGGCTAGAGCTAAGATGCATGTCCTTAAAAAGGAAGAATATCATTTGCATGATCTTTTGCCATCTAGAACTCTAGAACCTATGACCACTAGGTAGTTATTGAGACACCTAAGTGGATTATAAAAGACGAACCCGCTTGCTACGAGACAAACATGTCTCAAATAGGTTCAACTAGGTCCTATGGACTTGGTAAGTCTTTTAGACCACATGCCCTTCATTGAAGTGGTGTGGATATTGACCCCATATGGGGAACTTAAGCAAAGAGAGCTATTTGCATCTTGTCACTTGCAAAAAATTCGAAATATCTTGTGCTTCTCTTTTTGTTGCTTGAGTAAGCTTGGTTACACTATGTATATATATTTTCTATTCAATAAGTGTGATCAATGCTTGTATTGCAATCCATGTCATATTTATGTTCAAACATGCATTTTTGGACTAGGAGATATTTACATAGGATTTAATTTGAATGACCTATAATGATCTCCATGACATGATGATTGCTAAAATGACATGCTAAATGCTAATCTTGAAAAGCATGTTTTGATGATTGCATTTCTTAATTGCAAAAAATGTGTGAAAAAGCTTATGAGACTCAAATGAAAAAGGATCTTGTATCCATTCAAGGATTTTACAATCCAAATGTCTCTCTTTCTTTATTGGTTGAACATGTCTACTATCATACGGATATCTTATCCGGAAAAATCAAGTAGGGTGCAAAGTCGCTCATGACATGTTTAGCTTATAAAGTTGGATATAGTTGTTCTTAAATTGAAATCAATGAAAACCTATATCCTTGCTTCTCTCCTGACATTGGTGAAATTGGTTTGAATTCATATTGAAAACCTTTGTCATTTGCTTTGCCAAATACCATGATATTTTGGACTTAAATGCTACATGTCTTGTATGCAAAGCAATTTTTTGATTCACACATTTTATTTAAATAAATCTCCTTGTTTCTCTCCAATAAATTTGAGATTGCATAAAGTGACTTATATTGATTATGCATATACTAGAATGCTACTAACTCTCTTTGCCTTGAGTGACCCGGTTGGGGATTACTCACTTGTCTATATCATGACAAAAAGGGAGAGTATGTTGTGGTAAGGGGAGTTGCAAATTGTAGTAGCAATTGTGCATGTTGGGGAGAATACTTATTGAGGGGGAGTAACCCTTTGAGGGGAAGCATTTGCACATTCATACATTGCATGATGTTGTACTTAAATTCTTAAATGCAAATGCTTGTTTTATCTCACTTGATTCATCTCACCTTTTCTTATATTGGAAAGTATAGAAACTGTGCTTTCAGGGATTGATTGTTCTACTTGAGATTGAAGACTTCAAGACCATTTATCTTATCTCTTTGTAAAGTAGAAAATCATTGTAGACCCGTAGTTTCTATTATGTTGTGAGGAATCAATGTGAGTGGTGGTTTTGTCACGAAATAGCCAATGGGGGAGATTGTAAGGATTCCCATTAATTGATTGGCTTATTTCGTGGTCAAACCACATGTTGGGGTTTGGTTGTAAGGGTTGTCTAGGTGTTTGTTGAAGATCAAGACCCTTTCCAAGACCTCAAGAGGACAAGCACCAAAGGTATATATCTAGTGCTTACATTGGCTTGAAGAGATATAGTTGCACACACACACACAACATGCATAACTCTTATTCTTGTATGGTGTGTTTATATTTTGTGTGCATTGTACTTTATTGATTTATTCAATATCTCTTCTTGCATGTTGAATTGATTGCATCTTGTTATATGATAATGCCATGACATGTTAGGCATTAGGATGCATTCAATACCCACACTTGCACTTCATGTATGTTAGCTTTTAGTGTGGTGTAATTCGTTTCCCTAAGGATGTTCGGAAACGTCCGCGCGTGCACGGTAATGTGCTTTGTTTTGCGCGATGATCACCGGTGGAGATGCCTTTGGCTTCTCCTTGATTTCACCATTTTTGGTGACTCGGCGGTTACGTTCGGCGGCCTGGCCGCTGTTCGAAACCGCCGAATGAGACCTGATTGAAATATATCTCTCGGGTCCAAAACGGCGGTTGGGATCGGCGGTTTCCAAACCGCCGAATGAAGTCGCCGATGTTCCCCTGTTCCGCTCGGGAGCCATTCGGCGGTTCAATTCGGCGGCCTGGCCGCCGAATGAAACCGCCGATCGGTGCGTTTCAAGGGCAAAATTGTATTTTCACCTGCCCTGTTTTTGGTCTCTATAAATACATCCTTATCTCTGGTTCAGAACACAAGTCTTTGATCATAAGAACCCTAGAGATATATTTAGAGAGACTTGAGAGAGAAAGCTTAAAGATCATATCTTTATCTCTCTAAACCCACTCCCACATGCATAAATCTTCATCTAAGCATCATCTAGGATCATCTAGCATATGCTAATGCATGGGACTTCTTCAACACACATGGTATGATTTGTTGAACACTTTTATCTTACATAATTAGTGTTTCTACTTATCAATTTTATCTCATATTTTACTTATATGTGTTTAGATTAATTTCTACATATAAGATTGAGATTATGTGTTGATTGGGTTTTTATTTATTAGCTAGGCTTTAATGTTCATATGCCATCTAGCTAATTGATCTCATTTATTGATTGAGATTATTTTTCATAGCTTATTTGATTAGGTCATTATTGCCTAAAAGCTATGCCATGAACATTCTTGTGTGATGTATTGATAACTAGGTTGATAGATTGTTTTTTAATCAACTAGTTAATCCTTTGAATGTTTGTGGGTTTTATATGATAGCTTTGTATCTAGGATTGGTGATCCTTTACTTAGCTAAAGTTATATGCCATGTCATATAGCTATATGTGATATCTAGGATTGATTATATTGTCATCTTATAATCCTAGGTAAGCATTTAGAGTACCCTAGCTCTTATTGCATTAATTGAATATTCATACATATTCACATAGGGTTGTGCATCTCTTTTGAGAGATTGAAGTCTTGGGGCTAAGGTTGCTTAGGCCTCAAGCAAATTGGACTAGAGCCGCTATAAAAGGCCCGCGTGGTAGATTAGAGGGTGCTCACGCCAAGAGTAGTGTATCAGGGGATATCACTATGGATTGAACCAAGAGTGGCGATTGGTAGTGTCCATAGCCTGAGGTTATCTAGGGTGAGGGTCCGAGAATCACTTGAGGGTGTAACCGTCTTTTCATATAGTGGATTTCGAGGTCCGAGTGTGGCGCACTTAACAGCCCGTGGTTTTTCCCAGTGGTTGGGTTTTCCACGTATACATCAAGTGTCATTTATTATTTCCGCACTATATTACACTTGTATGTATTGTTGACTTGCTAGGGGTATTTTCGTAAAATTGACATGCATGCGAAAATTGGGTAATAATTAGATAAAATCTATTCACCCCCCCTCTAGCTTTATATTGATAAACACGCCTCTAGGACTTTCAAAGCTCTCTAATGAAATGATGGCGGATGTCAATATGCTTAGTTCTAGAATGTTGCACCGGATTCTTGGAAATATTAATGGCACTCATGTTATCACAAAAGAGAGTGAGAGTACCTTGGTTGAATCCGTAGTCTACTAGCATTTGCTTCATCCATAGGAGTTGTGTGCATCCACTCCCCGCGGCTATGTACTCGGCCTCGACCGTGGATAAGGAAATTGAGTTTTGCTTCTTGCAAAACCAAGACACCAAGTTGTTGCCTAGGAAGAAGCAACCGTCCGATGTGCTTTTCCTATCATCACAATTTCCTGCCCAATCCGCATCACTAAAGCCTACAAGACTAGCATTAGTGTCAAAAGAGTACCAAATCCCATAGTTGGATGTCCCATTCACATAGCGAATGATTCTCTTTATGGAAAAGAGATGGGACTCCTTGGGATCCGCTTGGTACCTAGCACACACACCCACACTAAAGGAGATATCGGGCCTACTTACGGTCAAATAAAGCAAGCTACCTATCATGCCCCGATATAGAGTTTATTCCACACTTTTACCACTAGCATCCTTGCTTAGCTTCAAAGTGGTACTCATGGGTGTATCACAATGTTTGGCATTTTCAAGACCAAACTTCTTCACTAGGTTTTTAGCATATTTGGCTTGGGTTATGAAAATTCCATCATCTAATTGCCTAATTTGCAAACCTAGGAAGTAACTAAGCTCACCAACAAGACTCATCTCAAATTCATGAGACATGACATCAACAAATTGTTGGACCTTGGTGTTGTTGGTTGAGCCAAAAACTATATCATCAATATATATTTGAGCTATGAAAAGCTCATCATTGTCTTTCTTGATGAATAGTGTCTTGTCAACACTACCCCTTGTGTAGTTATTGTCAACAAGAAATTGAGTGAGGCGCTCATACCAAGCCCTCGGTGCTTGTTTCAACCCATATAGAGCCTTCTTGAGGCGATAGACATGGTTGGGGTGGTGTGCATCCACAAACCCCTTAGGTTGTTCAACAAACACTTCCTCTTGCAAGAAACCATTGAGGAAGGCACTCTTGACGTCCATTTGGTGCAATTTGAACTTGTGCACACAAGAAATGGACAAGAGAAGCCTAATGGACTCTAAACGGGCAACGGGAGCAAAAGTCGATACCCTCAATTTGAGAGTACCCTTGTGCTACAAGTCTAGCCTTGTTCCACACTATGTTTCCATCCTCATCGGATTTGTTCCTATAGATCCACTTGGTGCCTATAACATGTGTGTTCTTAGGCCTAGGAACTAGAGTCCAAACCTCATTCCTTTCGAATTAGTTTAGCTCTTCTTGCATGGCAAGAACCCAAAATTCATCATTTAAGGCTTCATCAACCTTTTTGGGTTCTATTTGAGAGGTGTAGCATGTGTAGCTAATTAGATTAGCTATTTGACGCCTAGTCCTAACACCCTCATTCACATCTCCAATAACATCCTCTTTGTTATGGAGTCTTCTAACCCATGGAACGGGTTCATTAGAGTCCAAGAGAGGGACTCTAGTAAGAGGTTATGTAACCTCATTATTGTCATTAGACGTCCCAACATTTGGAGTCACCACAACCCTCTCCAAAGGAGAGTCATCATCTAAAACTTCCTCCTCTTTATGGTCATTAGACTTGAGTCTTGTATCATCAATAACAACATTCGATGATTCCATGACGGTTGGAGTCTGCAAGTTGAAAACTCTATAGGCTCTACTATTCAAGGCATAGCCAATAAAGATACCCTCATCACTCTTAGCATCAAACTTGCCAAGTTGATCACGGTCATTTAAAATATAGCATTTGCTTCCAAATGTGTGGAAGTAGCTAACATTTGGCTTCCTACCCTTCCATAACTCATAGGAGGTGTTTCTAGATCCAGGCCTTAGGAAAACACGATTCCCTATATAGCAAGCCGTATTGACGGCTTCGGCCCATAGGTTCATATGGACATTGTTACTAAGCAACATCACTCGGGCCATCTCTTGAAGGACCATATTCTTCCTCTTAACAACTCTATTTTGTTGAGGTGTCCTAGGAGCCGAGAACTCATGGGAGATGCCTAAGCTATTGCAATAGCTTTCAAATTAGGCATTCTCAAATTCCTTCCCATGGTCACTTCTAATCCGTTTAATGCTTTTAATGTTAGAATTCATTTCATTTTGTATTTTGGTACAAAGCATTTTAAACTTATCAAAAGTTTCGGATTTTTCTCTAAGAAAATATGTCTATGTAAATCTAGAGAAATCATCAACACAAACAAAAATGTATCTCTTTCCACCTAAACTCTCGGTTTGCATATGACCCATGAGATCCATGTGGAGAAGCTCTAGGGGCTCATTGGTGGAGAGATACTTGCCCTTTTTGTGCATGCTTTTGGTTTATTTTCCTTGTTGGCAAGGTCCACAAATACCATTGGCTTTCTTCCCAAGCTTAGGGAGGCCATGCACACAATTGAACTTTCCAAGGGTTCTTAAATCCCTAAAGTTCATGTGGCCATCTCATACCTTTCAACAAGGTTTGTCCATCGGGCTTTAGGATCGAGCAATCACTTTTACTAAACAAGACGGAATATCCTTCATCACTTAGATGTAAAATGCTTATTAAATTGGCTTTCAAGCCATCAACAAATAAAGCATCGGATAAGGAGGGTAATCCGAGAACGGTAATGGTTCCTTTCCTACAACTTTCTTTGTGGATCCATCACCAAAAGTGACATATCCTCCTTCCTCCATAACAAGAGTCTCGAAGAAACTCTTGTTTCCCGTCAAGTGCCTAGAGCACCCATTATCTAAATACCAAAAATTAGAAGAATTTGCCTTCAAGGCTATTTGAGCAACATGGCAAACATTTTCATTCTTTCTAATCCACCTAGAAACAATCTTAGCTTTCTTAGTGGTCTTTGGTACATGGGCTCTAGATGTTCTAGGATTATGCATAACAATATCATTATTCCTAGGAACATGCATCATGGCTCTTTTTTTTTTCTTCTCAATCATGCTTCTAATTTTGCACATTTTAATATATCGAAAGCAATGTGGTCTAATATGACCATCAAATCCACAAAAGTGATATATAGGAGTAAAATAAGGAATCATACCTTGTCCTTGTCTTTGTGGATGAATGGGTTCAATCCATCTTCGTTGTTGAACCGGTCTAGATTGCTTCCTAGCTTAAAGTTGCATGATTGGTCTATTTCCTTTGTAAGCCACTTGTGGAGGAATGTTGGCTTGAGGGACCCTAAAGGGTTGAGCTTGAGGTTGCCTTCTTGGCACCATCTTCACTTGAGCATTTGAACATTGTCCTAATTCTAACTTCTTCCTAGGAATTTGCACAAACGAAGTTTATTCGTTCCTCAAACTCTTGACAATCACGGTCTTGTTAGAGGTTGAGATCTTCTTGCCATCTTCATACCCAAGACCCCTCTTGTCACACGGACTCTTTCCAACACCAAGTATATTATCAAGTTTCTTAGTGCTAGAATCCATCCTAGCTAAAGATTCTAAAGCTTTATCAAGTTCCCTCTTCAAACCTTCTTCATTCCTCCTAGATAAGTCTAAGTCCTTTCTTAGCTCATCTTCTATCTTCTTAAACTCTCCCACTTGTTCAGTTAAGTGGTCATTATGAGATAAAAGCTCAAGATTTTCTTCTCTCAACATCTTGATCTTTTTCGTGCTCTTGATTGCTAAGTCATTGAACTCGGCATGGTATTTAGCAATCACTTTTTTCTCCACAAATCCATTTATGGAGTTAGAAGAGGAATCACTTTCTTCTTCACTTAAGTCATTTTCCTCTTGACTCTCTTCCTCTCTTTCACTAGCACTTTTGCTTTTATGGGAGGAGGCAAAAGCTAGAAGTTTAGCTATGAGCTATTCATCACTTGAAGACTCATCTCTCTCGTTGGAGTCATCACTACTACCACTCCATATGGCGGCCATCACTTTACCCTTCTTCTTGTCATTGTGATTAGCACATTCGGGGCAAAGTGACCTATGCCACCACACTCGAAGCATCAGACCCCTTTCCTTTCGGTCCTTTCTTGCCTAGGTTCAAACTTCTTGAAATGACCTTTTTTCTTCGAATCTTGACCTTTTGATCCAAAGCCCTTTCTCCTAAACTTTATAACCTTGTTGAACCTTTTTACAAACAAGGCAAGGTCTTCATCTGAGTCAATCTTCTTTGCCTCCTTTTTCATCCTTGAAGGCTTTTAAAGCAATTCCTTTTTACTTTTTAGTAGGTGTGGAGATAAGACCTTTCCTATACTCAGTCTCCCAATCACCTCACTCGGCTTCATATCCATATAACCACTATTTTCTTCTATAGCCGTCACCTTTGATTCGAACCTATCGGGGAGAGATCTCATGATTTTCTGCTTGATTCTCTTATCCGAATACGAGTCTCCGAGTTGGTGACTTTGATTAACGATATCCATCAATTTGATTTCGAAATCATTGAAGCATTCATCCTCTCCCATCCTAAGTAACTCGAATTGAGTTTGGAGGACTTGAAGCTTGGATTCCTTCACCACCTCGGCTCCTTCATGTGCAACTTATAAGATATCCCAAGCCACTTTTGCAATTTGAGTGTTCTGAATAAGCTTATACTGATTCTCATCCATTGCACAAAGGATGGCGTGCATCGCCTTCTTATTCAACTTTGAAGCCTCAAAATCTTGCGGACTCCATTGTGCCTTAGGCTTAAAAACTTCTACTCCTCCACCATCGGGAGTCATCTTGGATAGATCATATCCGTCTTCCACCGCCATCCACGCACGGTCGTGAATTTGACATATGTAGGATTTCATCTTCCCTTTCCATTGGGAATAGTCCAACCCTGTAAAAAGTGGAGGCCTTGCGCTTGAGGTACCCTCGTTGCCACCACCATTTCCACCATTTCCACTCATAGTGTTGATGAATGAATGAAATGAATGTAAATGTATGAATGATCAAAAATCACACAAAATGCAAAACATACCAAAGTGAGCAAGGATCACCTAATTATATTTAGGAACCCGCTCTGATACCAATTGAAAGTTCTCACGGTGTGTAAACTATTAATCTAGAAGGGGGGATGAATAGATTATAACTAATTTTACCCAATTTTCGTTTAAGGACAAGATTACGAAAATACCCCTAATAGTCAATATAATATATCAAGTGTAATAAGTGCGGAAATTAAAACGACACAAGATATTTACGTGGAAACCCTCACGGGAAAAACCATGGGCTGTTAAGTGAACCACACCCGAACCTCGAATCCACTAAATGTGATGAAACTACAACCTAATCCTAGAAGTAATCACACACCTACCTAATCCCGGTATAATCACACACCTACCTAATCCCGGTATAAGCGAACCTAGTCCGATTGCTTGCGAATTAAGAAACCTAATCCCGGTCACAACACAAGACTTAATTCTCTAAAAAGAGATTAACACCCTAAGTGAATATATGAATATTCAAATGCAACATAGAGCAAGGGAAACCCTATATGCTTATCTAAGATGATGAATTTGCAATTAGAACAATCCTAGATATTAAAGCTAAATGACATGTCAATTAGCTTAAATAATCATAGATTATAGAAACCTAGATATCTATCACAAAACAACACTCAATCAAAACAACACAACAATCTCTATCTTGAATATTAGAATTTAATCTAAGAACAATCAAGTAATAAAAGAGATGCCATAATAAATAAAACACTAATTATATATGATAATAGTGAAAAACTTACCAAAGCAAGTGTGATGATAAAAGACCCATGCAAGCAAGCATCCTAGATATGCTAGAGAATGCTAGATGAACTTTGATGCAAATGGATTTTTGGTTTGAGTGTTTAATGAGCAAACTTGGTTGCTTTCTCTCTTAAAATTCTCTCTTTTGAAAGTAGGGTTCTTGATGATTAAAGAGTCACATTCAGAACAAGAGAAAGTGATGTATTTATAGGCATGAAAAATAGAGCATGTGAAAAGACAAGTTTGCCCCTGAAACGCACCGATCGGCGGTTTCATTCGGTGGCCAGGCCGCCGATTCTAACCACCGAATGGCTCCAGAGAAGAATAGGGGAATAACGGCGGTTTCATTCAACGGCCAGGCCGCTGATTCTGACCGCCGAATGGCTCCCGAGAAGAACAGGGGAACAACGGTAGTTTCGTAACCTCCGATCTAACCGCCGAATCAAACCGAGAGATAAAATCAATCAGGTATGAACGACAGTTTCATTCGGCGGTTTCGTGACCGCCGATTCAACCGCCGAATCAAACCGAGAGATAAAATCAATCAGGTCTTAAACGGCGGTTTTGAACGGCGGTCGTGACCGCCGATCGTAACCGTAGAATTGCTCCAGACACTTCTAGAAGCAAACGGCGGTTTCATTCGACGGCCAGGCCGCCGATCATAACCGCCGATCACCAACATAGGTGAAAACCAAAAAGAAGCTAAGGGCATTCTCCGTAGGCGGTCTTCGCGCAAGACCAAGCACATTCTAGTGCATGCGCAGACGTTTCTGAATACTATTGGGAAACGAATTACAAGACTACAAGACACAAATACACACAACAAAAGATAACATATAAGTGCAAGTGTGAAATGTGGCATGTGAAGAGAATGCACACATATGCAATGTATGTTAAGTGTGTGTGTGCAACTAATCTCTTCAAAGAAAAGTAAGCACATAGAAATTTACCTTCGGTGCTTATCAAGATGAGGTCTTCAAAGGGCTTGAGCAATAACAACAACACCTAAGCTACCTTTACAAAGAACCCCAACATGTGGTTTGTCCACGAAATGAGCCAATCAACAAATGGGAACCTTATAATGAAGATGATACTTCCTTTCAATGTGTTTTCCTTTCTTATGACTTTTTGGTTCTTTCGAATTAACCACTACTCCACTGTTGTCACAGTGGATAGTGATCTGCTTATTCGCATTGGGAACCACTTCCAAGTCAATCAGGAATTGGCGGAGCCAGATAGCCTTTTTGGTAGCTTCGCATGCAGCAACATACTCAGCTTCCATAGTGGAATCAACAATACAAGATTGCTTGATACTCCTCCATATGACTGCTCCTCCTCCAATAGTAAACACAAATCCTGATGTGGATTTTCTGGAGTCAGAATCTGATTGGAAATCAGAATCTATATACCCAATGGGAATTAAATCCCCTCTTGAGTATACAAGCATATTATCTCTCATTCTCTAGAGATACTTGAAAATATGCTTGACTACCATCCAGTGATCACGCCTAGGTTTCGATTGAAACCTATTAACTATGCCCACAGCAAAACAAATATCTGGTCTAGTGCAGAGCATTGCATACATGAGACTTCCAACTGCCGAGGCATATGGGATCCTACTCATGAATTGCTCTTTATGCTCATTCTTAGGAACTTGTTCCTTAAAAAGTTTTATTCCATGTCTGAAAGGTAACATACCTTTCTTGGAATCTTGCATGGAAAATCTAGACAATATTTTATCTATGTGTGAAGCTTGGGATAGTGTAATCGTTCTATTCTTTCTATCCCTTATTACTTGGATACCAAGAATATAACTTGCTTCTCCTAAGTCCTTCATATCAAATTGTTTTGTTAACCATTCTTTTACTGATGTTAATACGCCTACATCGTTTTCGATGAGTAGTATATCATCAACATAAAGAATAAGGAAAACCATCTTATCGCCCTTAATCCTTTTGTAAACACAAGGTTCGTCAAGGTTCTGAATAAATCCAAAACCTTTAACTGCTTGATCGAACCTTATGTTCCAGGATCTGGATGCTTGCTTTAATCCATAAATGGATTTTTGCAACTTTCATACCTTTTCCATTTGGCCTTTTTCAATGAATCCTTCTGATTGCACCATATAGATGCTTTCATCAAGACTTCCATTAAGGAAAGCTATCTTGATGTCCATTTTCCAAATCTTTAGATCTAGAGATGCTACAATGGATAAGAGTATCCTAATGGATTTAAGCATGGCCACAGGAGAGAAGGTTTCCTCGTAATCGATACCTTCTTTCTGTGTGTAACCTTTAGCTACTAGTCTAGCTTTAAAGGTTTCCACCTTTCCATCCATACCTCTTTTCCTCTTGTATACCCACTTGCAACCAATGGGTTTTATCCCTTTAGGCAAGTCTACAAGAGACCAGACTTTGTTATTGAACTTGGATTCAATCTCATATTGCATTGCCTTTTGCCAATGGTGATAATCAACATCCTCTAATGCTTCCTTATACGTGTAGGGATCATCGTTGTCCGGGAAATTCTCCACTGATTCTCCCAGACCGATATATCTCTCGGGTTGACTTCTAACCCTCCCACTACGACGAGGAATGGTAGGTTGTTGATTTTGTAATGGTACGGAACTTACAATTGGGCTAGGATGTGTAACCTCTTGTGGAATTGTATCTCTTGACATTTCATTCAGGACAATTCTACTTTTCGGTACAAAATCATTCATATAGTCCTTTTCCAGAAATTTTTCATTTGTTGAAACAAATACATTAAGATCTAAAGGACTATAGAAATAATATCCCTTAGTTTCTTTTGGATACCCCACAAATATGCATATTTCCGAACGAGACTCCATCTTTCTTGTCTTTCCTTTTAACACATGCGCAGGACAACCAAATATTCTTAAGTGTTGTAAACTAGGCTTACGCCCAGTCCATAACTCATGAGGTGTTTGAGGAACCGCCTTAGATGGTACATCGTTTAGAATGTATATTGCAGTTTGTAAAGCATATCCCCAAAAAGAAATAGGAAGCGTTGAATAACTCAACATAGACCTAATCATATCCAAAAGAGTTTTATTTCTCATGCAGAAAACTGAGAAATAATTCCATTATCAATAAGATACTGCTGAAACTCACCAGATAGATATTCTCCACCACGATCAGATCTCAAGATTTTTATGTGTTTCTCAAGCTGTTTTCCACTTCAGCTTTAAATGCTTTGAACATGTCAAAAGCATCCAACTTATGTCTCATAAGATACACAAAACCAAATCTCGAGTAATCATCTGTGAAAGTGATGAAGTACTCATATCCACCTCTAGCTTGAATGCTCATAGGACCACATACATCAGTGTGTATTAATCCTAAACATTCAGTGGCTCTTGTGCCTTTGGTCGTAAACGACCTTTTGGTCATTTTACCTTCCAAACAGGATTCATAAGTTGATAGATCATTAACCTTTAAGTCACTTAAAGGTCTATCACTAACCAATCTTTTAATCCTATTAAGGTTAATATAACCTAGGCGCAAATGCCATAGGTAGGTTTCATCTTTTGATATTTTTACTCTTTTATGATTATTTTGCGTTAATTCTGTGTCCAACAAGTGAGAGATATTACTATGTAAATAGAATAGACCGTTTTCCAATGTACCTTTGCAAATAAATTTGTCATTCTTACTAATAATAAATTTTTTATTAAAAGTAACCGAATATCCAAAATTATTCAAACAAGAAACTGAAATTAAATTCCTCTTGAATTGAGGTACATAATAAACGTCTATTAAATCTAAATTGAAACAAATACGGTGTGTTCTGAATATGTTATCTAGAGGGGGGTGAATAGATTTTAACGATTATTACCCAATTTTCGCATGCAAGTCATTTTTACGAAAATGCCCCTAACTAGTCAAAATAATATATCAAGTGTAATATGTGCGGAATTTAAATAACACAAGATATATACGTGGAAACCCAACCACTGGGAAAAACCACGGGCTGTTTAGTATCGGACCTCGAAATCCACTAATCGAAATGGAGTTTACACCTATGTAGACCTTCTAACAATCAATAACCCCCCACTTCTACCACTCGGGCCTTTAAGGCTTTAAGCAAATCAAGACTTAATTCTCTAGGCTATGTGAATATGTATGAATATTCAAATAACACAATAAGTAACCCATATGATATAATCAATTTAATCAACCCTAGATATCAATTGCTAAAGACATGTCAAATAGCTTAGCTAATCAAGATTAAGCAAAAACCTAATTAGCTATCACAAAAAACAACACTCAATTAATTCATCACAATTAACTATTCTTTTATGATTTATGCTTTAGTAAAAATACTAAAATAAGATGAAATTAATCAAAATCTTACCAAGCATATTGTGATGATGCCAATCCATCATAGATGCTTTCTATGTAGACATAGAGGATGCAATATGAATTTGATGCAAAAAGGATTTGATTTGAGTGTTTAAAGGTGAGTTCTTGATTTTATTTTTTCTCAAAAATCTCTCTTGAAAGTTTATAATAACTCAAGAATCTTATTCAGAGAATGAGAAAGTAAGTATAGACATCAAGAATTGGGCATGTGAAAAGTGCCCCTACCGTTCCAATGATCACGACCGAATTGAGCTTGAAGAACAGAGCATAGTTTCATTCGATGACCGCCAATCCAACCGTCGAATTAGACAGAGAGATTAAAATTCAGGTATGAACGGTGGTTTCGAACGGCGGTCGTGACCGCAGAATTGCTTCAGAACTGAAACGGCGATTTCATTCGGCGGCCAGGCCGCCGATTTTCACCAACAATTATCGCGTACACATAGTGAGCACGGACCGAACACTATATACTAAGCAATATTATAAAACAAAGTGCTAGTGTGTAAAGTGACATGTGAAGAGTATGCACACATATGCAAGTATTTTAAGTGAGTGTGTGCTAACTAAATCTCTTCAAAGAAAAATCAAGCACAAGAAATTATACCTTTGGCGTGCTTGTCCCTTGAGGTCTTGAAAGGGCCTTCGACCATGAAGTTCAAACACCTAAACTACCCTTACATTATCAACCCCAACATGTGGTTTGTCCATGAAATAAGCCAATCAACAAATGGGAATCCTTACATAAATGCCTAAAAGAATCTAGATTAACTCTAATATCTCATACTGCACTGGCGGACACCAACGCTCCGTTGTCCAAACGCAAGTTGATTTCATTCTTACTCAGCTTTCTCCTTTCCTGGAACCCCTACAAGGAATAACAAACATGATTAGTGGCTCCAGAGTCTATGCTCCAAGAATCTGTAGCATCTGCTAGAAAACATGTTTCAAGATAATTAACATTACCTTGTTCCTTCTTTTTTTAAGACTTTGGGTAATTACTTTTCCAATGTCCTTTTTCACCACAAAGGAAGCACTTCCCTTTGATCTTGGTTACTTTCTTGGTCTCCTTCTTGGTAGGCCCAAGTTGCTTTTTCTTCTATTGTTTCTTGACCTTCTGACGGGTCTTAACAGTAGCAACTTTACCAACCATATGAATCTTTTGACCTTTGTTTTTCACAAAGATCTTTTCAACGCTTTGAACATCTTGCATCAAGCCTTGCAAGGTGTATTCCTTATTGTTCAAGGTGTAGTCCAACTTGAACTGATCAAAGGAATCTGATAGTGAGTTGACAATCATGTCAATTTTTATCTCACCATCAATCTCAACACCATTAAATTATGCAATATTTAGATGTGCTATGACTTTCATCATGTGATCTTTCACAGGCTGTCCAGGTTTCATTCTAAGAATCATAAAAGCAGTCACTACCTCTCTCTTAGTCGACCTAGATCTCACAGCAAACATCTCCTCTAGAGACATCATTATATCAGCAGCAAACTCCATTCCTTCATGCTGCTGTTGCAACACGTCGGAAATGGTGGCCATAATGTAACATTTGGCCATGTCATCAGAAGTCTTCCACTGCTTATACTCGTCTCTTTGCACAACATTAGATTCAATAGTAGGAGCATGTGGTTTAGGAGTAGTTAGAACGAACTTATGTTTTTCAGCTTGTAGCAACAGTCCAATTTTCCTTTTCTATGTGATATAATTATCTCCAGTTAAAGTATTATCTTTCAGGATGTTAATTAAGGACGGGGTCATGATTTCTGAATAAAAACAAAAATATATATGAGTAAATAATCATGATAAAGCACTTTCGAATATTTATCTTGAATTAAATTAATAACTCAATCGTAAAAATTCAACAGTGATCCAACACCCATAAATGTCACGCCTTCTTTAGGAGTTCGCACCATTTACTAGTTGGACTAGGTCCCACCTAATTGTTAACATAATAACCAGCGTTTTCAATTTTAGCCTTGTGTTTTTATTTACAAGAACTCTTGGGAGGATATCAATAAAATCACATTGAGTGTGTTACCAAGATATCGACCCTCAATATTTTCTCTCACAAAAATCCCTCCTTTGGGAGTAGATCTCGTTTGAGTCAATTGTCTAGTCTATCCTTGTAAGGAAGTATATTGCTAAATTCCATTCATAGACGCCCCTTGGGGGGAATTACCAATAAAACATAAAGCTCAACTAACCTTGGAGGCCGTAGGTGTTGCAAAACACCTTCTCCCACTCAATTATTTAAGGTGTGTGATTAAATTCCATACAATGATTTACCATGTTATCTAGATGCCAATTAGATACCTAAATCATTCAATGCATGTTCATACCAAAAGAGATATATGAGTGGCACTCCTATTATATATGACATGTTATCATACAATAACAAATATTGTAATATTTATGAAAAATAAATAGCCACTTTTGGTCCATCCTAGAAAAGCAAGTAAACTACATTTGTTTGGAATACAAAAACTCCTTTCTTGGCGAACAAGTCTTCATGCGGCCATCGTCCACTTGAACACTCATTGGCTGCCTCCCATGGGCGTGCGCACCCCACAGCTCCACAAAGGGCTGCCGTGCGCAGCCCATAACATCCATGGGGCTGCCATGCGCAGCCCATATCACAACTAGCGCATGTAAGGATTCCCGGTTGTTGATTGGCCTATTTCGTGGACAAACCACATGTTGAGGTTTATTGTGCAAGGGTAGTTTAAGTGGGTGAGGTTAAAGCTCAAAGGCCCTTTCAAACCTCAAGGGACAAGCACGCCAAAGGTATAATTTCTAGTGCTTATTTTTCTTTGAAGAGATTTAGTTAGCACACACACACTTAGCATACTTGTACTTGTGTGCATTCTCTTCACATGACATTTCACACTTGCAATTCTTTGTTATATTTTTTATGTGTGGATTTGTCCATAGATGAGTTCCGAGCGATTCGGAGACTTTTCTATATGTTTCGGATGATTTCCGAGACATTTGGGATATTCCGTGTTTTTATCGGAAACCGGATTTTAATTCCGAGCTTGAATTGGAAAGTTATATAATTTTCTATATTTATGATTAAGTCCGGGTCAATATTCCGAAGACGGAATTGGATTCCAAGATTCGAGGTCAACTAGACTAAAGAACACTCGGGTCCGAAGTCAGCTTAGTGTGGCATGATAGCCACACCTAGCAAGGCAAGCAAGAGAGTGGCGTGAGCCACGGGCTGCTCACGGCAAAGAGAGCTTTCTGCCCCCGTGTGTGCCACGGCCTCCCAACGCGCTCACCCATTTTTTCTATTTTTCTCATTTGTTTTCATTGTTCTTTTCTGTCTGTTTGTGTCATAATATTATATATATATATATATATATATATATATATATATGTTTAAGTGTAGATGGTGTTGAGCAAGGCCAGTCTGGCAGTGACAGGTAAGCCTTTTCGACCATGTAGGGAGAGGATGATTCTGACAGCAATATATAATCACCGTTTCACCTAAATATTATATATATATATATATATATAAACGGTGCCTTTGTTTTTTAGAAGACCTGAAGCATATATATCTCTTTATATTTGCTTTCTTCTTCACTTGAAAAAAATACACACTTTGAGAGAGCAAAAATATCTTCAAGAGAAAAATCCCTAAGAACCTTTCTTTAACTCTCAAAACCCATTTTCATATGCATCAAAATATCATCTAAGCATTTTCTAGCATAGTTAGGATGTTTACTTGCATGGGTTTTGGTCAACACACTTCCCTTGGTATGTTCTTCACTATTATCATTTATAATTAGTGTTTTATTTATCAATGCATCTCTTTTATTATTTGTATGTTCTTAGAATATATTTTAGATACAAAATAGAGATTGTTGTATTGACATGATTGAGTGTGGTATTTTAATAGCAATCTAGGTTTTTATAATCTATGTTTAGCTAAGCTATTTGACATGTCATCTAGCTTTTAATATCTAGGATTGAATTAATTGCAAAATCATCATCCTAGATAAGCATATAGGGTTACCTAGCTCTAATTGCATTTTTGGATATTTCATATATTCACTTAGATTGTATTATCTCTTCTTAGATAATTAAGTCTTGTGTTGCTATCGGGATTAGGTAGCTTAAATCACAAGCAATTGGACTAAGTCCACTTATACCGGGATTAGGTAGTTGTGATGATTATTGATCGGGATTAGATCATTAAACCGGGATTAGGTTGTAATCATTTCAATTAGTGGATTCGAGGTTCGTGTGTGGCGCACATAACAGCCCGTGGTTTTTCCCGTGAGGGTTTCCACGTAAATATCAAGTGTCATTTACATTCCGCACCATATTACACTTGTTATACTATTGTGACTAGTAGGGGCATTTTCGTAAAATTGACTTGTATGCGAAAATTGGGTAAAATCATTTAAAATCTATTCACCCCCCCCCCCCCCCCCCCCCCCCCCCCTATTCACCAACCCCCCCCCCCCCCCCCAAGATTAGTTTTATACACACCGTGCATTATTCCTTTCAGCGCAGCTGCTTGCTTAATTGCACGCACGCTCGTTGCTATGGTGCGCATGATCCCAAGTTTGTTTCGGTTGCTTCCAATTCTTCAAATCTTCAAATCTTTGATACTTGAATATATTACAGCATATTTTTAACAATAAAATTACTGCAGTATTTTTTTTTTTTTTAATCACTGCAGTATTTTAATACAACAAAAAAATACTACACTATTTTAATAAAATAAAAAAACTGCACTATTTTATTACAATAAAAATAAAAGAGAACTTAGTAACTATCAAAAAGGAATTATGGCGATGATAGACCACCCTTCTTGTTACAATTCCGAAACAAAAAATACATTGAAATTCTAGGACCAAAATCGAGCAACAACAATTCACTTTATAATAACATATATAAATCCATACATTCCAATGTAATTATATATGCGAATACCTAGAGTGCCATCTCTTTCTAAAACATGCATAATCACACCAAAAAAAAAAAAAAAAAATTGATTCATGTACGTATACATTAATTAATCAAAGGGTACAACCAGGCTCTGATACCAATTGTAAGGAAAAATCAAGTGCACGCAGCGGAAGCGAGACTAAAAGAGGTTTTAGTATATTTTAAAATTTTTCCATAAGTTGAACCTTAACCCTTTAATTAATTAACATACATCTAAAAAATATCGTACATTTGTCGCGTGATCCGATTGACGTTGCGTCGATGGTAATCCGCAAGATCTTCCAATCCAATCACGAACGTGAATCACCTAGGAGCGTGGTCTCCCTTCTCTTTGAATTGTGTACCTGAGGATGGATAACAAAACTTTTTCTTTTTCGTTAGTCACTAAACTCTTTTAAGAGGGAACGAAGAACGTTCCGGTCACTTGTGAATTCACAATCTATTTGATCGAAATTCGCGTGAACCTAATTTGAAGACGTTCACAAAGCCTTTTGATATCAAAGCTAGCAGTGCACTATCGAAATAAGAACAATTCTTCTCTCTTTCCCTCTTGGCGAAAATTCACTATGTCTAAGAGTTGGATTCTATTTTTAAACTTAAGAAAAATAACTCTCAAGCCTTGCATTAAGTGGTGGCCGAATTCTATCACATGTATATATATAGTGATCGAATTCCTTTCCCTATTATATTAGGGTTGGCCGAAAATCACTAAAGGAAATAATGTAGTGGCCGAAATCCTCACTTGAAGAGGATTTGTGTTTCCACCAATGACTCCTATCAATCTTGTGATTTCCAAACCCTAATCCAACTCGTTAGTATATTTGTGACTACATAAAAGACTTCCTAATTTGACAAGATAAATAAAATCATTTTATTTATCTTCTTATCAAATAAAGTCTTTTATTCTCATTATACTACCACAATAGTATATTACTAAGAAACATATTTCCTAGTCAGAAAAAGATTTTGATTTTTAATTAAATAATTAATTAATCAATTAATTAATTTCCATTTAATCAAATAATAAAATAAAATAATATATTAGACTTATATATAAGCCTTGCCGCCCATGTATAAAAAATAGGCCTAAATGTTATTTTTTATTTTATTAAATCCATTTGACCTTTGATTAAAAGGCCCACATGTGAACTAGGCCTATTTTTACTAAAAGAAACAAGCCCACATGCTTTAATACAATTCTAGATGGAACCATAAATAGTCCGATAGAATATATCAACTGATCCATGCAAGTCTATGTGGATTGGGGATCTTGGCGGGCTTATCTAAATTTAAGCTTCAATAGACATAACCCAATCTCAATCAACAAATGATTCACTTAGGTTCAATCTATTAATTTTAATTCATTCCACTAAAGAACTGAAATTGCACTCTTAAATGAAGATAGAATAAGTAAATGATTCTCATTCATACCCTAGACAATCTTATAGGAGATGGTGAATCCTCGTGAAGAATATCAGTAATCGCCAAGAGCTCATAGATCGCATATAGCTCACCAAGTTACCATATTTCCTCATATGACCACATTTTGAACTTGGATATATATATTATGACGTATCCAGAAGTCATCTTTCAATAGTCACTATCGAAAACTCAACGTTAAGATTTAATATCCAAAACATCTATATGATGATATTCTACTCTCATTTAATAAAATGGAGCCACGATGTCCATATCTATAAATGAAGTCCTCTATTGATTAACAAATTATTACCACAAAACTATCGAGAATAGACTATGTTATATAATCGTACTCATTGATAGCTCAAATGATAACACTTGCAACCATAAGTCCATCATTTATCTCAGGATTAAGATAGACTCTCCGATTGTCCAAATAATGAAAAGACTTTTATCTACTGACGGTTCTAGATAAAGTATTTCATTGTGATCCAGTTCAATGCACCCATTACACTAGATTCTTTTACTCGAAGACCCTTCGATGATTTTAGACTTATCATAACACATTTGATCCTACTCAAATGCTAGTAAAAGAATTCTACAACTTTAATAAGATAAAGGTGCCCAACCTTTAACTTAAGTTGTGAACATTATTCAAGACTAACTAAAGAATTGTGTCTACCTCATAAATATCCAGATGTACGAACAATTCTTCTTTTCTCATAGTCTTTTGACCTTATGATTATTTACTTTTGACAATTATAATATTCAATCTATAAATGTTATAAGATTTGTTTAAAACAAAATTCAATTTATTAATATGAAAAGATTGTCAAATACAATATTACACTCTTGCTATTGAGCATAATCCTAACAGTACCAAGGAAGATGTGATGATGCAAAACCATGTATGGATGCATCCTGTATGGACATGGATGATCCTAGATGAACTTTGATGAACAAAGGACAAGCTTTGAGTGTTTAAAAGTGAGTTCTTGTGAATTTTTTCTTTCTTGAAAAATGTTCTAAGTAAGAAAACTGATTTGAACTCTCTCTAAAATGACCTAGAGACATAAGTGATACTTATGCAGGTGGTCAAAGCATGGTCGTTTTGGTCAATTTTTTAAAATATTTTGGCCGAATTACCGCTACCCATACCGCTGCCTACGCAGCGGTACGCATAGTGTGAAAGCTCTGCTTTCAACCGCTATATAGACCGCCCCATAGGCATGTGCCTCGGCCAGGGTATGCACGGCGCAAAAGGCGTTAAGTTTTCAACTTGACTTAGACCACTGCTTGGACCACCGTCCATGCATATGCACCAGGGGCGGTACAGGCAGCGATTAAAGAAAAATTTTCTCTTTTCAAATTCAATTCACACTTAGTCTTAAATGAGCAATTTTGTGCAAGTGTGAAAATTGAAATGAATGCATACTAATGCCTAAAGTGTCATGGCATTGTTATGAACAAGATGCAATCAATTACCACATGCAAGAAGAGAGATTAATGAACATGAATGCACATATAAAACATACACAACATATATGTATGAGTTGTGTGTGTGTGCAACTATATCTCTTCATTTGCAAGTAAGCACTTGAAATTTACCTATGGAGTGCTTATTACTTTTGAGGTCTTGAGAGGGCCTTGAACTTAATCACAATTCCTAAGCTACCCTTACAACAAACCCCAATATGTGGTTTGTTCACGAAATAAGCTAATCAATAAATGAGGACCTTACAGGACCGATAAGGTCCATGTGGAGAAGCTCCAATGGCTCTTTGGTGGAAATGTATTTACCTTTCTTGTGCACACTCTTGGTTTGCTTCCCTTGTTGGCAAAGTCCACAAACACCCTCAACCTTTTTCCCAAGCTTGGGAAGGCCTCTCACTACATTCAACCTATCAAGGACTTTCAAGTCCCTATAGTTCATGTGGCCAAATCTTTGGTGCCACACTTCAACTTGCTCACTAGTAGACAAGTTACAAGAGATGATATTAGACTCAAGACAATAGCAATTGCCACTTGATCTCTTACCTTTCAACAAAACTTGCTCATTTTCCTTAAGAATAGAGCAATCAACCTTGCCAAACATAACCAAAAGCCCTTCATCACGCAAATGTGTTATGCTAATAAGATTGGCTTGCAAGCCATCTACATAAAGAGCATTGGGCAAGGAGGGTAAACTGGGAATAGATATATTACCTTTCCCTATGACTTTTTTCTTAGACCCATCACCAAAGGTGACAAATCCACCATCCTCCATCACAAGAGTTTTAAAGAAACTCTTGTTTTCGGTCATGTGCCTAGAACACCCACTATCAAGGTACCAAGTGTTGGAGGCATTTGCTTTTAAGGCCACTTGAGCTACATAGCAATAATATTCATCATTTCTATTCAACCTAGATGCAACATGGTCATTCCTAGGAGCCATTGGTCCATAAGCTCTAAATTTCCTTGGTGCATGCACTGTGGCTCTTCTAAGCATATTTTTCTCAATCATGCTTTCTCTTCTACACAATTTAATATACTTAAAGCAATTTGCCTAATGTGGCCTTCAATTTCATAAAAATGGCAAGTAAGAGTAAAATAAGAGTTCATACCACAGCTTTGTGCAAGCATTTGTGGCCTCCTTCCATTTTGGGTTACTCTTTGATGTTGAGACAACTCTCTCCTTTGTGGTTGAGCCAAGTTAGCATGTCTTCTTGGTTGAGCATGAAGAACCCTATGTTGAGCTTGTATGATCCTTGGTTGGGGAGCTCTTGTTTGTAGAGGTCTTGCTTGTGGTGGTGAAGCTCTTGTTGGAATCCTTGCTTGTGCTTGCTTTGAGGATTGATCGGACCAAAATTGGTACGATTTTGGCCCTCACTTCCTTCTCTTTATACTTGATTTTTGGGTATTATCCTGTGATTTAATGGTGTAAATTAAGTATTTTCAGGTATTTATTAAGTTCATGGGCATTGGAGTAATTTTGGTCATTTAGGGGCAAAAGTGTAAATTGTGAAGAAGGATGAAGTTGTCGTAATTATATGAGAGAGCAGGGGACCTAATTGTAATTCGCCTAGCAAAGCAGCCAGACGTGCCATATCAGCTAAAGGAAACGGTGCGTTTTAATGGGGTGTTTGGGCTTCTAAGTGCAGCCCAAATAATTGTTAAACACGCCCCTAATGAAGACAGTGCAAGCATGGCCCAAGTGACCATGTGCAACCTTTGATTACACCCCAAGGCAGTACTACGTACACCCCAAAATAGAAGCAGCCCACGCCACCCACTTTAATGAAACGGCGCGTTTCATACTACCAGCGTGCACCCCATGCCTTTTCTAAGTGCACCTCGATAGAGGCAAAGCATCAAAGACGGATTGCACCCCAACTAGCTGCTGAATGCACCCCGTCTTCTTCAATTCATCTTTTTCTTACTCGCGTGCAGACTTCCATAGCAGCCCTTAAACCCTAGCTTGCCGCCACCTGAAGTCCACATTTTCCGAACTACCGCCGGCCGATTCCGGTGCCAAAACGGCGGCCATGTCAGCGGCAAACCGATCTCAACAATTTCGACGCCCCAAAACGCCGGGATCTTCGCCACCTCTCCACGCCTACGCCTCCCATTTGTCGCCCTCACGTCAAAACCGCGACAAAATTGTCGCCATCGCGACAGGGAGTTGATTTTAGCTCCAGTTGTGTCGCCCCAGTGTCGCTCCAAGCTTCGCCATGAACACAAGTAGTGACCTATTCTTTGTCAATGGCTGATTGGGTGGGACAATTACATAATGACCCCTTCTTTTAAACTAAATGGTAATTTGCCATGTAGGAGGGATGTTTTGGTAATTTACCACCCGTGACCTAATTTGAAAATCCTATAAATTCATCACTATTTTCCCCTTTTGAACAACTCTTGGCAATTCTTGACAACCAAGAAACCTCTTTTCTACCATTCCTAATCCCTCCATTTCTCTTCTACCTAAACTAAACATCTAGATTACCTCCCCCAAACCATTTTTTTCTTCCCATCTTCTCCACATATCCCCTTAGTCACTTCCCATTTGACTCCACCTATCTGGACACATCCTCATCATCCACTATTTGCACAAGGAGCATCAAAGGCAAGAAAATGATCAAGCTTACAAAAGGAGACCCAAGGGTGATTTCCTAATCTTTTACGTGCCTTCTCTTTGATTGTAATATGTGTAATTAAACCCCCCCCCCCCCTCTAGGTTTTTTATGTGAGAACATTTGGATTGGGTTTTGCTTAAGCTTTAATATATATTTCATCTCTATTTGTATTCTATTCATTTTATAACTAGATTCTATGCATATATAATTGACATGTGAAAGGAATATTAAACTCTCGAGGTGTGTTCTATATATAAAGCTAGAGGGGGGGTGAATAGATTTTATCTAATTATTACCCAATTTTCGCGTGCATGTCAATTTTACGAAAATACCCCTAGCAAGTCAACAATACATACAAGTGTAATAAGATGCGGAAATAATAAATGACACTTGATGTTTACGTGGAAAACCCAACCACTGGGAAAAACCACGGGCTGTATAGTGCGCCACACTCGGAACTCGAAATCACTAATTGAAATGAAGTTTACAACCTATGTAGACCTCGTCTAACACTCCGGTCTGTAACCCCTCACTTCTACCCAGCGGGCCTTTATTAGCAACCCTATTCCAATTTGTTTGATTCTCGAAGTCACTACTTGTAATGATGTTTACAGCCTAATCCCGGTCTGTAACCCACCACTACTACCCAGCGGGCCTGTAATAGCAACCCTAGACCAAGACTTCAATCTCTCAAAAGAGATGCACAACCCTATGTGAATATGTATGAATATTCAATTAATGCAATAAGAGCTAGGGTACTCTAAATGCTTATCTAGGATGATATATTCAATTTAAATCAACCCTAGATATCAATAGCTAAATGACATGTCAAATAGCTTAACTAATCAAGATTAATTAAAAACCTAATTAGCTATCACAAACAACACTCAATCAATTCATCACAAATAATCTCTTTTCTTGTATTTAGCATATGATCTAAAACATACAAGTAATTTAAAAGAGATGGCTTGGTATTTAAAATACTACAATAAGATGAAATTAATCAAAATCTTACCAAGCAAGTTGTGATGATGCAAACCCATACATGGATGCACTCTATATAGACATAGGAGATGCAATATGAAATTTGATGCAAAAGGGGTTTGATTTGAGTGGTTAAAGTTGAGTTCTTGATTTGATTTTCTCTCAAAATCTATCTTTGAAGATTAGGGTTCTTAAGAGTCAAAGAACTTAATCAGATAATGAGAAAGTGTGATATTTATAGACATCAAGAACAGGGCAAGTGAAAAGACAATTTTGCCCCTGAAATCGCACGATAGGCGGTTTCATTCGGCGGCCAGGCCGCCGAATTGAACCGCCGAATGGCTCCCGAGCGGAACAGGGGAACTTCGGCGACTTCGTTCAGCGGTTTCTAAACCGCCGATCCCAACCGCCGTTTTGGACCCGAGAGATATATTTCAATCAGGTCTCATTCGACGGTTTCGAACGGCGGCCAGGCCGCCGAATGTAACCGCCGTTTCACCAAAAATGGTGAAACCAAAGAGAAGCCAAAGGCATCTCCACCGGCGATCATCGCGCAAAACAAAGCACATCAATGTGCACGCGCGGACGTTTCCGAACAACCTTCGGGAAACGAATTACTCCACACTAAAAACTAACATACATGAAGTGCAAGTATGGGTATTGAATGCATCCTAATGCCTATCATGTCATGGCATTTCATATAACAAGATGCAATCAATTTAATGCAAGAAGAGACATTGAATAAACAATAAAGCACAATGCACACAAAATATAAACACAACATTCAAGAATAAGAGTTATGCATGTTGTGTGTGTGTGCAACTATATCTCTTCAAGGCAAAGTAAGCACTACAAATATACCTTTGGTGCTTGTCCTCTTGAGGTCTTGGAAAGGATCTTTGATCTTCAACCTTAATGACCTAGACTACCCTTACAACCAAACCCCAACATGTGGTTTGACCACGAAATAAGCCAATCAACAAAAGGGAATCCTTACAACATGTATGCCCACTAGTTGATTTTACTCTTGTTTAGGATAATTTGTTATATAATCTTGATTGGATTGACACTCTTGATGGATTGAGAACATAGTGAGTGGGATAGATCGTCGAAAAGTATATCAACCGCGATTATCTAAACCGTTAATTGTAACGAACTGATCCCGCCGTGACCCCGTCTCCTTAATCGGTTAGGCATTGTGGTGGGAAGTTGTTTAGGGTTCATAGTAATGGTCTAAACACATTTTAGAAATTAATTGGTTAACATTTATGAGGTTGGTTCACTAAGGTAGCTTGAGAAGCACTTCCCTTAATCCACTTGTGATCCCATTAATTCCCTAACAATTCTATTAATTGTTTATCCCATATATCTCTTATCTAGATTTCTATCTATTTTATTAGGTTTCTTAGGTTTATTTTTCATGTATGTTTGATGGCTTGACAAACCATTCAACCATCCATTGCTTATGATTTATTTTATCGCATTTAGGAATTGTTAATTTATTCAACTAATTACTCTAATTCCCTGTGGAACGAATCCTACTTGCCACTTTACTAATTTTACATCTAAGTGGTGAAATCGGTTTTCAACACGAACACATTTAAAAACATCATTTTGTTGAGTATACAACGACGGCTCATCAAGTATTCACCAACTTCAACCCACTTGGTTGATTGTTGAGGGGTTTGAGCATTTTTAACCTCTTTGCTCTTGACAAATGTTGTCTTCTTTAAGAATGTGGTTTCCATTTCTTCCACTTATCCTAACCCCTTTTTGTCACTAGGACTCTTCCCACTAGATAGCATCTTGTCAAGCTTCTCAGTTTCGGAATTCATCTTAGCAATCAACCCTCTTGCTTTTATAAGCTCTTTACTCAAACTTTCTTCACTCTTTTTGGCCAAGACCAATTCCATCTTCAATCCTTCTTCCATCTATTTTGCTTTACTCATTTCCATACTTAAATGAGTCACCTTGGAAGTCAATTCAAGCTTCTCCCCTTTCAACTTTTGTATCTCCTTTTTCTTCTTCAATCTTGAGTTCTCAAAGAATCTCATGAAGTCATCATAGTCCATCTCTTCATCAAACTCAAAATTGGACTTTGATGAGTTGCTCCCACAATTTGAGTCACTTTCATCAACTTCTTCTTGCTTGTCCTCTTCCTCTTCTTTATCATTCATAACCTCATTGCTATTGTGAGAGGATGAGAAAGCAATGAAGTTGGCAACGTGATCTTCATCATCATCCGAAAACTTGTCTTCATCTTCTAGATCATCACTATCACTCCAAGTAACCGCCATGGCTTTTCATTTCTTCTTCTTCAAATTTGCACACTTGGGAGCAATGTGTCCAAAGCCACTACACTCATAACATTGGACACCATTTTTATGGTCCTTTTCTTGAGTTTGCTCTACTTTCTTGAAAAGAGCCTTCTTCTCCATAAACTTTCCCTTGGAGCTAAAACTTTTTTCTCAAACCTCATAAATTACTTGAACTTCTTTACCATTAAAGCAATTTATTCGTCTGAGTCTTCTTCCTCTTTCTCTACCTTAATGCTCTTCAAGGCAAGGCTCTTTTGCTTCTTTTGAGATGTAATTGTAGGAGCCTTCCTAGATTCATAGGCCAAGAGCCTTCCAATTACTTCACTTGGCTTCATCTTTGAGTAGTCACTATTTTCCTCCAAGGCCGTGACTTTGGATTCGAATCTCTCGGGAAGCGATCTCATTATCTTTTGTTTGATCCTCCTATTTAAGTAAGGATCACCAAGTTGGTGACTTTGATTCACTATGTCCATAAGCTTCACTTGGAAGTCATTGAAGCACTCATCCTTATGGTCTCAAATTGTGTTTGGAGGACTTGGAGCTTGGAGTCCTTAACCACCTCGGTTCCTTCATGAGCCGTCTCTAATATGTCCCAAGCTTCATTTGCTATCCTTGTTGTAAGGATTCCCGTTTTGTTGATTGGCTTATTTCGTGGACAAACCACATGTTGGGGTACTTTGTAAGGGTAGCTTAGGTATTGGTTTATTTGTTCGAAGCCCTTTGAAGACCTCGTGTTGATAAGCACCGAAGGTAATTTTCTTTGTGCTTACTTGTCTTGAAGAGATAGTTGCACACACTCACAACTCATGCATATGTTTTATCTTTGTATGTTGTGTTTCTTTTTGTTGTGCATCAATGCTTATTCTCGTCTCTTCTTGCTTGTTATTTTGATGCATCTTGTGTTTATAATGTCATAGCATGTTAGGCTTTTAGGATGCATCTTGCTTTTACCTTTTTACCCCTTGCATGAATTCTTGTGGGGTTCAAAGGAGTGTGCTGTGCGCTGGTCGTCAAGCGCCAGACCAGCGCAGCTCACCAGCGCTGATCGCCCAGTGGTCTGTCGCTGGTCGTACGCTGGTCCAGTCCAGCGCAGCTCCACCAGCGCAAATCGCCCAGTGGTTTGCCGCTGGTCGTGCGCATGTGTGAGCGCTGGTCGTCAAGCGCCTGTGCAAATTTTGCCTTTGCGCTGGTCGTGCGCCTGTCGTCCAGCGCAAGGCCACCAGCGCACAGAGCAATTTTTGGTGCGTTTTTCAAAACGACCACACTTCACTTATGGCTCCTATATATATAACACTTTGACTTTAGGTCAGCCAAGAGAGTTCATATTCATATTCTATACTTAGGATATTTTTCAAGAGAAGAAAAATACAAAGAACTCACCTTTAACCACTCAAATCAAATCCCTTGTGCATCAAATTTCATATTGCATCTTCTATGTCTAGATAGAAAGCATCCATGATTGGGTTTGCATCATCACAACTTGCTTGGTAAGATTTTGATTAAGTTCATCTTATTTGAGTATTTTTATTATCAAGCTATTCTCTTTAATTTACTTGTATGTCTTGATGATATGATAAATACAAGATTAGAGAATTAATTGTGATAAATTGATTGAGTGTTGTTTGTGATAGCTAATTAGGTTTTTGCTTAATCTTGATTAGCTAAGCTATTTGACATGTCATTTAGCAATTGATATCTAGGGTTGATTAAATTGATTATATCATCATCCTAGATAAGAATCTAAGGTTACCTAGCCTTGTTTGTTATTTGAATATTCATACATATTCACATAGGTTGCATAATCTCTTCTTAGAGAATTAAGTCTTGAGGCTAAGGTTGCTTAGGCCTCAAGCAATTGGACTAGAGCCACTTTTAAAGGCCCGAGTGGTAGAAGTGGGGGGTTATTGACCGGAGTGTTAGACGAGGTCTACATAGGTCGTAAACTCCATTTCGATTAGTGGATTTCGAGGTCCGAGTGTGGCGCACTAAACAGCCCGTGGTTTTTCCCAGTGGTTGGGTTTCCACGTATACATCAAGTGTTATTTAAATTCCGCACTATATTACACTTGCTTGTATTTTTGACTAGTAGGGGCATTTTCATGAAATTGACTTGCATGCGAAAATTGGGTAATATTAGATAAAATCCATTCACCCCCCCTCTAGCCTTATATAGAACACGCCTCTAATTTGTTTCACTTGTAGTTTGAATGAGTTTGTATTGGTTGTCATCCGTGGCACATAGGATTGCGTGCATGGCTTTGTTGTTCCATTTTGAAGCCTTAAACTCTTGGGGACTCCATTGTGCCTTCGGCTTGGGAACCTCGTCTCCACCTCTCATAGGAGTAATCATAGGTGGCGTGTACCCATCTTCAATCGCCATCCACGCACGGTCATGAATTTGGCACACATAAGCTTCCATTTTGCCCTTCCACGATGCGTAATTGACTCCGGTGAGCAAGGGAGGTCTTGTGCTAGAAGCACCCTCGCCTACAATTCCATTTCCACTCATTGTGATTGGGTGAGAATGAAATGTATGCAAACACACAAGCTAAACACACAAGACACCAAAAAAAAATATGCCAACAAATGCAAAAGACTCTAACAAGAGCAATGATCTCTTAAGTATGTCTAGGAACCCGTTCTGATACCAATTGAAAATATATATAAAACGAGTCTAAAATATTCTAGAGAGGGGTGAATAGATTTTAATCGATAATTATTCAATTTTCGTGATTAGTTAATTTTTACGAAAATACCCCAAACTAGTCACAAAATAAAATCAAGTGTAAAAATGCAGAATATAAAAGACACTTGATTTTTACGTGGAAACCTTTAACAAGAAAAAACCATGGGCTGTTATGTGTGCCACACACGAACCTCGAATCCACTAATTGCAAAGGTGTTTACAACCTAGGTTGACCACTTCAAACCCTACAGTCACTAACCCACCACCACTACCCGCAGGCCTTTAAAAGTGAACCTAATTCATTGCTTGCAAACTACCAAATGGTAAATACAAGACTTGACTCTCAAAGTGAAGAGATAAACAACCTAAAGTGAATATGTGCAATATTCAAAGTGCATAAATGCAAGGTCAAACATTTAAGCTTATCTAGGTATGGATGAACATGTTAAAGACATTCTTAGATATCATGTAGCTATATGACATGCACACAACTTAGCTATATGTGCAAATCAAACCCTAAATGCAATAGCTATCACAAGCAACTCACAAAACACAATAAAAATGCAATCTTAAAATTAGTCAAGTAATAAAAAATGCTATCTTGTAGAGTAAGAACATGTGAAGAGATACAAAATGTTCTAACTACAAGTCATGTGAGTAATAAAGAAAACCCATGAAAAATCATACCTAGAATATGCTAGATGATATATGAAGATGATGGGTTTTGGATTTGGATAAGTAAAGATGGGATCTTAGAAGTCTCTCTTGAAAAATATTTTTCTTTTAAAAAATATATTTTTTGCTCTCAATTTCTACAAAGTGAAGAGTAGAAAATATATATATATATATATATATGTTTAGGTTTTTCAAAACAAAACTGCACGTTTACATATATATTATGTATATATATTAACAAACAAAACGCACCATTTACATATATATATATATATATTAACAAACAAAACGCACGGCTTTTGGATGTTTAATGTAAAAGGCAAATGAGAGTAATACAATGTGGTGAGCTCATGTGAGAGGCTATCAAGAGGTCCAATTATTTAACAAATTAAATGCATGTATGCAGCACAATAAGAGGTTGCATGTGAAATCAAAACACAAAATAAAAAGACAATGAAATAAAAATTAAAAATTAAAAAAAAGACAGCATGAGGTTGGTGTGAGGCTCGCGTGGCCGAGGGACTTGGTGGCGGCGCCAACCCTCTCTTGGTGTGGCTTTCATGCCACACCAAGGCGGCTTCCGTTTCGAGCGTTCTTCGGTCCAGTTTTAACCTTGGAATTCAGAATTCGATTCCGTCTTTGAAATATAGACTCAGACTCAATCATAAATATAGAAAATTACATAACTTTCCACTCTAAGCTCATAATTGAATTCCGGTTTCCGATCAAAACATGGAATGTCCCAAATGTCTCGGAAATCATCCAAAACACATAGACAAGTCTCTGAATCGCTTGGAACTCATCTATGAACAAATCCACACACAGTTGGACTCGTAAAAAATAAAAAATCTCAAAAATATAATTCTTTGAAATACAATGAGATTTTACCAACCATACCAAAACAAACATAAATGCTAAAATGCATGAGTTGTGTGTGTGTGCAACTAATCTCTTCAAAAAAGAGTCAAGACAAGTAAATTACCTTCCTTGAAGCTCTTGATGTCCACAATAAGGTCCATTAGCATTTGAGGAGATTTCTTCAATCCTAAGGTACCCTTACATAGTTGAACCCCATTGTGGTTTTGTCAGCAAAATAAGTCAATCAAAAAGTAAGACACTTACAAATGGTATGAGCACATTGAATTCAATATATTATTATAAGTTAGAACAAAATAACAAAGGGTCCTCTTAAAGGATTCACTGGGCACAAGTTAGGATCCAAAAATTTAACCAAAAAAAAAAAAACTGAATAATCAATTAATGAGATTGTGACAATTGACAGTTCATATAAACCGAATAATCAAACTGAGTAATCACCTTTGCCTTCCATTTCTTGCTGGAAATCAATAGAGGAACTAAATGGGTTAAACGTCGAGTGTAATTGCTCGTTAAAGAGAGGAGTTGAAGACCCACAGGATGACGAACCTTAAAAAGTACAATGTCGAATTCCAAGGCTTCAAAGAGAAATCGGGATTAGGTGTGTGCTTCACAGAGAAATCGAGATTTGGTGTGTGTGTTGATGTTGTCAGTTGTGGAAGATGGAGGTGGTAAGTGGTAATGAAGATGAATGTGGTGGTGGTAATGAAGATGATGGGGGCAATGATTGTCGATGAATGGGGCGGATGAATTAGGTTCAAATGAAGAATAGATAGATTGAGAATGGCACCCAAATTAAAGAGAGGGTAGTTTGGTCAATTAGGGTGTGTTTAGTACGCAGGACGGGGCGGGACAACGTGGGACAATTTGTTCTTGTCCCACGTTTGGCGCGACCATAGCATGGGACTAAATGGGACAAGGTGGGACAGAAATCACAAAAAACTGTCCCACCCAAGACCTTTGGCCAACTTGTCCCATGGTATGGGACAAGTGCCAACAAGACGAATTTTCCCTTTAACATTTCCAAATATTACAATCCTATCCAATATATAACAAAATCCAAAACCTATTTTTCCTTTCTTTCTCTCATTTCCTCATCTACCTCTCTCGATTATTCTTGCTGCCATTGGCCGGAATCCACTCGAATCTCCTTCTTTTGCTTGAATCAACTCGAATCTTCAACGAACAGGTATGTAGTCTACTCTCAATCTAAATTTGTGCTTCGATTTAACGAAAATTTGTTTCTTCTTTCTCTATTTAGATCAAATTTTATCTAGGGTTTTGGGCTAGGGTTTTGTTTTGTGAGAAATTGGTTTGGATGGTTAGAATTGATGATTGCTTGTGTGCTTACTTGATTTATACGTGTATTTAGCTTCAAATCCATCTCTCTTTAGTTTTCTATTGCCGACGTCAGGTTTCTTTTCTTGTTGTTGCTCTCTCCCTCTCTCTATCGCGTCTTGAACCTAGTGAGTTTCCACCAGTACTTGTCGCCGATGCTCTCTCTTGGTTCATGATTTGTTTTTAGGTTTTGGTTCTTTATATCGAATTGTCTTGTATTTTTTATCCTATTTTGATACTGAAATGCTTTGATTGGCATGTGTTTCTCATTTAAATTGCTCTGATAACGATTTGACCAGTAATCTAGTAGGATTTTGATCTTCAGTAGTTACATTTAAATTGCCCTGTTGTTTCTGTTTCTCTTTGTTTTTGGTGGGGTTGTTGGGTGCTTGTTTTGGTTTGGTGGGTTGCTCTTCTTCGAGCTCTGTTTCCGCCATGTTCCTCTTTATTTTGCTGCCTGTTTCATCAACTCTGATTAATATATTTGTTTCAGCTGTTCAAAAAAAGTAGTAGTTACATTTCATTGTATTTAAATGACATTAATGTTGTGGAATAACGCCTCTAACGTGATGTAATCTTGTGGAATTCATTCGAACAAATGCCAAAAATTGGACCTTTCTTTTTCTATGAGATGGATATGGAAACCCATTTTGATTTTTGAGCTATTTCAACCATAAAAATCATTTCTTTTTGTTTGTTTGGTCCAAAGCAGTGAGTCATTTGGCTGTTTAATTAAGCTATTTCAACCAAAAATAATATATTTTGTTTGTGACCAGATTCCCCATTTTAGCTGTTTGAATCAAAATCATATCTTTTGTTAGTGACCTGGATTCCTATTTTTATGGTAATTGAGCTTTTTGTTGATACAAGCTGAGTTTGATTCTTGAAGTGTACTGGATTTATAGTTGACATGAACAGATTTTGAAAGCAAAAACTTGACTTGTATTTATATGGAACTAGAACTGTCACCGCCAATATATCTTCCCTATCCGATTTTTGAATTCTTAATTGATGATATAATTGATCATATAATTTTTTAAAAAACATTTTTGTGTGGTTTTGTTTGGTTTTTGAATAAAATTACAGGGATATACATATTAACTTGGGTTGTTGCAGCAGCAGCTGGGTATATGGCCAAGTTTTGTTAGATTTTTCGTTTGTTTGGTTGCCGAGACATAAATGAGAAAAAGATGAATTTTTTTCAAATTTATGGCTTGTTGTAAAAGTTTTATGATGAAATATGTGAATTGAAGGTGTAAATTTAGCTGATGGAGTGTAGTTGCATACTTGCATGTTGATATTTTTTCTTCGTTGACTTAATTGGTTATGTTGATTTTATTTGTCTAAAACAATTTAAAGTCGTAGAATCTATGATTTTTCCTCTTCACATAATTCTTCTTTATATATAAGTTGACTCTCTATGGCGATGTTGCATGCAGTCCCCAAGATGGCAGAGGAAGACTCTTCTGTGGTGGCGAACAAGCTTAAGGTTGTTGTTGGAGGAGAGAGTGGTGTTCATGAAGCTGATCAGCAGCAAAGACATGAAATTTCAACAATGGAGTACGTTAACAACTATGTTTAGTAACTTGAATGTATTCAGATAGAGTATACAAGTTATACATCACAAAAATGGTGATGGGTATGTATGTGCTAGGCTCATGTAACTTGCCTGAACCATCTTCAGAGTTTGTTCCCACTTCTTGAGCTTTGAATGCAACCTCTCTTGACGCAGGAACTCCAGCAGCTCACGAAAAGCCAATCTGTCGAACAGCACTTGAAGGAAAGCAGAGGGAAAGAGCTCTCCTACTGCCATGATTTTGTTTGTAGAAAGCAAAGAAAGAGATTTGATTGAGAGCACGCTTTTGTTCGTAGGAAGCAAAGAAAGAGAAGTGTAAGGATTCCCGTTTTGTTGATTGGCTTATTTCGTGGTTAAACCACATGTTGGGGTTTTGAATGTAAGGGTAATCTAAGTGTTTAATGTTGAAGATCAAAGGCCCTTCCATGACCTCAAGATACAAGCACGCCAAAGGTATAATCTCTTGTGCTTGGTTTTCTTTGAAGAGAATTAGTAGCACACACACACTTAGCATTCTTGCTATGATTGCATATTTGCTTATTTTTATGTGCATCTCTTCACATGTCACTTTACACACTAGCACTTTGGTTTATATATCTTGTTGTGTGTATATGTGCCTTATAATTCGTTTCCCGACATTGTTCGGAAACGTCCGCGCTTGCACTAATGAGTGCTTGGTTTCACACGAAGACCGCCTATGGAGAATGCCCTTGGCTTCTCCTTGGTTTTCACCATTGTTGGTGATCGGCGGTTATGATCGGCGGCCTGGCCGCCGAATGAAACCGCCGTTTCAGTCCAGTTTGGTCTGAAGCAATTATGCGGTCAAGATCGGCGGTCACGACCGCCGTTCGAAACCGCCGTTCATACCTGATTGATTTTAATCCCTCGGGTTTGATTCGGCGGTTGGAACGGCGGTCACGAAACCGCCGTTGATGCTCTGTTCTTCACGAGCTCAATTCGGCGGTCGTTATCGGCGGCCTGGCCGCCGATTGAAACCGCCGAACGGTGCGTTTCAAGGGCAAAATTGTCTTTTCACATGCCCAATTCTTGATGTCTATAAATATCTTATTTTCTCATTCTCTGATCAAGTTCTTTGAGTCATTAGAACCCTAAACTTTCAAGAGAGATTTTTGAGAAAAAATCAAATCAAGAACTCAACTTTAAACACTCAAATCAAATCCCTTTTGCATCAAATTTCATATTTGATCTTCTATGCCTTCATAGAATTGATCCATGCATGGTTTTGAATCATCACATCTTATTTGGTATGTTCTTCACTAATTTCATATTACTTTAGTGTTTTTCATATTAATACATCTATTTAATTACTTGTATGCTTTTGATTATATGCTAGATACAAGTTAGAGATTATTTGTGATGAAAATGATTGAGTGTTGATTGTGATAGCTAATTAGGTTTTTGCTTAATCTTGATTAGCTAAGCTATTTGACATGTCATTTAGCAATTGATATCTAGGGTTGATTAAATTGATTATATCATCATCCTAGATAAGCATCTAAGGTTACCTAGCCTTGTTTGTTATTTGAATATTCATATATATTCACATAGGTTGTTTCTCTTCATTGAGAAGTAAGTCTTGAGGTTAAGAGTGCTTAGGCCTCAAGCAAATTGGAATAGGATTGCTAATAAAGGCCCGCTGGGTAGAAGTGAGGGGTTACAGACCGGAGTGTTAGACGAGGTCTACATAGGTTGTAAACTTCATTTCAATTAGTGATTTCGAGTTCCGAGTGTGGCGCACTATACAGCCAGTGGTTTTTCCCAGTGGTTGGGTTTCCACGTATACATCAAGTGTTATTTAAATTCCGCACTATATTACACTTGTATGTATTTTTGACTAGTAGGGGCATTTTCGTAAAATTGACTTGCATGCGAAAATTGGGTAATAATTAGATAAAATCTATTCACCCCCCCTCTAGCTTTATATTATACATACCGAGTATTCTTTTCAATTGGTATCAAAGCGAGTTCCTAGACATACATAGGTGATCCTAGCTCATTTTTGGTGTGTTTTGCATTTGTGTGATTCTTTGATCATTCATACATTTTGCATTCATTTCATCCATTCATTATACACTATGAGTGGAATCGGTGGTTCAAATGAGGGTGCTTCGAGCGTAAGGCCACCCCTCCTCACCGGTATAAATTACTCCCAATGGAAAGGGAAGATGGAGGCATATGTGTGTCAAATCCATGATAGGGCATGGATGGCCATTGAAGATGGATATTCGCCTCCTATGATGACTCCCACAGGTGGAGGAGAAGAAGTGCTCAAGCCTAAGGCACAGTGGACACAACCCGAGTCTGAGTTGTCCAAGTGGAATCAAAAGGCGTGGCACGCCCTTATATGTGCAGTGGACGAAAATCAGTATAAACTGATTCAGAACACTAAGATAGCCAAGGAGGCATGGGACATCTTAGAGGTTGCACAAGAGGGAACCGAAGTAGTGAAGGACTCCAAACTTCAAGTCCTCCAAACTCAATTTGAGACACTTAGGATGGAGGAGAATGAGTGCTTCAACAACTTCGAGATTAGGTTGATGGACATTGTCAACCAAAGTCATTAACTTGGTGACCCTTACTCGGATAGAAGGATCAAGCAAAAGATAATGAGATCGCTTCCCGAGAGGTTTGAGTCTAAGGTGACGGCTTTAGAAGAAAACAGTGATTTTAAGGACATGAAGCCGAGCGAGGTAATAGGTAGACTTCTTGCCTACGAGTTTAGGAAGGGTCCTAGCTCCACTCCTTCAAAGAAGCAAAAAGGGATTGCTTTGAGAGCTTCCAAGGTTGAGAAGGAGGACAAGGATGACTCGGATGAAGACATGGCACTTTTAATGAGAAAATTCAAGAAGTTTGTAAAATTCGAGAAGACGGGTCATGCATCCAAAAGGCAAGGATTGAAGAAAAGGGTTCCTTTCAAGAAGGTTGAGCATAGGCAAGAGAATAGTGAAAGGAAAGGGATCCAATGCTATGAGTGTGGTGGCATAGGTCATATCTCACTAGATTGTGGGAATTTGAAGAACAAGAGAGAAAAAATGATGGCCGCCATTTGGAGTGAAAGTGATGACTCCGAAGAGGGAGATAAGTCATCAAGTGATGATGAGCTTATCAATAACTTCAAGGCATTGGGTGCCACTTGTAAAGAAAATGAAGTTGTTGGTAAGAATTCCGTTGCTAGTGATCCCATAGAAGAGAAAGTCGAAGAAGTAGCTCTAGAGGAGATAGTTGTTGCTTCACATTGGGATATGGCACTTATTGACTCAAGAGATCAAGGTGAAGGTCTTGATGAGGATATTAGATCCATAGGAGATGAGGAGAGTCTAGAAGATGACACTAGTGGAGATGACTCCTTATCTAACTCTACAAATGGAAATGTAGAGAATATGGATATGCATGACTTTATAGTCAATGTTGAAAGCTCCATGAAGAAGAAAGATAGATTTCTAAGGATTTTAGAGGAAGAAAATCTAGAGCTTACAACATACAATGACCTCCTAAAGAAGCAAGTGGAGAAATGGATCTTAAGGACAACTTTGAAAGTTTTGAAAGCTCTAAGTTAAAGAATGAAAAAGAGATTCAAAGGTTAAAGGAAGAACTACTTAGGCTTTCAACACAAGTTGATCACTTGAATGATGAAGTGATAAGATCCATGGTGGAAGAAGACAAGCTAAAAGATGAGCTAGCTTTGTCTAAGAGGAATGAAGAGGGTTTGAAGAGAGAGCTTGTTGAAGCCAAAGAGTCATTGACTAGAATGACCACAAGCACCAAGAAACTTGACAACATACTTGGTGTAGGAAAAAGCCCTTGTGACAAAAGATGTCTTGGATTCGAAGTGAGCAAGGATTGCTCTATTCCTAAGAAGACCGTCTTTATGAAGAGTTTGGGTAAGATAGAAGCGTCACCGGTGCAAACTCCTAGGAAGAAGTTAGAACTAAGACAATGTTCGAAAAATGCACAAGTGAAGGTGGTGAAAGCAAGACAACCCCAAGCTCAACGGATTAGAGCCTCTCGAGTCAACTCTCCTCAACAAATGACTCACTATGAAAAGAGGCAAAACATGCTACCTCATCCAAGGAGGCAACCCATTCCGGTTCAACCAAATAGAAGACATGAACCGGCTCAACACCAAAGGAGACACCAAATGCATGATAAGTCTCCAATGACTTCACACGGATTTGGTATGAATTCTTACTTTGTACCAACTTGTCATTATTGTGGTGTTTATGGGCATATTAGGCCTAAGTGCTTTAAGTACATTAAGCATTGTAGGATTAATAGCATGATAGAGATAAAGAGGCTAAGAAAAGCCCACTTGCATGAGCCTAGGAAATCCTTTGTCAATAATCCTAGGTTAGTGAATGACATGCAACCTTTGTCCACTAGGAAGAAAAATGTCATATCTATGTGGATAAGGAAAAATGAACCCGCTTGCTACGAGACTAACAAGTCTCAAATAGGTTCAACTAAGTCCAATGGACTTGGTAGGTCCATAGGACCTCATGCCCTTCATTAATGAAGGATGATACTAACCCCATATGGGGAACTCAAGCAAAGAGAGCTACTTTTGCATTCTTGTCACTTGCAAAAAATTTGAAAAATCTTATGCTTCTTGGTTGATTGCTTGAGTAAGCTTGGTTACACATATGTATATATGTTTTCAATTCAATAAGTGTGAACCATGCTTGTTTACAATCCATGTCATATTTATGTTCAAACATGCATTTTTGGACTAGGAGATGTATGTAGGAAGTATGATTTGAATGACCTATGATTATCTCCATGACATGATGATTCTTTTATAACATGCTAATGTCTTATGAAAAGCATGAAATTCATGTACATGCTCAAATGAAAAAGCATGAATTGATAATTGCGTTCTTAAATGAAAAAACTTGTGTGAAAAAAAAAAAAAAAAAAAAGCTTATGAGACTCAAATGAAAAAGGATCTAGTATCCATTCAAGGATTTTACAATCCAAATGTCTCTCTTTCTTTATTGGTTGAACATGTCTACTATCATACGGGTTTCATTCCCGGAAAAATCAAATAGGGTGCAAAGTTGCTCATGACATGTTTAGCTTATAAAGTTGGATATAGTTGTTCTTAAATTGAAATCAATGAAATTTCTATATCCTTGCTTCTCTCATGACAATGGTGAAATTGGTTTGAATTCCTATTAGAAACCTTTGTCATTTGCTTTGCCAAATACCATGGTATTTTGGACTTGAATGCTATATGTCTTGTATGCAAAGCATTTTGTTTCACACATTTTATCTAATAAATCTCCTCGGTTCTCTCCGATTAATTGAGATTGCATAAAGTGACTTATATTGATTATGCATATACTAGAATTCTACTATCTCTCTTTGCCGTAAGTGACCCGGTTGGGGACTACTCATTTGCCTATATCATGACAAAAATAGGGAGTAGAATATGGTAAGGGGAGGTGCAAATTGTTGTAGCAATTGGTGCACATTGGGGAGAATATATATTGAGGGGGAGTAACCCTTTGAGGGTGAGCATTGCATACATAAAACAACATGATGTTGTGCTTAATTTTTTTTTAAATATGCAAATGCTTGTTTTAATCTCACTTGATTCATCTCACCTTTTCTTGTTTTGGAAAGTTTAGAAACCTTGTTTCAGGGAATGATTGTTCTACAAGAAATTGAAGTCTTCAAGTTTTATTTTTATATATCTCTTTGTATTGTAGAAAATCTTCATTGACCCATAGGTTTATTTTGTTGTGAGGAATCAATGTGAGTGGTGGTTTTGTCACGAAATAGCCAAAGGGGGAGATTGTAAGGATTCCCGTTTTGTTGATTGGCTTATTTCGTGGTCAAACCACATGTGGGGTTTTGAATGTAGGGTAGTCTAAGAGTGTTAATGTTGAAGATCAAAGGCCCTCCATGACCTCAAGATACAAGCACGCCAAAGGTATAATCTCTTGTGCTTGGTTTTCTTTGAAGAGAATTAGTAGCACACACACACTTAGCATTCTTGCTATGATTGCATATTTGCTTATTTTTATGTGCATCTCTTCACATGTCACTTTACACACTAGCACTTTGGTTAATATATCTTGTTGTGTGTATATGTGCCTTATAATTCATTTCCCGACATTGTTCGGAAACGTCCGCGCTTGCACTAATGAGAGCTTGGTTTCGCGCGAAGACCGCCTATGGAGAATGCCCTTAGCTTCTCCTTGGTTTTCACCATTGTTGGTGATCGGCGGTTATGATCGGCGGCCTGGCCGCCGATTGAAACCGCCGAACGGTGCGTTTCAAGGGCAAAATTGTCTTTTCACATGCCCAATTCTTGATGTCTATAAATATCTTATTTTCTCATTCTCTGATCAAGTTCTTTGAGTCATTAGAACCCTAAACTTTCAAGAGAGATTTTTGAGAAAAAATCAAATCAAGAACTCAACTTTAAACACTCAAATCAAATCCCTTTTGCATCAAATTTCATATTTGATCTTCTATGCCTTCATAGAATTGATCCATGCATGGTTTTGAATCATCACATCTTATTGGTATGTTCTTCACTAATTTCATATTACTTTAGGTTTTTCATATTAATACATCTCTTAATTACTTGTATGCTTTTGATTATATGCTAGATACAAGTAGAGATTATTTGTGATGAAAATGATTGAGTGTTGATTGTGATAGCTAATTAGGTTTTTGCTTAATCTTGATTAGCTAAGCTATTTGATATGTCATTTAGCAATTGATATCTAGGGTTGATTAAATTGATTATATCATCATCCTAGATAAGCATCTAAGGTTACCTAGCCTTGTTTGTTATTTGAATATTCATATATATTCACATAGGTTGTTCTCTCATTGAGAAGTAGTCTTGAGGCTAAGAGTGCTTAGGCCTCAAGCAAATTGGAATAGGGTTGCTAATAAAGGCCCGCTGGGTAGAAGTGAGGGGTTACAGACCGGAGTGTTAGACGAGGTCTACATAGGTTGTAAACTTCATTTCAATTAGTGATTTCAAGTTCCGAGTGTGGCGCACTATACAGCCCGTGGTTTTTCCTAGTGGTTGGGTTTCCACGTATACATCAAGTGTTATTTAAATTCCGCATTATATTACACTTGTATGTATTTTTGACTAGTAGGGGTATTTTCGTAAAATTGACTTGCATGCGAAAATTGGGTAATAATTAGATAAAATCTATTCACCCCCCCTCTAGCTTTATATTATACACACCGAGTATTCTTTTCAAGAAGTATGTGAGCAAGGGTAAGAGAGACTTGTTTGTAGAGAGCAAAGAAAGAGACTTGCTTTGTGTGTTTAGACTTACTTTTTAGAGAGACTTGTTTAGACTTGCTTTGTGTGTTTAGCAGCTGCTGCTGCTGGGAATAAAATTGTGAACATTTTTGTGTCATGGATTATATTATTATGTTTGTGAACATTTATATATTACATTAACTTTTTGTTGGATCATGTTATTAAGTGTTATCAATAATTTACTATTATACAAAAATAAAAGATGTGTGGTTGAATAATTAGAACTTGGAATTGCAGGTCATGATTATGATTTACATGTAATTACTAATTACATGTATCTAAAACTTATTTGTCTTTTCCATTATTCATAATTATGAGCATGTAAAATTTAATAATAATTTTATTAAAAAAATTGAGGGAATGGGCCATAATATTATTAATTGATTTTTATCTTTCAAACCTCTTAAATGAAATTTGATCCTCCAAACTTAGCCAAATGCCAAATTTTTGTTGATATTGGCAGACATCTAAACCGTTGGGTGTTATTATTATTATTATTATTTGAAAAATAAAAAAAACTAACATGTCTTACAAAAAATTATTAATTAAGTTATTTTTCAATTATAATATTATTATTTTTGTTAAATATGATATATAAAAATATTTATTTAATAAAATCAAATAAATACTAACTTGTCATGTCCCATATGTCACTATTATGTGTTAACAAACATGGGACAGGACAAAAAAGGCACTCTAGTCATTTGAACATCTTGTTCCGTCATGTCCCAGCCATACCAAATGCATAATAGTACAGTTCACAGTTCTATCACAGGCCTTCCAAACACAATACAGAATAACATGTCCTGTCCTGTCCTGTCTCATGTTGTCTTGTCCTATCTGCTTGCCAAACGCACCCTTAATACATGGAAGGGTTGTTGGATCATTTTGCTCCATCTAAGTGGAAAAAGTATTTTCGTCCTCAAGTGGACATTCTAGGGAAATGAAACATCAAGAATGAATATTGTTAAAAAAAAAAACTCAAACTTTTTGAATCATGGAGGTGGCCATAAAAGTAAAGGAAATATATTTTATTGACATGGGAAATATATAAAAATTTTCTAAAACAAAGTATATAATATATTTAAAAGTCGATTAAAATCCATAAATTGGTTTTTAAAATGAAAGTTTTTCATAATTCTAAAAGTTAAATTTATTTATTTATTTAGTCGCTGGATATTGGAATAGTGGGTCTGTTGACAAAATGTTGAGCCCATTAACGGTGTTGTGGTGAATGGTTATAGTGGTAACGTCATATCACATGTCAGCAACAACTCCGGTCGGCAAGCAAAGACTGGAAAGAGTCTAGGAGAAAATGATGATAATGGAGACTTTTGTTATTATTATTATTATTAGAGTGACACAAACCAAACACCATATTCTCAGGCCCAGCAGCAATGGTGGCGGAGATCATCATCTCTCCTTTTCCACGTCTCGTCTCTTTCAAATCCACACCATCAAATCTACACAAATGCTTGCTTCCTGTTCTTCTGTACCCAAAAAAAGCACCACCAGAAGAAGAAGAAGCACTATGCTGTAAAGTGTAGAGTTGACTCCAAAAAGTGATTATCACTTCACTGCTCACAGATCGTGACTCTCGTGGTTCATTCTTGACTCTTGCCCTCATCAATCAATCAATCAATCTGTTCTTGCATTTCTCTCTCTGTAAAGGAGGTAGGTCGCTGTCTCTGTCTCGCTCTCTTAGTCTCTGGACTTCATTAATTGCTTGAGTTCATGGTCTTTATTTATGTTCTTCGGGTTCTATGCCTTTATAGCTCATCTGGGTACCAGCTATTTCAGTCATTTTAGTTATCGTTCAGTTTCAATTTCCTCTATTGTGTTGTTTGTAGATTTTATTTGTTAGAATATTTAACCCAGTTTACATTGTTGTTCTTCGTATAGTTGCATGTCATTATGTCAGCAATTAAGATTTATCTTGAATCTCCATTTCCACAAATCATGTAATCTTTTTCTTTGCAACTATTTTCATCGTTTTTGTTCAATCATAAATGGCAAGGCCGTGTAATTCCCACGTCCAAAATCTAATTTTTGTTGTCTTGACAGTTTGCTTTGATGTCATTTTAGTGACATCGTTGAATCAAGAGGGTGTTATTCTTTTGAACTTTAAAGCTTCCCTTAATGATTCCAGCAACAATCTTGAAAGCTGGAATTCGTCGGATTTGACTCCATGCAATTGGATTGGTGTAGGCTGTACAGATTTTAAGGTAACTTCTGTAACTCTCCATGGCCTTAATTTGCATGGTAGTTTATCTCCAAGCATCTGTAGTCTTCCTCAATTAGTTGTGTTCAATATGTCCTCGAATTTTATCTCTGGTTCCATCCCTAAAGATCTTGCTCATTGTAGTAAGTTAGAGATTCTTGATCTTTGCACCAATAGACTACATGGAGAAATACCGACCCAATTATCCTCAATCAACACACTTAGAGAGCTTTATTTGTGTGAGAATTACATTTTTGGTGAAATTCCTGATATTGGAAATTTGACCTTTCTAGAAGAACTTGTAATCTACAGTAACAATCTCACAGGTGCAATTCCAGTGTCAATTAGTAAGTTGAGTCAGCTTAGGGTTATTAGGGCTGGTCATAATTCTCTCTCTGGTCCAATACCTCCCGAAATCGGTGAGTGTGAAAGCTTACAGGTTTTGGGGTTGGCACAGAATAGTCTAGAAGGTTGTCTTCCTAGTGAGCTTCAGAAACTTAAGAATCTCACTGATTTGATCCTTTGGCAAAACCATCTATCTGGTGAAATTCCTCCCGAGATTGGTAATATCAGTACCCTAGAGTTGCTTGCTTTGCATGAAAATTCTTTCAGTGGAGTGCTTCCGAAGGAGCTTGGGAAGTTATCTCGATTGAAAAAATTGTATGTTTATACCAACCAGTTGAATGGAACAATTCCTCTTGAACTAGGGAATTGCACAAGTGCAGTTGAGATAGATCTTTCTGAAAATTGCTTAAGTGGGTTTATACCAAGAGAGTTGGGTCAGATTCCTAATCTCTGGTTGCTTCACCTATTTGAAAACCGTCTTCAGGGAAACATTCCAGAGGAGCTTGTACAGTTGACACAACTTCAAAATTTAGACTTGTCCATAAATAACTTAACCGGTAGGATTCCTCTGAAGTTGCAGAACCTTAAATATCTAGTGGATTTGCAACTTTTTGACAATCGTCTTGATGGTACTATTCCGCCCCTCATTGGGGTATATAGTAACCTCTCAATTCTTGACATGTCTGCAAATAATCTTTTTGGTCGCATACCTCCATACCTTTGCAAGTATCAGAAATTGATTTTTTTGAGCCTTGGGTCAAATAGGTTGTTTGGAAATATCCCCCATAATCTAAAAACTTGTAAGTCTCTTATGCAGCTAATGCTAGGAGACAACCAACTTACAGGTAGTCTCCCTGTTGATATGTATAAACTGCAAAACCTTTCTGCTATCGAACTTTATCAGAACCATTTCTCAGGGCTGATACCCCCGGAGGTGGGCAAGCTTCGGAATTTAGAGAGGCTGCTTTTGTCAAATAATTATTTCGTTGGGAACATCCCTCCTGAAATAAAGAATCTGGGACAACTTGTTACCTTCAACATTTCTTCAAATAGCCTCTCTGGAAGCATTCCTCCTGAATTGGGGAATTGTATAAAACTCCAGAGGCTTGATCTTAGTAGAAACCAATTCACTGGCTCTCTTCCAGAAGAATTTGGAAAGCTAGTGAATCTGGAACTCTTAAAGCTCTCTGATAACAAACTAACTGGAGTCATCCCGAGTACCTTAGGGTATCTGGCCCGACTCACAGAACTACAAATGGGGGGTAATTCTTTTTCTGGTAGCATTCCTGTTGCACTGGGACAGCTTACTGCTCTTCAGATTGCTCTCAACATCAGCCACAATGATCTTTCTGGAGTGCTTCCTGATGCTCTGGGGAACTTGCAGATGTTGGAATCCCTGTTCTTGAATGATAACCGGCTTTCTGGTGAAATTCCTGCATCAATGAGTGAGCTGATGAGCCTCCTGGTATGCAACCTGTCAAATAACAACCTGGTAGGAACAGTGCCAAACACCTCTGTATTTCAAAGGATAGATTCATCAAATTTTGCTGGAAACAGTGGCTTGTGCCCACTGGTTTCAAACCGTTGTAATCAAGCTGTACACCCATCACTTGCTCCTAAACCAGGCTGGATGAAGGAGGGTTCAACCAAAGAAAAATTAGTAAGCGTCATCTGTGTAGTTGTTGGGTTAATGTCATTGTTTCTAATCGTGGGAATTTGTTGGGTTAGGAATCGCCGACACTCTTCTTTTGTTTCGCTTGAAGCTCAACAAAGGCCTGATGTTTTAGATAACTATTACTTTCCCAAGGAAGGATTCACATATCAAGACCTATTGGATGCAACTGGTCATTTTTCAGAAAGTGCAGTTCTAGGGAAGGGAGCCTGTGGCACTGTATACAAGGCTATTATGGATGATGGTGAGGTGATTGCCGTCAAGAAGCTGAAGTCTTGCAGCGAAGGAGCAAGTGTTGACAGCAGTTTCCTCGCTGAGATTTCAACACTTGGAAAGATTAGACACCGTAATATTGTAAAACTTTATGGCTTCTGCTATCACCAGGACTCTAATCTTCTCTTATATGAGTACATGGCAAATGGGAGTCTTGGAGAACAGCTCCATGGAAATAAACAAATTTGTTTATTGGACTGGGATACTCGATACAGAATTGCTCTTGGAGCGGCAGAGGGTTTATGCTATCTTCATTATGATTGTAGGCCCCATATCGTTCACCGTGATATAAAGTCAAACAACATTTTATTGGATGAATTGCTTCAGGCTCATGTTGGAGACTTTGGCTTGGCAAAGTTGATTGATTTACCCTACTCTAAATCCATGTCTGCTGTTGCAGGTTCATATGGCTACATTGCACCAGGTAATTTATCTTCTAACCTCTCTCTCTCTCTCTCTCTATCATTCCATCTCTATCTATCTATCTCTCTCTCCCTTATTTGCACTTGAAATTGTCTCTTCTAGTTTCATCATTTTCCATTTGTTTTTCTTTTCTCCAAGTTGGGTCAGAGTTTCACATAACTATTGCTATAGAAGATGCTTCGTTGTTTACATCTCTCAGTGATTATGCTGTGCATCTCTTTGTTTGTTTAACTTTAGGCCACTAGTAGATCATCTTTTAGTCTCATACAGTTTAGATATTCATTTGACGTTTCATTGGATTTGGCATTTAAATGATTATTCCTTGGTGCTTCTCTTCTATTAATTTATTTAGTTATTTGATAATAATGTTGTTTTTAAGAAACCTCTAAGCTGGTCCAGCAATTTGCATTGTCATGTTTGTAAAAATTTGTTGGGAATAAATGGGGGAGCACTAGATAAATAATCCACTTAACATTTTTATTGTTTACAATTTTTGGGCTTTTACCGGTGAAGTCAATATCTAGTCAATAATTAGTCTTTTCTCCTCAGGATGAACTGACTTTATTAATGTTAGTTCTTTAGTTATCAGTATAGGATGCATTTAAAACTGATAGGTTATCTCAATGGCGGTGTTAAGATGAACGAGTGACAGATAAGAGTGGTCAAAAGCTAGAGTCAAGAATAGAAAATTGTTATATGTAAAGGGGAACCAAATACATGAATTGTATCTTTTAAGGCAAAGTTACTGTTCTGGAAAAATAAAGTGAATCGAATAGCTGTTGTGACAGTAGTTCCTTCAGTGCATATTATTAGGGAGTATCTAAATATTTAAGGGCATATGGGGTTATGTCACATATTCTGATTCAGTAGAGTAATGAGACAAAGGAAAAGGGGGGAATTAGGAGACAAAACAAATGAACATGGAATTTGCTTGTTGTCACAGAGGAACAGGACACCAACCTGCAGGCTGCAGCAAAGGATTTGCACTCTTTTACATTTGTATTCAATATGCTTTTGAAGAAATATTGTAATATTATTAATATTTATGTTTTTTTTTTTTTTAGGATTTTTTTTTATAAATTGTTTTATATACTTGTATACTATATTTCACAGTTCTAACTTGGTAATTGCTCGATTTCATTTCAGAATATGCTTACACAATGAAAGTGACCGAGAAATGTGACATCTATAGTTTCGGCGTTGTTCTATTGGAACTAATTACCGGGAGGTCTCCTGTCCAACCTCTAGAGCAGGGAGGGGATTTGGTAAATTGGGTGAGAAGATCAATTCATGATATGGTGCCTACATTTGAATTATTTGACAAAAGGCTGGATCTGAGTATGGAAAGGACGATTGAGGAGATGACTTTAGTTCTAAAGATTGCATTGTTCTGCACCAGTACTTCACCACTTAATAGGCCAACTATGAGAGAGGTCATTGCAATGATGATTGATGCTAGGGAGGCTATTGGTGATCCTCCACCAGTCCTGACATCAGAAACTCCGTTAGATGCTAATGTTTCTTCAAGAGGTTAGAAAGATGGTTTCTTTGTTTATTTACTTATCTTTCCCATCTTCCCATGGTTGACGTTAATATGATTGCCCAGTGATACTAAGTTTGCCTTTATAGGCTTATTGAAGGAAAAATTGCTTCTTCCATCTTGTTCAAATTTGCGAAAAGCACTTCTGGCACACCACATATTAACTGCCTGCACAATTCCCTGTTTATTCGTATGGTTACAATGATACCAACTTATTTACGGTCCTAACTTAGAAATTTAATAAGCGATCAGGCCTCTCTGTCTCTCTAGGCTTTTTCTGGTTTTTCAGATTTTTGCCACTAGTTAAATAAATATGTTGATTTGGTATAGAACATGGCTCATTGTGCCTAGGAGGAAAAGAAAAAATGAGAATAAATTCTAATGATTGAAATTTCTCCTTGAATGTTTGTCTCCATCATAAACATTGTAATCAAAGGATGCCCCATCTATTGAAATATATTTCTTTTATATCAGCAAACAAAACTGACCTGGTTCAGTACTTTTGTTGTAAGAGATTGAATATTTCCAAGAACTAACAGTAGTACTAATGTTTTTGAATTTTTCAGATTCAATGTAACCATAAGCTCCATGATATCCTCCAAAGAGATACCGACAAGCTCAGAGATCTTCTCTTATTGTATTTACAGAGTTGTGCTAGATTCACAATGCAAGAGAATACACATACTCTCATTCTCTGCTAGATTATGTAAGGCTGCAGCATCTTATTGATTTCATAAGTTAACTGTTTGAGATCTTATTTAGCCAATACATATAGTTACTGTCTCTCTTTATAGTTTGTTAAGGAAAAGGGGGCACGACACGGCACGTTGGCACGACCCCAATGGGCTGTGCCGTGCCTTGCCTTCCCGCTTGCCATCTTGGCAGGCCTTAACAGGCCGGCCCCGCAATTCAAAATTTATTTTTTAAATTACAGTTTTAATTTTATTTTTTTAATTTAAGATTTAAATTTTTAAGTATTAAATTTATTTGTTATAATATTATTTTAACAATTTAACATATGTATTTTTAATTGTAATTTGTTTATCTTATTTATTATTTTTGTCTAATAAAATAAAATGTAAAAAATAGATAGATTTATTTAATAAAATAATTCAAAGAATAAATAAAGATGTAAGAAAATTAAAAATAGATGAAAATATGAAATGATGAATTATTTATTTATTTAATAAAAAGTGTGGAAGTGTAAGTCGGATAAAAAAAATATATAGGTAAAGAAATGAATTTTATTTACTTTATGTAGATTTCAGTATTATATGATTGGCTCATTAAAAACCTTACCAAGAAAACCCCAGTGAGATAAAAACTTGGTAAAGGAAAAAGAGTACAATCGAATTACAAGTAAAGTAAATATGTACATGTATAATTAAAAATTGAAAATTGAAAAAGGAGTGTAATCAATATCTCTTCAGTTTTTAGTCTTCACTCTTGGATTTGGTTATTGCCGAAACCCTCATCGACGTATAAATTGGCGAAATTTTGAATAACTTCTTGGTCTTCCATTTGATGTTGCATCCTTATTCGAGTATGTTCCCAATCCTGAAGGCATATTAATACCTTCACCATCTTAGGAGACAAAGAAGTTCTTCTTGGTTCAATTTTACGTCTGTTATAGGTAAAAATCGTAAGAAGCCACGTAAGCAGGAGTCCAGAGAAGTCAACTCGAAGGGGCAGAAATCCCCCAAGGTAACATTACTTGGTTAAAACTAAAGCAGCTCGATCACAAACGAAGAGAATCGGCTCGGACAGCAAAGCCTGCTCGGGCATGCTCGGGATTCGATAAAAAAGATAGTCACCAACATTCACGTCCCAAACACGAGCAGAATCAGCAACCAGCATCCCCATAATAAACAACGGTGCGGATCCCCATAGTTTAACAAGGAAACAAACAGGTTTCCCGTAAATAGAGGAGAAAGAATCCGGCCCAAACTCGGATTCAGCCAAATTGGAAAACATGTTACACTCAAGAAGGAAACAGAATCCATCTAGGACTGGACAATCGCCCAAAACTTGGGCACCATGACACCAAACCCTAGCGGCACCCACAAACCCTAGTAACATTATGTATAAATACCCCTGTAACACACAAAATAAAGGACACGCAAGAATTAGAAAGAAAGATCAGAGCACAATATTTTGTAACAGTTTTTCATAGTGGATTCTACTTCGTTGCTAAGGTAACAACCTGTGGATGTTTCTCCGGTCATCGGAGTTTTACCACGTAATTACGTTTATTGTTCTTCTTTGTTTTCAATCATTCTCATTCATAGAGTAGTATAAACTGAAATCAAATCGTTGACTGGGTGACCACGAAAAATCACCGTCAACAATTGGCGCTAGAAGGAGGGGGCCAGAAAACTTGTGAAACAATGGCTGGCGAAGGAGATGGTAGCGATTCCAGATACAGTCAAGGTTTGCCAAACAACGAGCTGGAGGATGACACCACCCTCAATACTGCGGATGCAACCTTAACAACGGCAGACCAATCAGCTGCCTTGGCTGGTATCCAATGTTTCCCTACAACTAATGAAGAGATTGTGTAACGATTTCGTGCTTCTCTACAGCAACTTATATCAGACACAACAAGGTAAGGGGTTAACCTTTCCACTACGGAGGGTTTGATGTCGCCTCATAATCTGTCCACTCCAAATCAGCAGGCAATGAGATTGCGTTCCACGGTGGTGATACCAACGCCTGACGCGCCCCTAAAGGCAAAACGAGATCCTATAGACAGGCCAGAGATTTTGTCCGAAAGATTAGCCAGGGGTAGTAGGGAGCATAGAGAGGAGAATGATTCTGACATAGGGTATGACCAGGATCGGATGGCCAGAGATCGAGACCGTCCCAAGAGACGTACTCATCGGAGAGATCGGTCATCGTCCTCAGGAGAAAATGAGCAGAATCATCATCGCAAGCGCCAAAGGGGCATAGTTCGGCTACATGGCCTAAACCGAGAACATAGAGAATTGAATCCAGAGGAAAGGGGCCAAAAGCTGACCATAAGTCAGAATTTCAATGCGATGGAGGAACCGGAAGGAGATAGAGACATACTCATACAGAGCCTGACCCGGGAGGTGCAAAACAATCGTCGACAGATGGATGTTTTGGTCAGGCGGTATGGGCGCAATGAACTGTCGAATGATGAATCAGGCAGCCCTTTCACCAATGGAGTTCTAAGGATGCCTTTCCCAGAGAGGTTTAGGATGCCACACGTAGAGCAGTTCAAGAAAGATACTGATCCGAAAGAACACGTCCGGAGATATAGGAGCACTATGGCACAATACGTCCATAATGACACCCTGCTATGTTTGAATTTTCCACAGACTCTTGGGGATCTAGGTTCTCGGTGGTTCGGTAGATTGCCAGCAGCAAGCATAAGCAGCTTCATCAGCTTCAGAGAACTGAGCAAAGCTTTCTCAAGGCAGTTCCTCGGGAATGTACACAGGAAGAAATCAGTGGCTCACTTGTCCCAGCTTAAACAGGGAAAAGACGAGTCACTGAAGAAGTACTTGGGAAGGTTCGGTCAGGAAGTGTCGGAAATAGGGAGTGCGAATGATGAAGCCGTCATTGCAGCATTCGTCAACAACCTTCAGAATGGCCAGCTATCATTTGATTTAAGAAGAGCTCGCCTAACCAGTTATGCAAAGATGATGGACATGGCTGGGGGTTATGCCTTAGCCGAGGAAGAAGAGATTGCGACATGAGGTTACTTTGTACATGGTGGTCGTCCAGAAAGAGCCAAAACAAAAGACCAAGTTAAGGCATCAGACACCAAAGGTGACAAGCTAAAGAACAAAGCACGAGATGGACGGGATGGTCGGGATGGCCGCCGGGCTTATGATCCAAAAACCGATCAGCCGCGCTAAAAATTCCAGGGCAGATACACAAATTACACCCCGTTGAAGAAAGAACAGGAGGAGGTATTAGCTATCTTGGAAGAAAAGAATATGTCCAAAGAGCCGCCTAAGCAGTCGACTTATGCTCGGAGGGACACCACCAAGTATTGCAGATTCCATAAAGAGAACGGACACGAGACATCCAAGTGCTTCTAGACATAGAGACCCTCATCCGAGAAGGGCACTTAAAGAACATCGTCCTAAAAAAAGCTGAGAAGGCAGATGGACAGAAAGATAGGAAGCTGAGTCCTAAGAGAGCTAGAGATGAATGAGCAATCAACACCATCTTTGGTGAGCCAGCAACTGGCAAAAGTAACAGGGAGAGAACCCAGGAAATTTGGGAAGCCATGGAAGCCCGATGAGACCTCGATGTCAACTCCATTGAACCCGATCCGAAAAGGATCAAGGAAGGTTGGGATCCAATCATCTTCACAGAGGCTGATTCTCACGGAGTAGACGTAAAGCCAAATGATGCGTTGGTCATCAGTGCCCGAATTGGGCACAGGGAGGTTCATCGGATCTTGATTGATAATGGAAGCTCAACGGATATCTTAAGTTCAGAGGTGTACAATCAGTTAAGATTAGATAGAAAGGACTTGCAGCCCTTTCATACCCCACTAAGAGGGTTTGGCGGGGCAGAGGTAAGGTCACTCGGCACAGTAAAACTGCCAGTGAAGATCGGGAAGGCCCCTTGTCAGAAGACAATGTTACTCGATTTTGTGGTTGTAGATACAAAGAATTGGCCATACAACGCCCTGCTTGGCTGGCCATTACTGAATAAAGCAAAGGCAATAACGGCAACGTATGCCCTCATGATGAAATTCCCAACTGAGTATGGGGTAGATGTGGTTAAAGGATCACAAGAGATGGCGCGAAGGGCGAATCTGCTAGTTTACAAGGATAGGGAAGTACACCAATTATACACTATATCAGCCAAGCAAGCCAATGAACCTGAGGAGCAAGCAGAGGCGCCGAAGGAATTTGAACTAGACCCTAAAGAAGAGCCTGAAGTCAAAAAAGATGAGCCGACTGAAGAAGTGATATTAGACCCAGATGAGCCGAGTAGAACAGTAAAGATAGGAGCAAGCCTAAGTGGGCACATCAAAGTCGAACTCGTCACATTATTGAGAGATTACCGGGATGTGTTCGCTTGGAGTCACAAAGATATGCCCGGGATAGATACAAAGGTGATATCGCATTATCTCTCCATCGACCCGGAGTTCCGCCCAGTGGTACAAAACAGAAGATTGTTCAATCCAGAGAGAAGCCTCGCAATCAAGAAAGAGATGGAGAAATTGCTTTCTGCAGGGTCAATAAGGGAAGTCAAATACCCGGAGTGGGTGGCCAATGTAGTACTAGTCAAGAAAAAGAACAATCAATGGAGGATGTGTGTGGATTTCACGGATTTAAACAAAGCTTGTCCGAAAGACAGCTTCCCACTGCCGAGGATCGACCAGTTGGTAGATGCGACAGCAGGACATGAACTACTGAGTTTCATGGATGCTTACTCGGGATACAATCAGATTCGGATGAGCAAGGTCGATGAAGAAAAAACAACTTTCACCACGGATCAAGGATTGTATTGTTACAAAGTGATGCCGTTCGGGCTAAAGAACGCCGAGGTAACATACCAGAGGTTGGTAAATAGAATATTCGCTCGGCAGATTGGGAGAAACATGGAGGTCTATATGGATGACATGTTGACCAAAAGCATCACGGCGGAAAAACATTCAGAAGATTTGAAGGAAACCTTTGATGTCCTGAGAAGATACAGGATGAAGCTCAACCCAAGTAAATGTGTGTTCGGGGTACCGTCAGGAAGGTTTTTAGGTTTTCAGGTGCACCAAAGAGGAATTAAGGTAAATCCCGAGAAGATTAAAGCATTAGAAGAAATGGCTTCACTAAAGACATTGAAGGGTGTGCAGAGGCTGACGGGATGTCTTGTATCACTCAACCGGTTCATAGCAAAATCAACAGACAAGTGCGCCCCATTCTTCAGAGCAATAAAAAAGGGAAAAGGGCTCGAATGAAGCAAAGAATGTGAAATAGCCTTCCAGAAGTTGAAAGAGTATTTAGGAAGAGCACCCATTCTTTCAAAACCGGTGGTCGGAGAAACACTGTACCTGTACCTGTACCTCTCGGTTACAGAAGTGGCGACAAGTTCAGTACTGATTCAGTTAGAGGAATGAGTATAAAGACCGGTGTATTACACAAGCAAGGCGTTGCTATCGGTAGAAACCAGGTATTCACCAGCTGAGAAAATAGCGCTGGCCTTGATCACAGTAACCAGGAAATTGAAGCCGTATTTTCAAACACATACAATAGAAGTATACACAGACTGCCCGTTAAAACTCATCCTCCAAAAGCCGGAGCTGTTAGGAAGATTGACCAAGTGGGCAGTGGAACTCAGCGAATTTGACATCAGGTACACGCCAAAAGCGGTAATCAAAGGGCAAGCGGTGTCAGATTTTATAGCAGAATTCACCGAGCCGGATGCTGGGGTAAGAAGGATGATAGAAGATGAACAGGCGAGTGGGTTCCAAAGGAAGTTGCATGTAGACGGATCATCAAACACACATGGCAGCGGGGCAGGAATAGTCATAACAACCCCGGAAGGAGACGCTGTGGAGTGTGCCATGAGGTTCGATTTCAAAGCAACCAACAATTAAGCAGAGTATGAAGCTTTGTTGGCTGGCTTAAGGGTCTGTATAGCATTGAGAGCAGATGAGTTGGAAATTTACAGCGATTCACAGGTTGTGGTTAACCAGGTACTGGACGAATACCAGGCGATGGAGGAGCGCATGATAGCTTACTTGGACATTGCAAAAAGATTGCTCAGAAAATTCAAGATGTACAAAATCTTTCAGATCCCTCAGGAAGAGAACAAAAAAGCAGATGCCTTGTCCAAATTAGCCAGCCACCATGAGTGTCAAGTCCAAAGCAATACCGGTGGCACACCTGACTAAGCCAAGTACAGCAGAATCTGAGGAAGTCATGATAGTAGAGATCCGACCAGGCCCAGGCGACTGGACAACCCAGCTCAGAAAGTACTTGGAGGAAAACGTATTACCGGAAGATGCTGTGGAAGCTAAACGCATCAAATACAGGTCAACCCGGTACACAATTTTGATGGGAGAATTATACAGGAGAAGGTTCTTAAAAGTACTACAAAGGTGTGTTGCCGGCGAAGAAACCAGAAAGATCCTAAAGGATGTTCACAGTGGAGTATGTAGGAACCATACTGGGGGTAAGAGCCTAGCACACAAGGTACTTAGACAAGGATTCTACTGGCCAACTCTGTTCGCAGAGGCGCAGCGATTTGCGGAGAGTTGCGAAACATGCCAAAGAATAGCAAACGACATTCGGCAACCCCCAGAATTACTCAGAAGCTTAACCTTACCTTGGCCTTTTGCCATGTGGGGCCTCGATCTAATAGGACCAATGCCCATAGGAACAAAGGGAGGTGCGAAGCACGCTATTGTGGCAGTGGACTACTTTACCAAATGGGCAGAAGTAGAGGCACTCGTGTATATTACTGAGGCCAACACCACCAGCTTCGTCAAGAAGAACATAATATACAGGTTCGGGATTCCGAGCATCATCATAACAGACAACGAGACCCAGTTTGATAACAGTAAATTCAGGGAGATGTGCGAGGAATACAAAATCGCAAATTATTACGCATCTCCCGCCCATCCTCAAACCAATGGTCAGACAGAAGCAGTAAACAAAGTGATCAAGCACACGCTGAAAGCGAAGCTGGAGGCAAGGAAGGGTTGCTGGGCGGACAAGCTGCCTGAGGTACTATAGGCATACCGAACAACTATGGGGTCATCTACAGAGGAAACTCCGTTCGCATTAGCATTTGGAACGGAGGCTGTTATCCCGGCAGAAACAACTTTCACCTCCCACAGGGTTCGGTTATACAGTTCAGAGCACAATGTCAACATGTTGCAGCAGAACTTAGATGAATTGGAAAAAGTCAGAGATGCAGCACAAGTAAGGAATGCAGCGTATCAGCAAAGGGCTGCGAGGTACTACAATTCTCACGTTCGTGTGCGTAAATTTCAGCTCGGAGATTTGGTGCTGAGAAGGGTATCCCCAAACACCAAAGACAAATCAGCAGGATCTCTTGCTGACAAATGGGAGGGACCGTACATCATTAAAGGAGTCGCTGGACATGGAGCTTACATGATAGCCCGACCAGAGGGTAGCCTAGTGCCCAGACCATGCAATGCACAGTACCTCAAAATCTTCTATCCTTAAAAAGGAACCCATCCATATTTTTATGTTAATTTGTTCTGTTTTGGTTTAGTTTTAGCTTTGCAATGATTGTTTTAGAGTTATTCGCTGATTTCATCACCATGTTGATTATCTAATAAAGTTCAGTTGCCAATAAAAAAGTTATTCAGTGAAGTCGATGAGTTCCATGATCAAAGAGCAACACTTCAACATCGGCCACTCAAAAGCCGACCAAATAAACTCCAAAAAAAAGAATAAAATTCGGACGCTATGAAGCCGCGAGAGAGCGGACGAGTAGTGCTCGAAGGGCGAAAAAGCTAAAGTAGCATGCCCGTCTAGTTAAGATGATGCGAACGCATCTCTTGGCAAAAAGACAAAACCAAGGCACCAGGGTGACTGGAAAACTGCTCGGAGCGCCGCTAGAAAGGCTAATGAGATGCGCAGCCGTGTTGGTCGGTGCATATTACCCCAATGATTCGACGAAACCTTGCACAGACAAAATCGGGAGACGTCCTAGGTGACTTGTGCAAGGACCTTAACGTATGGTCGTGGTGAGCCTCGGCGTAACGTTGAGGTAAAAAGACCTTAATAAAAGGCCGAAAGACAAATGCCAGTTAAATAAGATACTCGGTTAAATTAATCAAATGCCAGTTAAATAAGATACTCGGCTGAATTAATTAAATGCCAGTTAAAAAGATACTTGGCTGAATTAATTAAATGCCAGTTAAATAAGATACTTGGCTGAATTAATTAAATGCCAGTTAAATAAAATACTCGGTTGAATTAATCAAATGCCAGTTAAATAAGATATTCGGCTGAATTAATTAAATGCCAATTAAATAAGATACTCGGTTGAATTAATTAAATGCCAGTTAAATAAGATACTCGGCCAAATTAATTAAATGTCAGTTAAATAAGATACTCGGCTGAATTAATTAACTGCCGGTTAATAAGATATTCAGCCAAAGTAAAGCTAGGAATTTCCAAAAAGATAGCCGAGTATAGGCTATCAAATAAATTATACTTAATACAGATTTAGTTCATCACATTTATGTGTTTTTCATGCAGGGAGTTAGAAACAGCGGAACAGCATAAGAATAAAGATTCATATATATATAAGTAAAGGTGAATACAAAGATCATTACAAGAATAATCAAATAAAAGATCAAGAAGACGGCGCTGGGGGTTGTGAGCTGCTCCCGCCGACGCTCAGGTCAGGTTCCATTACATACTCGCTCAGGAGGCTATCATCAGTGGGCCATACGATCACGTTTTCTTCTTCATCATCCATCCAGGCGCTATAATCAGTCCCAGGGACGGGCCCAATGTCAGGATTCTCACCATCAATCCCCGCTTTCTGACAAGCGTGAAAAGTGGAGAAGGAATCGGCAGTAGAAACCTCCAGATGCATGGGATGTCGCATCTTACCTTTACTCCGGCAATATGCTCGCCACTCTTTCATCTGGATCCGAAGAGACTCCAGAGATGTATCCACATGTTTCTTAATTGAGAGGCTCTAGTTGGCCCTGGCCCTGTCAGTTGCTCTATTCTTCATCTTGAAGAACTCCCTAGCCGAGACCATCCCCTGTTAGAACTCCTGGAGAAGCAAAGCATCATAGGCCGGAGATCTCTTAAAACGATCGACCCCCTGTATCTCCAACTCCAGCCTAGCTTCCTTCGATAGGGACTTAACTGTCAAGGCCTGACACTCCAAGTCTTCGATTCGACGCTCATAAGATGATTTAGCGTCTTCTGCATTTTGCTCGGCCTGGAGCAAAGCATCCTGAATAGATGACAACTGATCTTGCAAAGTCTTGGCCTCCTCAGCAGCAAAAGACGCTTTCTGCTCAGCCTCCATTTGACGGGCCAAACATTGATCCAGGAGCACTTGATTTGACTTGGCCCCTTCTTGACAAGCCAGCTCAACCCGAGCACAGCGATCTTCGCTCTCCTTTAGTTGGGCCTCTAGCCGCCTTATTCTTTCTGCCTAGGCTTCACTGGCCTGGCAAGCCTCTGACATCTTAGCCACCATCTGCAGTCAAGTTATGCAATGAAATGAAAGTGAGAAGACGGAATCACAGAACGAGGAAACTGATTTAAAAGCAAACTTATATAGGAGGCACTATTGAAAAAGTTATGCAAACAGCTTGCTGAAGGGCCGACCCTGAAGCAACTCCAGCTGTCATCTCTTATGTAAGCCCGGCCTGAAGCCATGGCCCTCAGCATAGTCTCGGGGGTAGGTTCGCCAGCTTGGGTCGATGGGCCCAAGCCACCAACACTAGCTTCTGGGAGCCCTGCAGTCGATGTTGCCCAAGGAGAGTCGGCGGAACCACCGGCATTGCCCTTGACCTGATCCCGTGGAGGAGTCCCAATCATTGTCCTCCCAACCTCAGCTTCCCTCTCATCGCCCGAAGATGAATTGATATATGCAACCACCTGGGGGATCTTAGGGGTAGGACGGCCGGGTGAAAATGAGGCTTTTCTCTTTCCAGACTGCCTCCCACGAGTATTCAAGTCAGCAGCAGGGTCCTCAGAATCTGGGCCAGGATGCCCCATTTCAGCACCACCTACTGCAGGAGGCGTAAAGTTTGACTCAGCAGGAGTCAGAATCTCTGGAGCCATCACATCTGAATGCTCCCTAGCTGTTTCAGCACCCTGGAATGTAGCACTCGGCTCGTTTGCAGCAGGGTAGAGAGAGTGAGTCCCGCAGGAAAAAGCCGCTGGCTCAGAAGATTCCCTAACCTTCTCTTTCCCCTTAGCTGAAGAGGTGCCCGCCTGGTTGCCCTTCTCAGCAGCAGCCTTGTCTACAGCAAGGACCCCTGGATCGCCCATCTCATCGGCCAAGTACGTCTCCATTTCCTGACCATGAGCCTCCTCGGGCGTATAATCAGGCACGTTCCCTTCACCATCTTCCTCGGGAAGATCCTCGGGAGAACTCTCATCAGAATCAGGTTGTAGATGGGCAATCCCAGCATCCCGCTAACGATTAACCTCTCTTCGGCTCGCCTCCACGATACCCTTCATCCGGCGCGCCTGAGCATCACAAACGATATCTACATCGAACACTAAAAAAAGATTTTCAAGTTAGTAAGCCAACTAGAAAAAAGAACAGTCAATAAAGTTCTATGGAAACTTACGGCGTCGTCGGCGTGCAGAAATCTGAGGAAAAAGGTGAGCCCTAACCATTTTCTCTTCATCAAAGAGATAAGGTTTGCCCCTCTTCTCTAAAGGACGAACGACCGCCCGGGCCAAAGTCTTAAGCTCGTCATCAGTATAGTAGGGAGTCGTACGATTCCATGCGTCAGGCGAGCAAAAGTACCGAGGGACCTTGCGTGTCACCCGAGTACCATCAAGATCGAAGCTAACCGATTGGCCCCAACGTTTACCGACGAAGAACCAACTGTTCTTCTAGAACTTATTTGAAGAAAGGAAGCCCCAAACAAACCCATTCTTCTCATCCACGGCCGGCTCGACTTCACCCTTGACCACCACGTCTTTTGGTATCCAGTTCTCGGGCTGAGTCGAAAGGAGGAAATAAACCCCGGATTTCCCCAAAGGCCTCAACGAATAAAAATGCCTAATTTCGTGAGGGGTGGGAGGTGGCCGTTTCATCCTATGCCACATGTGCCACATGCACATCAAAATCTGATAGCTATTCGGAGTCAGCTGTGCCGGAGCAAGCTGAGCCTTAGCTAAAAACCAAGTAATGAAAGGCTGAAGAGGAAGAGTGACACCACAAGTAAGCATTGCCCCATAGATTGCCACTTGGCCGGGTGGGGGGTTCCATACAGCTCGGCCATCAGCAGGACTTGGTGAGATGACACCGTCGTCTAAATCAAACCGTCCCTTATATTTGTTAAGCTCCTCAGGACCGACCACATTTGGCTCGATGTCATAAGCACACACCCGCTCGGGAGAGAAAATAATGCGAGCCCCCCTATGCTCTTCTTCAATGTCAATCTCAACAACTCTCTGGGTCCCAATTCGGCTTTCCCGGGAGTAAGAATCCTTGTAGATTTTGGTCTGACTCTTCTTCTTCCCCATTCATTTCCACGGCCGAGTGTCACCACAAACGGAAACAGAAGGATCTGATTGCGCTTTGGGTTGATAAGACTTAGGTTTTGAAGAGTCAGAAGAAGCGGAAGGGACTTCAGAAGCAGATGGAACTTCAGAAGTAGTAGGGACTTCGCGAAAAAGCCTAGAAATGTTGGCGTCTAAGAAGAGAGGCTGATCGAAAAGAGGATCTCCCAGTAACCTGTGAACAACCGTGACAGTGAGAGTATCATTTCGTTCAATAGCAATCATACCAACAGTAAAAAGACGGTGTCTAGCTGCAGGATCCATGAGAACTAACCTTGATATATCGGAAAATCGGAGATATACGAACTACAGAGGAAGGATCTTCAAGTAAAGGTTTGGGGGGTTGAGACAGAATCTCGACAAAGCAAGACCAAGAAATATCTAAACTCAAAGCAGGTTGAAGAACAAATTGCAGTTTTTTAGGAATTTCACCAGAAATACAACGGATGCAGGCAAACTTTTCTCTCGAAGAAAGAAGAAAATGACAGAATAAAAATAGGCGAAAATCTTCTGTCAAGCATAATGTTTATATAGGCTAGATATCAGGTTTGAAAAATCGAAACCCTAGAAAGGGTAGGTAGAGAAGCGGGAAAATAAAGAGATAGGGGTAGTGACATGGGCTGTATGCGAACGAGCAAAATGGTCGTGTCCCATAAATGCCCTATACCACGACCAAGCAAGAGCAGATAGGTGGCAATCGAAGAAAGCCTTGGGCCGTCAGAAAGTCAGTATGTCACCATCAAGAGATTTCTGAATGAGGGGCGGATCAAACACACGCGGACATAATTAAGACACGTCATTAATGCTTCGAATCAAGCGAGGATGTTGAAACCCAACATTAATGCAGAAGACGACAAACGAAAACAAGTCATGAGAAAATAGGCAAACGGAAGTTAAATATTTATCCCGAATAAGCCGGACCTGGTGTATTCGGCTCAAATATTTAAGGGGGTATTGTTATAGGTAAAAATCGTCACAAAGGACACGTCATCACCATAAGAAGCCACGTAAGCATGAGTCAAGAGAAGTCAACTCGAAGGGGCAGAAATCCCCCAAGGTAACATTACTCAGCTAAAACTAAAGCAACTCGATCACAAACGAAGGGAATCGGCTTGGGCAGCAAAGCTTGCTCGGGCATGCTCGGGATTCGATAAAAAAGATAATTGTAAGGTTCTCATTTGTTGATTGGCTCATTTCGTGGACAAACCACATGTTGGGGTTCTTTGTAAGGGTAGCCTAGGTATCGGGTTTATTGTTCGAAGCCTTTTGAAGACCTCGTGTTGATAAGCACCGAAGGTAAATTTCTATGTGCTTACTTGTCTTGAAGAGATAGTTGCACACACTCACAACTCATGCATATGTTTAATCTTTGTATGTTGTGTTTCTTATTGTTGTGCATTAATGCTTATTTTCATCTCTTCTTACATGTTAGTTTGATTGCATCTTGCATATCCAATTGCCTTGTCATGTTTAGACTTAGGATTGCATTTTTGCATTGGGCGCTCTCAAAGGTGCTCTACAGGTTCATAATTCTTAAGTTGATCGGATCGGTTCACTTTTTCAAAAACCGAATACTATCGGTTTTTTATCGGTTCACTCGAAAAGTGAACCGATCCATTAAACACCCACCTTTAGTAGATTATGTGAATTTTATATATAAAACTTAAGTTATGATTATACTGTGGTCAAATTACAATGTGGATTTTGTTTAAACATATTAGGTAGCCAAACACCATGATTAGTTTTAAAGAAGGAAGTCGGATAAATACTTCAACGGGTAGTGGGAATAATGAAATAGGAGATGTTGAACCAAGTAGTGTTTTGGGCGGTTCTAAACGGAAGCGTGAAACTTCATTTATTTGGGTGAGCAAGTTACCATTGATGTTGATTATACTTTTTTGCTTTTTATTTTATTTTATTATTATTAAGTCGCATCCCAGAAGAAGAAGTATATGCTACAGAAGGAGTAGATGACGAAGAGCCGATAGCGCCATCTTGATTTATTGTTGTGTTTTGGATTTTTAGATTTAGGTTATTATTAATTTTAATCGTATGTAAAAATTGTTCTATTTGGATTGAGTTGTAAAAATTGTTCTATTTGGATTGAGTTGTAAAAATTGTTCTATTTGGATTAATTGTTTTAATAGAATTTTTAATATGAGTCAAAAAAATATATGTTAAAAATATGGGTAAAAAAATACATGTAAAAAATATATGTTAAAAATATGGGTCAAAATCCGGGTCAAAATATATGTTAAAAATATGGGTCTAAAAATATGGGTATAAAATCTGGGTCAAATTCTGGGTTAAAATTTGGATCCAAATCCAAATCATAATATGGGTAACAAAGAGGGTCAAAGTGTGGGCTTGGGTAAGCCATGTTTTTTGCTGGCTTGGGTAAAGCCCTACCCTCATGCATAAAATTATTTGGGCTGGGTTTAAGCCCTTTGAAATTATGAGGGCTTTTTGAGGGCTTGGGTCCAGTGCGGGCTTGGGCCCTCAAATTGCCAAATCACTGCAGACATAAGATGATAGAAATCATGTGATTAAGAATGGGAAGAAATTCCAAGATATTACATATCAACACGGTTATCCTATTATGTACTTGCCTGCATAACAATATAACATATACAATCATGCAAATTCTCCTCAACATACATAACTTCAGGTTATCTAAACAAGTTACCTGCATAACCTATGGTTATGCCAACTCTCCAATTGAATCAAATTCCACTGTTGTCTTCTATAATATAAATGCATCTTTATACACTAAATTACACTCTGCATATAGAGCCCCTACTAGTAGTATGCAGTTTGACAAGTTCACCATTGCAAGTCAGGGGAAGTATATAACTAGGAAATCGTAAATACAAGACCCAAAATTGCAAGTATATAACTGGGACAGTAATTATTAACCATATGCAAGTATAAAGATACGGTCCCACGTGCCATTTGGTTTTCTTTACAGGAAAGGGCCTATATAATAAAAATACAGTCTCTAGCCTTCTTTTCCCTTGAGAAATGAATGCATGATGGTTGAGTCAAAATGAAAACAGCAAGCATTGCAAGTATGAAATAAAGGAATAAAGTCAAGCAAGAGAGCAGTTGTATCTAAGAAACCTTAAAGCATCCTAACTATGTTGGCTGGCACCCAGCAAGCCTACATATCATGTGCAAGCACACTCTCAAACCTTCTTTGTTATTTGTTTCCTCTCCATATCATGTAATTTGTTCCTCTTTGTCCCAACAGACTAATTCTATCACAATTTATTGTTCCCAAGAAATGTACAAATAACATGTTAAATTTCATCCTAATGAATACATTATCACTTTTCTATTTCTTAAATGAGAGGGCCGAATTGAAGGTTAACTACAGCTCACACATTCAAAAAAGATACAAAGAATTACTGTTTATGCCAGCATGAATGACCTTTGTTAAAGAGAAATAATGAATTTGACTATTTGAGTATTACTTTTACACAAATCCTATAACTGAAAATCCATACATGCAAAAGTGCTGCCTGTATATGTCAGAATAGGGTGAGCCAAACAAGACCAAGTCACTTTTGATATGGTTAGCAACAGTAATCTACAGCATAAAACAACTAAAATTCCAAAAGCTCACCCCCTAAATAACCTTTTATTCTTTGAGAAAGTCCCATCTCTCCGGCTCTTCTCCATAATCAATGCCCGTTCCCTCTCCTTCTCCTTCTTCTCCCTTTTCAATCGTTCCTCTCTCAACTCTTCCAGCGTCTTCTTCTTGTCCTTCTTTTCCCCCTCCATCTGCACTCTTGTCATCCCATTACCTACACTACTCTCATTAATGCCCGCCTTTCAAGATACCACGGCAACTTAACTCCTTTCCCCACAATCCCATAACCCAATCTATACTTCTCATCATCTGGGGTAATAATATTTTTCGATCCAACCTCCTCTTTCTTCATCTTCTTCCTCTTAAACCCATCTTCATTGGCACCTCCTTCATTATCCAATCCTTTAACTGGGTCAAAAATTCTAATTCCTTCAAAGAGGTTAATATGATTCGACTTAGGTTCCGCTATAGTAGGCTGCGCTGTAGGCTCTTTGGCAGGTTCAGCCACTTGTTTCAGTGGAGCCAGGCCACGGGCAACACGAAGCTGTTCTAAACGGAGCTCAGCATCACGTTTTCTCACCTGTTCACGCTTGAGCTGCTCCTCTTTAGCTGCAGCTTCTTCATCTTGACGGACTTTTTCTCTATTTTCATAGTTGTATACATTCCACCGCTTTTGCGGAAGAATATTTAAACCACCATGGCCTCCCATAACTAATTCACCTGCAAATCATTATGTTCAGGTAGAGGCCATATTTGGCTGCATTATTAAGGATCTTGAACTTGAATTAAAACTTAAAATGGGAATCTATTCTATGAAATCGAAAACAACATTTTCTTGAAAAAGAAGAAAGAACAGAAACCCATATGAAATCTATAATTTACGGAATTAGGGTTCATATAAAATCATTAACACAATTAAACAAAACATATAAGCAAAATATCCAACAAGAAAACCCTAGACGCAAACATATTCTATACAAATATTTCCTTATCGTATTACTATTAGGGTACAAAAACAAATGGGGAAAGTAAAGTAGAAACAAAATAAGGATTTAACATACCCCAAGCTTTAAAGATTTGCAAATCGAACAAGTTTATCTGCAATCCAATCGCAGTCTATGCCAAGTGCCAACACTTGTGCCTTTCAGCCTTTGATTTGTTTCGATTCTTAAACTGTATTGAATTGGTTTTTCTTATTTGTTTCAAAGAAAGAATCGCTTCTTTTACCTTTATAAAGTTGAAAGAAAAATATTACACCGACCTACCCCGATCTTTACACATATTTCATATAGAGTAGAAATCTTTGTTTTATTTTAAAACCTCCCTCACATTTTTAACCTACCTTAGGAAATAAATAATAATCGTAGACGGTCAAATCTATAAGACTAACGATATTTATACCCTTTAAAAACTGTATGTACATTGCAAATTAGTATCATTTTAAAAATCCAATAATATCCTTGAGTAAAATTACTAAGATAACTAAATCAATAATCCTACTTTGCCTAAATTTGGTGTCTAAATTTGGTGTCCAAATTTGGTACCCAAATGATGTGAGATTACTATAATCCATTCATTTAAATAGTATTAGATTTGCATGATCTAAATAAATGGATTATAATGATGCCACATCATTTGAGCACTAAATTTAGGTAAAGTAGTATTACTCTTGGTTTGTAAATACATCCACCAATAATTATTAGTTAATTTCCTAATTTAATCTTTTGTCAAAAAAAAAAAAAAAGTTTCCTATTCATGTTTTTTTTTTTTTTTTTTTGAAATGGAAGTAATGTTTCTCAATTAATCATTTAAGAAATATATCATAAAAACTTTCTTTTTCTTAAACCCTAGATTCTCTTAAAAAATAATTTCAAATATATTTTCAATTTCTTTTGAGGAAACTAAAATTGATTTTTTTTTTTTTTTTTGAAGAAACAAATCGATTGCTAAGTATGGAGAATGAATCAAAATTATCAGACAAATTAGTTGTGAAAAAGTAAGTTTAAATTAATTTTTATTAGAATAACAAAATCATTATGCATTGTTTTCTCTATAATATATGAATATGTAGTGGTCAAAAAACCGACCTACGGCCCAACCATCGAGCCCACTAACAAAAGGCCCAATATACGGCTCGAAACACTTATCAAATTGTAGAAGCTCATATTGGAAACATGCCCAGCTGGAAACATGCCCTGAGTATGGCCTGACCCGCCAAGGCATTAGGTCAATCAGAAACCTGGTCAACATTCGCAATAAATGACCTTGATCACACGTTAATCACATGTCGAACGTTGCACAAATCTCAACGTCAGACAAAGGCCATCATGACTCTTATTGCCAGATTTGTTAGAATCAAAATGGGTAATTAAGGGCTCAAGATCCACGCCCCCTGTTAAATGGATTGAACGTTGAAATGCTCAAAGTCTTCACTATAAATATGACCCATTCTCAAAGAAAGGGGCCCTGCTTTTCGATAACTCTCATATGTGAAAGTTTTGATATTCTTGTTCCACAAATATTGCTTCTCATTAACTGTTTTCTCCTCGACATCTAGTGTGTTGACCCACTTGCTCGTTCGAGGTAGTCGAACCCAGCTTTGGCCAATCCTTAACGACCTAGTAAGAGTCCCCACTTTATCCAACTTAGGGCTCATCGTTACTCTATATCGAACCCATAATACATGGCCTCAAACCCGACTTGACACGCCAAACTCATGGTTTGACCATTCTATCTCTTATTTCAACTCCTTTCCTTTGTACAATATTCTGACTTGAGCACCGGAGAGTCTCGCTAAATGACCACTCCCTCATGTGGCTCGACAACCGCTATGTTTTTTTTTTTTCTTATTTCACAGGTTGCAAGTGCCTAGCTTGACAGTTCAAATAGTTATAGATCCAATCGACTACAGTTTGGCGCCCACCTTGCGGTCTTGGCAATTTTTCTCTAGTTTTATCACTTTAGACGTAGATCAAATACAATGACTGAATCCACCAACCCTATGGATGTTGAGAAACAAATCACACTCCTTTATGACCTAGATGAGCGAAAGCACAGCTCGATTGCAAATCTTGAAAAGGAGAACGTTGACGTTGAAGCTAAAAACCTAGAGTTGTAGAACAATGTGGATTTACTGTCCAATAATGTGGTTCTAGCGCTCGAGCAAGCACCTCCTAACGCTAATCATATGCCTGCTCGATTCACAACAGATTTGCCTGAGCAAAGTACGCGACAGTAAGAGAATCGATTGACACGAGTGCAGATCGAACCACCTATTGTCAACCTCGATGAACTAATAATGGCACCAGACGCAAATGCCATACCAACAAATCCGTCGACCCCATTTGGAACACAGAGGGACTCGAACCAGAATACTCTGAACCAGGAGTTCCCATCTAAGATCTTGATGTTGAACCCATCGGCCAATGAAATGGTAAGATCGACCTCTCTTTTCTCTAATCCTAATGTCGCCCGCAGGTTTGTAGAAATGGAAGCCATGATCCAAAGAATCCATGTGATGCCTACACCAATCAAGTGAAGTGCAGCTAATAGCTGTTTTAGGAATGGTTTAACTTTTATATATTAAAGATTGCTTCATATGATTGGAATGGATCATATTGTAATTTATGTGATCCAATCAGATAGAATCTTAGACCATGGCAAATCCAATAGATTTGATCTGTTGTACAACGGAAGAGACTCCAACGCTCAAGTCAACAAAGTAAAAAATAATAATAATAATAAAAAAAAAGGTAGATCGACAGAAACAATAAATAAATTGAAAATGATGTTCAAACCGTAGATCGCTCGAGAGTAGTAGAGTACAAGGTTTTTCAAATATGTTGGAGATAGGCTGACTTGGTCTTTAATAAGAGTTGTGGGACTCTTCGACTTGTGATTTGTTTTTCAGACTTGGTCTCAAGGGGTCTTCTAATGGCTTCTAAGTTAAAGCTCATTCTATAATTGGGCTTACTAATTCCGAAATTAGTGAAATGGGCATTCACTAACATTGGGGTTGTATTTTGAGTCCAAAGCCGATTTATGCCCACTACAATAAGCAAACCTCGAGTAGATTCCACGTAATTACTTATAAATTTTATGTACAAATTAACCTTGAATTATTCTAGTAGCCAAAAATTGGCTTTGGGCCCAAGATGCTAGCCAATGTTGGTAAATTGCCCACTTCACTGATTTTCGAGTTAATAAGCCCAAACATAAAATGGGTCTTAACCCAAGTCAAAAGATCCCTTGAGACCAAGTCAAAGAGACAAAGTCAAAAGATCCAACGACTACCATCATCGTAGTATGTCTACAACGCTTTCAAAAAGCTAGGGATAGTCTACCAGACACCACATCCACCAAAGATGAATTTATTTCTCCTCTTCTAGAATTTGATATTTGATCTTCTCACATCACTTAAAGCTCACTTACTATAACTCTATCAAACCTCATTATCAAACTACGAATAACTCAGCTAGTCTCCGATCAACCATAACGAAAAGAACATCACCTCATGTTAACCGAACCTTGGCTTCTCTCTACCTACAACCTATCGAGATCATACTGCCTTTTGCTCTACTCCCTTTGAGCGTATTGCGGTTTGAATATTGATATTCAACATTTAAATCGCTGACTAGAGCATCGAAGTCTTTTTGATTGGCATCACCCCGGTGTCATAATCTCTCTTACAATCACCTTTCTAGTTTTGCTGGTTGTCGGCGCCTGTTTCGATTGATTGTAATATCGAGTCTACATTTAATTGACAAAAACTTTTCTTAAAACTGACATTGACATCCTCTAATGTTGGTCAAACTTAACTGCTTAAAGGATATTTATGTACCTTTTTTTTTCTTTAAAAAAGCATAAATAAAAACATTAAGAGCGGTGCTATTAACAAACCCCTACTGAACTATTTATGCCTCAATTTTTTAATTAATTAGCATTATTATTTTTCCTTTATCAAAATTACTAAAAGAGACATTCAATTTAAGAAGAAAAAAAGATTCTATAAAGTAAATCTAATAAAACCCTCCACATTCCTTATAAAAAAAACACCCAACATTCTTTACAATTGTTCAATAGTATTGATATTCTTTTCAAAAAAAAAAAAAAAAAAAGGTACTAATATTCATTGAAAATACGCAAATTTTCAATTTTGCTCTAAGGAATCTGATAGGTTTAGATTCCTGTAATGGGTTCTTAAGATTGAAAGCTATACACATGAAAAAGAAAAAAAAAATACAAGATAAAATAGTACTATGCTTTCTGCCGTTGTTTCTGTTTCCTTGTGGGCTTTGCTTTTCCCTCTTGCTGTGGTCGGTTTGTTCCGTTTGGTGGTTTTGAATAAAGTTTTAATTTTCAAAAAATATATATATATATATTCATTGGTGTTTTACTATTGCAAAAGTAATGCCTAACAGAAATAAGTAACCAGTGTTATTGTAGATCTGGAGAGAGATTAGAGATGAGGTTTATTAAGTTTGAAAAATAAGTAAAAATGGTAGTTTTGGAAATAAATAAAGTAAATTAACAAAACCATTAAACTTTATTTAATTAAATCAAAAATTTTAAAAATGGGGTATAAATAGATTAGTAGGGGGTGTGCCAATAGCACCACTCAAAAATTAATCACCATCATCCATCTCAGAGGAAAGGGACCGAAAATGGACAGCAGAGATAAAAATAAAATAAAAAACAATTTGTTTTAAAAATAAAAACTAGATAAAAATGGATTGGTGAAGATCCAATTGGATCTCCATCGGTTGAATCTCCACACAATGGAGATCCCAGGCGGTGGAGATCTCGTCGCCTTGGATCTCTATCGCAGCAGCACTAGGGAGTAGACCTGGCACGGTCCGGTTGAACCGTCGGAACCGGAACAGGAAGTTCGGTTCGGTTATTATTTGGTCGAAACGCCGTTCGAACCGGATTGGAAACGGCGGTTCGCACATATATATATATATATATTATATATTATATATATTTTCTATAAATACCACTTTCATTTTTCCTCACACCAATTTCTTCTCAATTCTCTAATTCTAATTTCTCTCCAAACACTCTCAAGTCTCAAGTCTCCAAGTTTCCAAGGTTTTTAATATTTATTTCATTTTGTAATTGTTTTGAAGACGGTATTCAGCTTTGGTAAACTATGAGTATTGAACGGAATAGAGAACACAAAGTGTCAACTCTTAGCAGAAAAATTTCCGTTGACAACGAGAGAATAGAAAAAATTTGCCTCAAAAAAAAAAAATTTGCGGTAAAAATATTTTTATATATGCCTTAAACTTTGAAAGGCCATAACTTTGTGCTCGGATGCCCGAATTGGGTGATTTTTTTTTTGAAATCGCATAGGATGATGCAAGGAATCCAATGGGAGCAGGACCAGAGGGCTTGTGGCCACTTTTCGAGCCCCAAAAAACCCTTTTTTCATAAAAAAAAAGTGTTTTTTAAGTGTTGTGTCCATTTCGAACCGTTTTAAACCTAGTAAGAAACCTTTTCCTCCCGATCCGACACCACATCCGTGCCCGTCTTGGTCCGGAGAATTACTTTAACATCAGGCCTTGTGTAAATGGACACTTTTAAAAAAAATCCTTTATACTACTTATAGTTTTTGTTTGAAATATTATACAAGTATTGAATGTGGTTTTAGTGGCGAGGCTAGGTTGTTATTGTTTTTCTTTTGCATCCATAACCCATAAATTGTCATTTGTAATTTTATTTTATAATTTAATTTAATTTTGTAATTTGTCATTTATATATTTTATTTTATTAGAGAAGTCTTTTTTTGTTTGTAAAAAAAAAATAAAAAAAATAAAATAAAATAAAAGGTTCAAAACCGCCGGTTCCAATGGAACCGGAACCGGCATATAGCGGTTCCGGTTCCGGTTCCGGTTCCATCAAACCGCGGAACCGGAATCACCGGTTCCGAACCGGAACCGGAACCGTGTCAGGTCTACTCGGGAGGCAAGCCTCCCTCCCCCAACATCGCAATCGTGGGTGACTAGAGAACCATCTCTATCTTGGATTGATGGAGGTCCAATCTCAATCATTGTTTTTTCAACTATTTATTTATTTATTTATTTTATTTATTTATTTGATCTCTGCTGAAATGGATATCTTTATCTATCTAATTTTTTTTTTTTCTGGAATGGACATAGGAGATTGATATTATGTTTAGAATAAGTTTATGAATAATATATAAATTCTGAAATAAATAAAGAAATATTTTTAAGATTGCAAATACAGGGAACATACAGGAATTTAACATTTCAACATCTATAAAACAAATTAAATATCAAGATGAGTTCTGCATCTGATCGAAATTAATTCTTAATCAAATTATAACCAAAGTTAACTGTATACAAAGGTTGTCATGTAAATACGACAATGGTCAAATCCAAATTGTTTTCTAATAAAAAAAAAACTTTAATTTTATTATAAAAATAAAAAATTAAAACTATTTTAAGCACGATCAATCAAAATAACAAAAACAAGAATATATATATATATGGTCATTCTTAGTGTAACATTACTTGATACAACAGCATGATATCATATATAATTGTATGTGATCACAAATATGTATAATGTTATCGTATATAAATTGCACGTGATCATAAAATTAAATTATTGTGATCGCATATTAGAATATACAATCACATATTAATTGATGTGGTTGTACCAAAGAAGATATGATCACAGTCAAAATTTTCTATATTGTATCATGTAATGTTGCACCAAATGGCAGCCATATATATATATATATGGCTGCCCTTTGATGCAACGTTACATGATGCAACGAATTTTTTTGACCGTGATAATGCCTTCTTTGATACAACCACATCAGTTAATATGTGATTGTATGTTTTAATATGCGATCAAAATAATTTAATTATGTGATCACGTGCAATTCATATACGATAACATTATATATATTTATGATCACATGTAATCATATATGATCACATACTATTTTTTAAAATTGCATGGTGTCATGTTGCACTCAAGAATGAGCAAATATATAGATATATATATATATATTATATTATATATATATACATATGTGTGTGTATTATATATACACATACATAGAAATAGATTATCAGTTCGAACTGACAAAAGTTATATCAGTTCCTTGCATGTGGGCCACTGGATTTAAATACTTTGACTTGGCTGTATACACTTGTCAGTCAAAGTATTTAAATCCAGTGGCCCACATACAAGGAATTGATATACTTTTGTCATATTTACACTAATATATATATATAAAGGCAAACAAAGACTTTATCATAAAACCAAATCATTCCAACAGATTCACTTCTGAAACAAAATATTCCAATTCCAATTAAACATAAACACAAACGAATAGGCAGAAGCAATTAAAAAAAAAAAAAAAAAAAAACCGGTTCAACAAAATTAATAAGAGTGTTGCTATTGGCACACCCTACTGATCTAATAATACCCCATTTTCAAAAATTCAAAAATTTGATTGATTTGTTTACCAAATTACCCTTGTTTCTTTTCCAAACTTCACACACCCCATTATATGTTTGCTCACCTATAGAGCTCTTCCTCACGCCTTTTCTTTTTTGAAATTGCCTTTTCTTTTGTTTTGCTCGCAGTCTCAAATGCGCCTGCAACTGATCGACATCATCATCATCAATCCTCTGCCTTCAATTCTGGATCTCCGCTGAAAAATCCCTCACCCAACAAACCTTCTTGATGCCGAAACTTTGTTTCAATGCTTCTAAAAGCATTTTCTGGGTCTTGTCTTTTTCTTTTGTAGAGAATGGCATCTCCTTCTCCTGTGTTGTTTAAGGTCTCTCTCTGTTTTATGGTTTTAGTGAATTTCAATTCATGTTTTTTTTTTGTGAGTAATATAAGATGCTCTGTTTCAGGTTTTTTTTTTGAACTCTCTATCTGTTAGCTTTTGTTTCATGGTCAATTGAAGAAATTGGGCGGGACATTTGAACGATCAAGATCAAGACCCACTGCTTTGTTTTGTTTCAAGACTTGGACAAAAATGGGTTATTTAAACTTTTAACTATTCCTACGTCTCTCACTTGGAAGACAACGATACTATAGATATGTAATTTACGAAGCTGATGTCGATAATAAATAGAACTCCGGGGGTGTCGTCGTTATGTACCCACGAAATAGGGTAAATAATTGGTGACAAGACTGAGTACAATTTTCAGCTTTTTAAAAGCAGGGCAATTAGATCAATAGGGTGTGTGCCAATTAGCACCACCAATTACTACATATACTAAAAACGAAGTCGCCACAAGAAAATTGAAAAGACAAGGGAAAACAAGAGATTATACTTGAAATGATAAAGAAAACAGAAGGATGGAGAAGGATTGTGGATTAGTGTGCGGTGGGGGTGAGTCAATATGCGTCGCTAAAGAATCACGAGGGGTTGTACGGCCATCTTTACGAGTCAGGCAAATCAGCTTCCTTTATATTCTTTTCACTACGCTCTAATATCGGGGATTGACATAAGTTTCAGGCAAGCCTTCACCAATGAGAGTTCTCAAGGATAGCCTTTCCCAGAGAGGTTTAGGATGCCACACGTAGAGCAGTTCAAGAAAAATGATACTGATAGAAAGAACACGTCGGAGATTATAGGAGCATATGGCCACAATACGTCCATAATGACACCCTGCTATGTTTGAATTTTCCACAGACTCTTGGGGATCTAGGTTCTCGGTGGTCGGTAGATTGCCAGCAGCAAGCATAAGCAGCTTCATCAGCTTCAGAGAACTGAGCAAAGCTTTCTCAAGGCAGTTCCTCGGGAATGTACACAGGAAGAAATCAGTGGCTCACTTGTCCCAGCTTAAACAGGGAAAAGACGAGTCACTGAAGAAGTACTTGGGAAGGTTCGGTCAGGAAGTGTCGGAAATAGGGAGTGCGAATGATGAAGCCGTCATTGCAGCATTCGTCAACAACCTTCAGAATGGCCAGCTATCATTTGATTTAAGAAGAGATCGCCTAACCAGTTATGCAAAGATGATGGACATGGCTGGGGGTTATGCCTTAGCCGAGGAAGAGAGATTGCGACATGAGGTTACTTTGTACATGGTGGTCGTCCAGAAAGAGCCAAAACAAAAGACCAAGTTAAGGCATCAGACACCAAAGGTGACAAGCTAAAGAACAAAGCACGAGATGGACGGGATGGTCGGGATGGCCGCCGGGCTTATGATCCAAAAAACCGATCAGCCGCGCTAAAAATTCCAGGGCAGATACACAAATACACCCCGTTGAAGAAAGACAGGAGGAGGTATTAGCTATCTTGGAAGAAAAGAATATGTCCAAAGAGCCGCCTAAGCAGTCGACTTATGCTCGGAGGGACACCACCAAGTATTGCAGATTCCATAAAGAGAACGGACACGAGACATCCAAGTGCTTCTAGACATAGAGACCCTCATCCGAGAAGGGCACTTAAAGAACATCGTCCTAAAAAAAAGCTGAGAAGGCAGATGGACAGAAAGATAGGAAGCTGAGTCCTAAGAGAGCTAGAGATGAATGAGCAATCAACACCATCTTTGGTGAGCCAGCAACTGGCAAAAGTAACAGGGAGAGACCCAGGAAATTGGGGAAGCCATGGAAGCCCGATGAGACCTCGATGTCAACTCCATTGAACCCGATCCGAAAAGGATCAAGGAAGGTTGGGATCCAATCATCTTCACAGAGGCTGATTCTCACGGAGTAGACGTAAAGCCAAATGATGCGTTGGTCATCAGTGCCCGAATTGGGCACAGGGAGGTTCATCGGATCTTGATTGATAATGGAAGCTCAACGATATCTTAAGTTCAGAGGTGTACCATCAGTTAAGATTAGATAGAAAGGACTTGCAGCCCTTTCATACCCCACTAAGAGGGTTTGGCGGGGCAGGGTAAGGTCACTCGGCACAGTAAAACTGCCAGTGAAGATCGGGAAGGCCCCTTGTCAGAAGACAATGTTACTCGATTTTGTGGTTGTAGATACAAAGAATTGGCCATACAACGCCCTGCTTGGCTGGCCATTACTGAATAAAGCAAAGGCAATAACGGCAACGTATGCCTCATGATGAAATTCCCACTGAGTATGGGGTAGATGTGGGTTAAAGGATCACAAGAGATGGCGCGAAGGGCGAATCTGCTAGTTTACAAGGATAGGGAAGTACACCAATTATACACTATATCAGCCAAGCAAGCCAATGAACCTGAGGAGCAAGCAGAGGGCCGAAGGAATTGAACTAGACCCTAAAGAAGAGCTGAAGTCAAAAAAGATGAGCCGACTGAAGAAGTGATATTAGACCCAGATGAGCGAGTAGAACAGTAAAGATAGGAGCAAGCCTAAGTGGGCACATCAAAGTCGAACTCGTACATTATTGAGAGATTACCGGGATGTGTTCGCTGGAGTCACAAAGATATGCCCGGGATAGATACAAAGGTGATATGCATTATCTCTCCATCGACCCGGAGTTCCGCCCAGTGGTACAAAACAGAAGATTGTTCAATCCAGAGAGAAGCCTCGCAATCAAGAAAGAGATGGAGAAATGCTTTCTGCAGGGTCAATAAGGGAAGTCAAATACCCGGAGTGGGTGGGCCAATGTAGTACTAGTCAAGAAAAAGAACAATCAATGGAGGATGTGTGTGGATTTCACGGATTTAAACAAAGCTTGTCCGAAAGACAGCTTCCCACTGCCGAGGATCGAACGTTTGTGTAGATGCGACAGCAGGACATGAACTACTGAGTTTCATGGATGCTTACTCGGGTACAATCAGATTCGGATGAGCAAGGTCGATGAAGAAAAAAACAACTTTCACCACGGATCAAGGATTGTATTGTTACAAAGTGATGCCGTTCGGGCTAAAGAACGCCGAGGTAACATACCAGAGGTTGGTAAATAGAATATTCGCTCGGCAGATTGGGGAAAACTGGAGTCTATATGGATGACATGTTGACCAAAAGCATCACGGCGGAAAAACATTCAGAAGATTTGAAGGAAACCTTTGATGTCCTGAGAAGATACAGGATGAAGCTCAACCCAAGTAAATGTTGTGTGTTCGGGGTACCGTCAGGAAGGTTTTTAGGTTTGTTTGTAGCACCAAAGAGGAATTAAGGTAATCCCGAGAGATTAAAGCATCATAGATAGAATGGCTTCATGGCTAACGACTAATGACAGAAGGGGTGCATGTGGAGGACGAGGATGTCTTGTATCACTCAACCGGTTCATAGCAAAATCAACAGACAAGTGCGCCCCATTCTTCAGAGCAATAAAAAGGAAAAGGGCTCGAATGAAGCAAAGAATGTGAAATAGCCTTCAGAAGTGTGAAGAGTATTTAGGAAGAGCACCCATTCTTTCAAAACCGGTGGTCAGAGAAACACTGTACCTGTACCTGTACCTCTCGGTTACAGAAGTGGCAACAAGTTCGGTACTGATTCGGTTAGAGGAAGGAGTATAAAGACCGGTGTATTACACAAGCAAGGCGTTGCTACCGGTAGAAACCAGGTATTCGCCAGCTAAGAAAATAACGCTAGCCTTGATCACAGCAACCAGGAAATTGAAGCCGTATTTTCAAGCACATACAATAGAAGTATACACAGACTGCCCGTTGAAACTCATCCTCCAAAAGCCGGAGCTGTTAGGAAGATTGACCAAGTGGGCAATGGAACTCAGCGAATTTGACATCAGGTACACGCCAATAGCGGCAATCAAAGGGCAAGCGGTGTCAGATTTTATAGCAGAATTCATCGAGCCGGATGCTGGTGTAAGAAGGATGATGGAAGATGAACAAGCGAGTGGGTTCCAAAGGAAGTTGCATGTAGACGGATCATCAAACACACATGGCAGCGGGGCAGGAATAGTCATAACAACCCCGAAAGGAGACGCTGTGGAGTGTGCCATGAGGTTCGATTTCAAAGCAACCGACAATCAAGCAGAGTATGAAGCTTTGTTGGCCGGCTTAAGGGTCTGTATAGCATTGGGAGCAGATGAGTTGGAAATTTACAGCGATTCACAGGTTGTGGTTAACCAGGTACTGGACGAATACCAGGCGAGGGAGGAGCACATGATAGCTTACTTGGACATTGCAAAAAGATTGCTCAGAAAATTCAAGATGTACAAAATCTTTCAGATCCCTCGGGAAGAGAACGAAAAAGCAGATGCCTTGTCCAAATTAGCTTCAGCCACCATGAGTATCAGGTCCAAAGCAATACCGGTGGCACACCTGACTAAGCTGAGTACAGCAGAATCTGAGGAAGTCATGATAGTAGAGATCCGACCAGGCCCAGGCGACTGGACAACCCAGCTCAGAAAGTACTTGGAGGAAAACGTATTACCGGAAGATGCTGTGGAAGCTAAACGCATCAAATATAGGTCCACCTGGTACACAATTCTGAGGGGAGAATTATACAGGAGAAGGTCTTAAAAGTACTACAAAGGTGTTGCCGGCGAAGAAACCAGAAAGATCCTAAAGGATGTTCACAGTGGAGTATGTAGGAACCATACTGGGGGTAAGAGCCTAGCACACAAGTACTTAGACAAGGATTCTACTGGCCAACTCTGTTCGCAAGAGCGCAGCGATTTGCGGAGAGTTGCGAAACATGCCAAAGAATAGCAAACGACATTCGGCAACCCCCAGAATTACTCAGAAGCTTAAACTTACTTGGCCTTTTGCCATGTGGGGCCTCGATCTAATAGGACCAATGCCCATAGGAACAAAGGGAGGTGCGAAGCACGCTATTGTGGCAGTGGACTACTTTACCAAAGGGCAGAAGTAGAGGCACTCGTGTATATTACTGAGGCCAACACACACCAGCTTCGTCAAGAAGAACATAATATACAGGTTCGGGATTCCGAGCATCATCATAACAGACAACGAGACCCAGTTTGATAACAGTAAATTCAGGGAGATGTGCGAGGAATACAAAATCGCAAATTATTACGCATCTCCCGCCCATCCTCAAACCAATGGTCAGACAGAAGCAGTAAACAAAGTGATCAAGCACACGCTGAAAGCGAAGTGGAGGCAAGGAAGGGTTGCTGGGCGGAAAGCTGCCTGAGGTACTATAGGCATACCGAACAACTATGGGGTCATCTACAGAGGAAACTCCGTTCGCATTAGCATTTGGAACGGAGGCTGTTATCCGGCAGAAACAACTTTCACCTCCCCAGGGTTCGGTTATACAGTTCAGAGCACAATGTCAACATGTTGCAGCAGAACTTAGATGAATCGGAAGAAGTCAGAGATGCAGCACAAGTAAGGAATGCAGCGTATCAGCAAAGGCTGCGGGGTACTACAATTCTCACGTTCGTGTGCATAAATTTCAGCACGGAGATTTGGTGCTGAGAAGGGTATCCCCAAACACCAAAGACAAATCAGCAGGATCTCTTGCTGACAAATGGAAGTGACCGTACATCATTAAAGGAGTCGCTAGACATGGAGCTTACATGATAGCCCGACCAGAGGGTAGCCTAGTGCCCCGACCATGCAATGCACAGTACCTCAAAATTTTCTATCCTTAAAAAGGAACCCATCCATATTTTTATGTTAATTTGTTCTGTTTTGGTTCAGTTTTAGCTTTGCAATGATTGTTTTAGAGTTATTCGCTGATTTCATCACCATGTTGATTATCTAATAAAGTTCAGTTGCCAATAAAAAAGTTATTCAGTGAAGTCGATGAGTTCCATGATCAAAGAGCAACACTTCAACAACGGCCACTCAAAAGCCGACCAAATAAACTCCAAAAAAAAGAATAAAATTCGGACGCTATGAAGCCGCGAGAGAGCGGACGAGTAGTGCTCGAAGGGTGAAAAAACTAAAGTAGCATGCCCGTCTAGTTAAGACGATGCGAACGCATCTCTTGGCAAAAAGACAAAACCAAGGCACCAGGGTGACTGGAAAACTGCTCGGAGTGCCGCTAGAAAGGCTAATGAGATGCGCAGCCGTGTTGGTCGGTGCATATTACCCCAATGATTCGGCGAAACCTTGCACATACAAAATCGGGAGACGTCCTACGTGACTTGTGCAAGGACCTTAACGTATGGTCGTGGTGAGCCTCGGCGTAACGTTGAGGTAAAAAGACTTTAATAAAAGGCCGAAAGACAAATGCCATTAAATAAGATACTCGGTTAAATAATCAAATGCCAGTTAATAAGATACTCGGCTGAATTAATTAAATGCCAGTTAAAAAGATACTTGGCTGAATTAATTAAATGCCAGTTAAATAAGATACTTGGCTGAATTAATTAAATGCCAGTTAAATAAAATACTCGGTTGAATTAATCAAATGCCAGTTAAATAAGATATTCGGCTGAATTAATTAAATGCCAATTAAATAAGATACTCGGTTGAATTAATTAAATGCCAGTTAAATAAGATACTCGGCCAAATTAATTAAATGTCAGTTAAATAAGATACTCGGCTGAATTAATTAACTGCCGGTTAATAAGATATTCAGCCAAAGTAAAGCTAGGAATTTCCAAAAAGATAGCCGAGTATAGGCTATCAAATAAATTATACTTAATACAGATTTAGTTCATCCCATTTATGTGTTTTTTTTCAGCAGGAGTTAGAAACAGCGGAACAGCATAAGAATAAAGATTCATATATATATAAGTAAAGGTGAATACAAAGATCATTACAAGATAATCAATAAAAGATCAAAGAAGACGGCGCTGGGGTTGTGAGCTGCTCCCGCCGACGCTCAGGTCAGGTTCCATTACATACTCGCTCAGGAGGCTATCATCAGTGGGCCATACGATCACGTTTTTTCTTCATCATCCATCCAGGCGCTATAATCAGTCCAGGGACGGGCCCAATGTCAGGATTCTCACCATCAATCCCCGCTTTCTGACAAGCGTGAAAAGTGGAGAAGGAATCGGCAGTAGAAACCTCCAGATGCATGGGATGTCGCATCTTACCTTTACTCCGGCAATATGCTCGCCACTCTTTCATCTGGATCCGAGAGACTCCAGAGATGTATCCCATGTTTCTTAATTGAGAGGCTCTAGTTGGCCCTGGCCCTGTCAGTTGCTCTATTCTTCATCTTGAAGAACTCCCTAGCCGAGACCATCCCCTGTTAGAAACTCCTGGAGAAGCAAAGCATCATAGGCGGAGATCTCTTAAAACGATCGACCCCTGTATCTCCAACTCCAGCCTAGCTTCCTTCGATAGGGACTTAACTGTCAAGGCCTGACACTCCAAGTCTTCGATTCGACGCTCATAAGATGATTTAGCGTCTTCTGCTTTGCTCGGCCTGGAGCAAAGCATCCCTGAATAGATGACAACTGATCTTGCAAAGTCTTGGCCTCCTCAGCAGCAAAAGACGCTTTCTGCTCAGCCTCCATTTGACGGGCCAAACATTGATCCAGGAGCACTTGATTTGACTGGCCCCTCTTGACAAGCCAGCTCAACCCGAGCACAGCGATCTTCGCTCTCCTTTAGTTGGGCCTCTAGCCGCCTTATTCTTTCTGCCTAGGCTTCACTGGCTGGCAAGCCTCTGACATCTTAGCCACCATCTGCAGTCAAGTTATGCAATGAAATGAAAGTGAGAGACGGAATCACAGAATCAACGAGGAAACTGATTAAAAGCAAACTTATATAGGAGGCACTATTGAAAAAGTTATGCAAACAGCTTGCTGAAGGGCCGACCCTGAAGCAACTCCAGTGTCATCTCTTATGTAAGCCCGGCCTGAAGCCATGGCCTCAGCATAGTCTCGGGGGTAGGTTCGCCAGCTTGGGTCGATGGGCCCAAGCCACCAACACTAGCTTCTGGGAGCCCTGCAGTCGATGTTGCCCAAGGAGAGTCGGCGGAACCACCGGCATTGCCTTGACCTGATCCCGTGGAGGAGTCCCAATCATTGTCCTCCCAACCTCAGCTTCCCTCTCATCGCCCGAAGATGAATTGATATGCAACCACCTGGGGGATCTTAGGGGTAGGACGGCCGGGGTGAAAATGAGGCTTTTCTCTTTCCAGACTGCCTCCCACGAGTATTCAAGTCAGCAGCAGGGTCCTCAGAATCTGGGCCAGGATGCCCCATTTCAGCACCACCTACTGCAGGAGGCGTAAAGTTTGACTCAGCAGGAGTCAGAATCTCTGGAGCCATCACATCTGAATGCTCCCTAGCTGTTTCAGCACCTTGGAATGTAGCACTCGGCTCGTTTGCAGCAGGGTAGAGAGAGTGAGTCCCGCAGGAAAAAGCCGCTGGCTCAGAAGATTCCCTAACCTTCTCTTTCCCCTTAGCTGAAGAGGTGCCCGCCTGGTTGCCCTTCTCAGCAGCAGCCTTGTCTACAGCAAGGACCCCTGGATCGCCCATCTCATCGGCCAAGTACGTCTCCATTTCCTGACCATGAGCCTCCTCGGGCGTATAATCAGACACGTTCCCTTCACCATCTTCCTCGGGAAGATCCTCGGGAGAACTCTCATCAGAATCAGGTTGTGGAGGGGCAATCCCAGCATCCCGCTGACGATTAACCTCTCTTTGGCTGGCCTCCACGATACCCTTCATCCGGCGCGCCTGAGCATCACAAACGATATCTACATCGAACACTAAAAAAAGATTTTCAAGTTAGTAAGCCAACTAGAAAAAAGAACAGTCAATAAAGTTCTATGGAAACTTACGGCGTCGTCGGCGTGCAGAAATCTGAGGAAAAAGGCGAGCCCTAACCATTTTCTCCTCGTCAAAGAGATAAGGTTTGCCCATCTTCTCTAAAGGATGAACGATCGCCCGGGCCAAAGTCTTAAGCTCGTCATCAGTATAGTAGGGAGTCGTACGATTTCATGCGTCAGGCGAGCAAAAGTACCGAGGGACCTTGCGTGTCACCCGAGTACCATCAAGATCGAAGCTGATCGATTGGCCCCAACGTTTACCGACGAAAAACCAACTGTTCTTCTAGAACTTATTTGAAGAAGGGAAGCCCCAAACAAACCCATTCTTCTCATCCACGGCCGGCTCGACTTCACCCTTGACCACCATGTCTTTTGGTATCCAGTTCTCGGGCTGAGTCGAAAGGAGGAAATAAACCCTGAATTTCCCCAGAGGCCTCAACGAATAAAAATGCCTAATTTCGCGAAGGGTGGGAGGTGGGAGGTGGTCGTTTCATCCTATGCCACATGTGCCACATGCACATCAAAATCTGATAGCTATTCGGAGTCAGCTGTGCAGGAGCAAGCTGAGCCTTAGCTAAAAACCAAGTAATGAAAGGCTGAAGAGGAAGAGTGACACCACAAGTAAGCATTGCCCCATAGATTGCCACTTGGCCGGGTGGGGGGTTCCATACAGCTCGGCCATCAGCAGGACTTAGTGAGATGACACCGTCGTCTAGATCAAACCGTCCCTTGTATTTGTTAAGCTCCTCAGGACCGACCACATTTGGCTCGATGTCATAAGCACACACCCGCTCGGGAGAGAAAATAATGCGAGCCCCCCTGTGATCTTCTTCAATGTCAATCTCAACAACTCTCTGGGTCCCAATTCGGCTTTCCCGGGAGTAAGAATCCTTGTAGATTTTGGTCTGACTCTTTTTCTTCCCCATTCGTTTCCACGGCCGAGTGTCACCACAAACGAAAACAGAAGGATCTGATTGCGCTTCGGGTTGATAAGACTTAGGTTTTAAAGAGTCAGAAGAAGCGGAAGGGACTTCAGAAGCATATGGAACTTCAGAAGTAGTACGGACTTCGCGAAAAAGCCTAGAAATGTTGGCGTCTAAGAAGATAGGCTGGTCGAAAAGAGGATCTCCCAGTAACCTGTGAACAACCGTGGCAGTGAGAGTATCATTTCGTTCAATAGCAATCATACCAACAGTAAAAAGACGGTGTTTAGCTGCAGGATCCATGAGAACTAACCTTGATATATCGGAAAATCAGAGATATACGAACTACAGAGGAAGGATCTTCAAGTAAAGGTTCGGGGGGTTGAGACAGAATCTCGACAAAGCAAGACCAAGAAATATCTAAACTCAAAGCAGGTTGAAGAACAAATTGCAGTTTTTTAGGAATTTCACCAGAAATACAACGGATGCAGGCAAACTTTTCTCTAGAAGAAAGAAGAAAATGGCAGAATAAAAATAGGCGAAAATCTTCTGTCAAGCATAATGTTTATATAGGCTAGGTATCAGGTTTGAAAAATCGAAACCCTAGAAAGGGTAGGTAGAGAAGCGGGAAAATAAAGAGATGGGGGTAGTGACATGGGCTGTATGCGAACGAGCAAAATGGTCGTGTCCCATAAATGCCCTATACCACGACCAAGCAAGAGCGGATAGGTGGCAATCGAAGAAAGCCTTAGGCCGTCAGAAAGTCAGTATGTCACCATCAAGAGATTTCTGAATGAGGGGCGGATCAACACACGCGGACATAATTAAGACACGTCATTATGCTTCGAATCAAGCGAGGATGTTGAAACCCAACATTAATGCAGAAGACGACAAACGAAAACAAGTCATGAGAAAAATAGGCAAACGGAAGTTAAATATTTATCCCGAATAAGCCGGACCTGGTGTATTCGGCTCAAATATTTAAGGGGGTATTGTTAAGGTAAAAATCGTCACAAAGACAACACGTCATCACCAAGAAGCCACGTAAGCATGAGTCAAGAGAAGTCAACTCGAAGGGGCAGAAATCCCCCAAGGTAACATTACTCAGCTAAAACTAAAGCAACCCGATCACAAACGAAGAGAATCGGCTTGGGCAGCAAAGCCTGCTCGGGCATGCTCGGGATTCAATAAAAAAGATAATTGTAAGGTTCCCATTTGTTGATTGGCTCATTTCGTGGACAAACCACATGTTGGGGTTCTTTGTAAGGGTAGCCTAGGTATCGAGTTTATTGTTCGAAGCCCTTTGAAGACCTCGTGTTGATAAACACCGAAGGTAAATTTCTATGTGCTTACTTGTCTTGAAGAGATAGTTGCACACACTCACAACTCATGCATATGTTTAATCTTTGTATGTTGTGTTTCTTATTGTTGTGCATTAATGCTTATTTTCATCTCTTCTTACATGTTAGTTTGATTGCATCTTGCATATCCAATTGCCTTGTCATGTTTAGACTTAGGATTGCATTTTTGCATTGGGCGCTCTCAAAGGTGCTCTACAGGTTCATAATTCTTAAGTTGATCGGATCGGTTCACTTTTTCAAAAACCGAATACTATCGGTTTTTTATCGGTTCACTCGAAAAGTGAACCGATCCATTAAACACCCACCTTTAGTAGATTATGTGAATTTTATATATAAAACTTAAGTATGATTATACTGTGGTCAAATTACAATGTGGATTTTGTTTAAACATATTAGGTAGCCAAACACCATGATTAGTTTAAAGAAGGAAGTCGGATAAATACTTCAACGGGTAGTGGGAATAATGAAATAGGAGATGTTGAACCAAGTAGTGTTTTGGGCGGTTCTAAACGGAAGCGTGAAACTTCATTTATTTGGGTGAGCAAGTTACCATTGATGTTGATTATACTTTTTGCTTTTTATTTTATTTATTATTATTAAGTCGCATCCCAGAAGAAGAAGTATATGCTACAGAAGGAGTAGATGACGAAGAGCCGATAGCGCCATCTTGATTTATTGTTGTGTTTTGGATTTTTAGATTTAGGTTATTATTAATTTAACGTATGTAAAATGTTCTATTTGGATGAGTGTTGTAAAAATTGTTCTATTTGGATTGAGTTGTAAAAATTGTTCTATTTGGATTAATTGTTTTAATAGAATTTTTAATATGGGTCAAAAAAATATATGTTAAAAATATGGGTAAAAAAATACATGTAAAAAATATATGTTAAAAATATGGGTCAAAATCTGGGTCAAAATATATGTTAAAAATATGGGTCTAAAAATATGGGTATAAAATCCGGGTCAAATTCTGGGTTAAAATTTGGATCCATATCCAAATCATAATATGGGTAACAAAGAGGGTCAAAGGGTGGGCTTGGGTAAAGCCCTACCCTCATGCATAAAATTATTTGGGCTGGGTTTAAGCCCTTTGAAATTATGAGGGCTTTTTGAGGGCTTGGGTCTAGTGCGGGCTTGGGCCCTCAAATTGCCAAATCACTGCAGACATAAGATGATAGAAATCATGTGATTAAGAATGGGAAGAAATTCCAAGATATTACATATCAACACGGTTATCCTATTATGTACTTGCCTGCATAACAATATAACATATACAATCATGCAAATTCTCCTCAACATACATAACTTCAGGTTATCTAAACAAGTTACCTGCATAACCTATGGTTATGCCAACTCTCCAATTGAATCAAATTCCACTGTTGTCTTCTATAATATAAATGCATCTTTATACACTAAATTACACTCTGCATATAGAGCCCCTACTAGTAGTATGCAGTTTGACAAGTTCACCATTGCAAGTCAGGGGAAGTATATAACTAGGAAATCGTAAATACAAGACCCAAAATTGCAAGTATATAACTGGGACAGTAATTATTAACCATATGCAAGTATAAAGATACGGTCCCACGTGCCATTTGGTTTTCTTTACAGGAAAGGGCCTATATAATAAAAATACAGTCTCTAGCCTTCTTTTCCCTTGAGAAATGGATGCTAATGAATGCATGATGGTTGAGTCAAAATGAAAACAGCAAGCATTGCAAGTATGAAATAAAGGAATAAAGTCAAGCAAGAGAGCAGTTGTATCTAAGAAAACTTAAAGCATCCTAACTATGTTGGCTGGCACCCAGCAAGCCTACATATCATGTGCAAGCACACTCTCAAACCTTCTTTGTTATTTGTTTCCTCTCCATATCATGTAATTTGTTCCTCTTTGTCCCAACAGACTAATTCTATCACAATTGATTGTTCCCAAGAAATGTACAAATAACATGTTAAATTTCATCCTAATGAATACATTATCACTTTTCTATTTCTTAAATGCGAGGGCCGAATTGAAGGTTAACTACAACTCACACATTCAAAAAAGATACAAAGAATTACTGTTTAAGCCAGCATGAATGACCTTTGTTAAAGAGAAATAATGAATTTGACTATTTGAGTATTACTTTTACACAAATCCTATAACTGAAAATCCATACATGCAAAAGTGCTGCCTGTATATGTCAGAATAGGGTGAGCCAAACAAGACCAAGTCACTTTTGATATGGTTAGCAACAGTAATCTACAGCATAAAACAACTAAAATTCCAAAAGCTCACCCCCTAAATAACCTTTTATTCTTTGAGAAGTCCCATCTCTCCGGCTCTTCTCCATAATCAATGCCCGTTCCCTCTCCTTCCTTCTTCTCCCTTTTCAATCGTTCCTCTCTCAACTCTTCCAGCGTCTTCTTCTTGTCTTCTTTTCCCCCTCCATCTGCACTCTTGTCATCCCATTACCTACACTACTCTCATTAATGCCCGCCTTTCAAGATACCACGGCAACTTAACTCCTTTCCCCACAATCCCATAACCCATCTATACTTCTCATCATCTGGGGTAATAATATTTTTCGATCCAACCTCCTCTTCTTCATCTTCTTCCTCTTAAACCCATCTCATTGGCACCTCCTTCATTATCCAATCCTTTAACTGGGTCAAAAATTCTAATTCCTTCAAAGAGGTTAATATGATTCGACTTAGGTTCCGCTATAGTAGGCTGCGCTGTAGGCTCTTGGCAGGTTCAGCCACTGTTTCAGTGGAGCCAGGCCACGGGCAACACGAAGCTGTTCTAAACGGAGCTCAGCATCACGTTTTCTCACCTGTTCACGCTTGAGCTGCTCCTCTTTAGCTGCAGCTTCTTCATCTTGACGGACTTTTTCTCTATTTTCATAGTTGTATACATTCCACCTTTTGCGGAAGAATTAAACCACCATGGCCTCCCATAACTAATTCACCTGCAAATCATTATGTTCAGGTATGAGGCCATATTTGGCTGCATTATTAAGGATCTTGAACTTGAATTAAAACTTAAAATGGGAATCTATTCTATGAAATCGAAAACAACATTTTCTTGAAAAAGAAGAAAGAACAGAAACCCATATGAAATCTATAATTTACGGAATTAGGGTTCATATAAAATCATTAACACAATTAAACAAAACATATAAGCAAAATATCCAACAAGAAAACCCTAGACGCAAACATATTCTATACAAATATTTCCTTATCGTATTACTATTAGGGTACAAAAACAAATGGGGAAAGTAAAGTAGAAACAAAATAAGGATTTAACATACCCCAAGCTTTAAAGATTTGCAAATCGAACAAGTTTATCTGCAATCCAATCGCAGTCTATGCCAAGTGCCAACACTTGTGCCTTTGATTTGTTTCGATTCTTAAACTGTATTGAATTGGTTTTTCTTATTTGTTTCAAAGAAAGAATCGCTTCTTTTACCTTTATAAAGTTGAAAGAAAAATATTACACCGACCTTCCCCGATCTTTACACATATTTTATATAGAGTAGAAATCTTTGTTTTATTTTAAAACCTCCCTCACATTTTTAACCTACCTTAGGAAATAAATAATAATCGTAGACGGTCAAATCTATAAGACTAACGATATTTATACCCTTTAAAAACTGTATGTACACTGCAAATTAGTATCGTTTTAAAAATCCAATAATATCTTTGAGTAAAATTACTAAGATAACTAAATCAATAATCCTACTTTGCCTAAATTTGGTGTCTAAATTTGGTGTCCAAATTTAGTACCCAAATGATGTAAGATTACTATAATCCATTCATTTAAATAGTATTAGATTTGCATGATCTAAATAAATGGATTATAATGATGCCACATCATTTGAGCACCAAATTTAGGTAAAGTAGCATTACTCTTGGTTTGTAAATACATCCACCAATAATTATTAGTTAATTTCCTAATTTAATCTTTTGTCAAAAAAAAAAAAAAAGTTTCCTATCCATGGTTTTTTTTTCTTTTTTTTTTTTTTTGAAATGGAAGTAATGTTTCTCACTTAATCATTTACGAAATATATCATAAAAACTTTCTTTTTCTTAAACCCTAGATTCTCTTAAAAATAATTTCAAATATATTTCAATTCTTTTTGAGGAAACTAAAATTGATTTTTTTTTTTTTTTTGAAGAAACAAATCGATTGCTAAGTATGGAGAATGAATCAAAATTATCAGACAATTATTTGTGAAAAAGTAAGTTTAAATAATTTTATTAGAATAACAAAATCATTATGCATTGTTTTCTCTAATATATGAATATGTAGTGGTCAAAAAACCGACCTACGGCCCAACCATCGAGCCCACTAACAAAAGGCCCCATATACGGCTCGAAAACTTATCAAATTGTAGAAGCTCATATTGAAACATGCCCAGTGGAAACATCCCCTGAGTAGGCCTGACCCGCCAAGCATTAGGTCTCAGAACCTGGTCAACATTCGCAATAAATGACCTTGATCACACGTTAATCACATGTCGAACGTTGCACAAATCTCAACGTCAGACAAAGGCCATCATGACTCTATTGCCAGATTTGTTAGAATCAAATGGGTAATTAGGGCTCAAGATCCACGCCCCCTGTTAAATGGATTGAACGTTGAAATGCTCAAAGTCTTCACATAAATATGACCCCTTCTCACAAGAAACGGGCCCTGCTTTTCGATAACCTCCATATGTGAAAGTTTTGATATTCTTGTTCCACAAATATTGCTTCTCATTAACTGTTTTTCCTCCTGACATCTAGTGTGTTGACCCACTTGCTCGTCGAGGTAGTCGAACCCAGCTTTGGCCAATCCTAACGACCTAGTAAGAGTCCCCACTTTATCCAACTTAGGGCTCATCGTTACTCTATATCGAACCCATAATACATGGCCTCAAACCCGACTTGACACGCCAAACTCATGGTTTGACCATTCTATCTCTTATTTCAACTCCTTTCCTTTGTACAATATTCTGACTTGAGCACCGGAGAGTCTCGCTAAATGACCACTCCCTCATGTGGCTCGACAACCGCTATGTTTTTTTTTTTTCTTATTTCACAGGTTGCAAGTGCCTAGCTTGACAGTTCAAATAGTTATAGATCCAATCGACTACAGTTTGGCGCCCACCTTGCGGTCTTAGCAATTTTTCTCTAGTTTTATCACTTTAGACGTAGATCAAATACAATGACTGAATCCACCAACCCTATGGATGTTGAGAAACAAATCACACTCCTTTATGACCTAGATGAGCGAAAGCATAGCTCGATTGCAAATCTTGAAAAGGAGAACGTTGACGTTCAAGCTAAAAACCTAGAGTTGTAGAACAATGTGGATTTACTGTCCAATAATGTGGTTCTAGCGCTCGAGCAAGCACCTCCTAACGCTAATCATATACCTGCTCGAATCACAACAGATTTGCCTGAGCAAAGTACGCGACAGTAAGAGAATCGATTGACACGAGTGCAGATCGAACCACCTATTGTCAACCTCGATGAACCAATAATGGCACTAGACGCAAATGCCATACCAACAAATCCGTCGACCCCATTTGGAACACAGAGGGACTCGAACCAGAATACTCTGAACCAGGAGTTCCCATCTAAGACCTCGATGTTGAACCCATCGGCCAATGAAATGGTAAGATCGACCTCTCTTTTCTCTAATCCTAATGTCGCCCGCAGGTTTGTAGAAATGGAAGCCATGATCCAAAGAATCCATGTGATGCCTACACCAATCAAGTGAAGTGCAGATAATAGCTGTTTTAGGAATGGTTTAACTTTTATATATTAAAGATTGCTTCATATGATTGGAATGAATCATATTGTAATTTATGTGATCCAATCAGATAGAATCTTGGACCATGGCAAATCCAATAGATTTGATCTGTTGTACAACGAAAGAGACTCCAACGCTCAAGTCAACAAAGTAAAAAAAATAATAATAATAATAAAAAAAAGGTAGATCGACAGAAACAATAAATAAATTGAAAATGATGTTCAAACCGTAGATCGCTCGAGAGTAGTAGAGTAGAAGGTTTTTCAAATATGTTGGAGATAGGCTGACTTGGTCTTTAATAAGAGTTGTGGGACTCTTCGACTTGTGATTTGTTTTTCAGACTTGGTCTCAAGGGGTCTTCTAATGGCTTCTAAGTTAAAGCTCATTCTATAATTGGGCTTACTAATTCCGAAATTAGTGAAATGGGCATTCACTAACATTGGGGTTGTATTTTGAGTCCAAAGCCGATTTATGCCCACTACAATAAGCAAACCTCGATTAGATTCCACGTAATTACTTATAAATTTTATGTAAAAATTAACCTTGAATTATTCTAGTAGCCAAAAATTGGCTTTGGGCCCAAGATGCTAGCCAATGTTGGTAAATTGCCCACTTCATTGATTTTCGAGTTAATAAGCCCAAACATAAAATGGGTCTTAACCCAAGTCAAAAGATCCCTTGAGACCAAGTCAAAGAGACAAAGTCAAAAGATCCAACGACTATCATCATCGTAGTATATCTACAACGCTTTCAAAAAGCTAGGGATAGTCTACCAGACGTCCAGACACCACAACCACCAAAGATGAATTTATTTCTCCTCTTCTAGAATTTGATATTTGATCATCTCACATCACTTAAAGCTCACTTACTATAACTCTATCAAACCTCATTATCAAACTACGAATAACTCAGCTAGTCTCCGATCAACCATAACGAAAAGAACATCCCCTCATGTTAACCGAACCTTGGCTTCTCTCTACCTACAACCTATCGAGATCATACTGCCTTTTGCTCTGCTCCCTTTGAGCGTGTTGCGGTTTGAATATTGATATTCAACATTTAAATCGCTGACTAGAGCATCAAAGTCTTTTTGATTGGCATCACCCCGGTGTCATAATCTCTCTTACAATCACCTTTCTAGTTTTGCCGGTTGTCGGCGCCTGTTTCGATTGATTGTAATATCGAGTCTACATTTAATTGACAAAAACTTTTCTTAAAACTGACATGGACATCGGCTTAAAGGATATTTATGTACCTTTTTTTTTCTTTAAAAAAGCATAAATAAAAAAATTAAGAGTGGTGCTATTAACACACCCCCTACTGAACTATTTATGCCTCAATTTTTTAATTAATTAGCATTATTATTTTTCCTTTATCAAAATTACTAAAAGAGATATTCAATTTAAGAAGAAAAAAAGATTCTATAAAGTAAATCTAATAAAACCCCCCACATTCCTTATAAAAAAAAACACCCAACGTTCTTTACAATTGTTCAATAGTATTGATATTCTTTTCACACACAAAAAAAAGTACTAATATTCATTGAAAATATGCAAATTTTCAATTTTACTCTAAGGAATCTAGGTTTAGATTCCTGTAATGGGTTCTTAAGATTGAAAGCTATACACATGAAAAAGAAAAAAAAAATACAAGATAAAATAGTACTGTGCTTTCTGCTGTTGTTTCTGTTTCCTTGTGGGCTTTGCTTTTCCCTCTTGCTGTGGTCGGTTTGTTCCGTTTGGTGGTTTTGAATAAAGTTTTAATTTTCAAAAAATATATATATATATTCATTGGTGTTTTACTGTTGCAAAAGTAATGCATAACAGAAATAAGTAACCAGTGTTATTGTAGATCTGGAGAGAGATTAGAGATGGGGTTTATTAAGTTTGAAAAATAAGTAAAAATGATAGTTTTGGAAATAAATAAAGTAAATTAACAAAACCATTAAACTTTATTTAATCAAATCAAAAATTTTAAAAATGGGGCATAAATAGATTAGTAGGGGGTGTGCCAATAGCACCACTCAAAAATTAATCACCATCATCCATCTCAGAGGAAAGGGACTGAAAATGGACAGCAGAGATAAAAATAAAATAAAAAACAATTTGTTTTAAAAATAAAAACTAGATAAAAATGGATTGGTGAAGATCCAATTGGATCTCCATCGGTTGAATCTCCACACAATGGAGATCCCAGGCGGTGGAGATCTCGTCGCCTTGGATCTCTATCGCAGCAGCACTCAGGAGTAGACCTGGCACGGTTCCGGTTGGAACCGTCGGAACCGGAACAGGAAGTTCCGGTTCTATGATTTGGTCGAACCGCCTGTTCGAACCGGATTGGAACCGGCGGTTCGCACATATATATATATATATATATATATATATATATATATATATATTTTCTATAAATACCACTTTCATTTTTCCTCACACCAATTTCTTCTCAATTCTCTAATTCTAATTTCTCTCCAACACTCTCAAGTCTCCAAGTCTCCAAGTTTCCAAGGTTTTTAATATTTATTTCATTTTGTAATTGTTTTGAAGACGGTATTCAGCTTTGGTAAACTATGAGTATTGAACGGAATAGAGAACACAAAGTGTCATACTCTTAGCAGAAAAATTTCCGTTGACAACGAGAGAATAGAAAAAATTTGCCTCAAAAAAAAAAAATTTGCGGTAAAAATATTTTTATATATGCCTTAAACTTTGAAAGGCCATAACTTTGTGCTCGAATGCCCGAATTGGGTGATTTGTTTTTTGAAATCGCATAGGATGATGCAAGGAATCCAATGGGAGCAAGACCAGAGGGCTTGTGGCCACTTTTCGAGCCTCAAAAACCCCTTTTTCATAAAAAAAAAGTGTTTTTAAGTGTTGTGTCCATTTCGAACCTCGTTTAAACCTAGTAAGAAACCTTTTCCTCCCGATCCGACACCACATCCGTGCCCGTCTTGGTCCGGAGAATTACTTTAACATCAGGCCTTGTGTAAATGGACACTTTTTTAAAAAATCCTTTATACTACTTATAGTTTTTGTTTGAAATATTATACAAGTATTGAATGTGGTTTTAGTGGCTAGGCTAGGTTGTTATTGTTTTTCTTTTGCAACCATGGTTCAAGCATCCATAACCCATAAATTGTCATTTGTAATTTTATTTTATAATTTAATTTAATTTTGTAATTTGTCATTTATATATTTTATTTTATTAGAGAAGTCTTTTTTTTGTTTGTAAAAAAAAAAAAAAAAAAAAAAAAAGAGGTTCAAAACCGCCGGTTCCAATGGAACCGGAACCGGAACCGGAACCGGAACCGGCATATAGCCGTTCCGGTTCCGATTCCATCAAACCGCGGAACCGGAACCGCCGGTTCCGAACCAGAATCGAAACCGAACCGGAACCGTGTCAGGTCTACTCGGGAGGCAAGCCTCCCTCCCCCAACATCGCAATCGTGGGTGACTAGAGAACCATCTCTATCTTGGATTGATGGAGGTCCAATCTCAATCATTGTTTTTTCAACTATTTATTTATTTATTTTATTTTATTTATTTATTTGATCTCTGCTGAAATGGATATCTTTATCTATCTATTTTTTTTTTTTTTTTTTTTTTTTTTCTGGAATGGACATAGGAGATTGATATTATGTTTAGAATAAGTTTATGAATAATATATAAATTCTGAAATAAAATAAAGAAATATTTTTAAGATTGCAAATACAGGGACATACAGGAATTTAACATTTCAACATCTATAAAACAAATTAAAATATCAAGATGAGTTCTGCATCTGATCGAAATTAATTCTTAATCAAATTATTAACCAAAAGTTAACCTGTATACAAAGGTTGTCATGTAAATACAGACAATGGTCAAATCCTAAATTGTTTTCTAATAAAAAAATAACTTTAATTTTTATTATAAAAATAAAAAAATTAAAACTATTTTAAGCACGATCAATCAAAATAACAAAAACAAGAATATATATATATATATATATCGTCATTCTTAGTGTAACATTACTTGATACAACAGCATGATATCATATATGATTGTATGTGATCACAAATATGTATAATGTTATCGTATATAAATTGCACGTGATCATAAAATTAAATTATTGTGATCGCATATTAGAATATGCAATCACATATTAATTGATGTGGTTGTACTAAAGAAGACATGATCACAGTCAAAATTTTCTATGTTGTATCATGTAATGTTGCACCAAAGGGCAGCCATATATATATATATATATATATATATGGCTGCCCTTTGATACAACGTTACATGATGCAACGAATTTTTTTGACCGTGATAATGTCTTCTTTGGTACAACCACATCAGTTAATATGTGATTGTATGTTCTAATATGTGATCAAAATAATTTAATTATGTGATCACGTGCAATTCATATACGATAACATTATATATATTTATGATCACATGTAATCATATATGATCACATACTATTTTTTAAAATTGCATGGTGTCATGTTGCACTCAAGAATGAGCCATATATATATATATATGTGTGTGTGTGTATATATATATACACATACATAGAAATTATATTATCAGTTCGAACTGACAAAAGTTATATCAGTTCCTTGCATGTGGGCCACTGGATTTAAATACTTTGACTTGGCTGTATACACTTGTCAGTCAAAGTATTTAAATCCAGTGGCCCACATACAAGGAATTGATATAACTTTTGTCAGTTTACACTAATATATATATATAAAGGCAAACAAAGACTATTATCATAAAACCAAATCATTCGCAACAGATTCACTTCTGAAACAAAATATTCCAATTCCAATTAAACATAAACACAAACGAATAGGCAGAAGCAATTAAAAAAAAAAAAAAAAAAACCGGTTCAACAAAATTAATAAGAGTGATGCTATTGGCACACCCCCTGCTGATATAATAATACCCCATTTTCAAAAATTCAAAAATTTGATTGATTTTTTTCCCAAATTACCCTTGTTTCTTTTCCAAACTTCACACACCCCATTGTATGTTTGCTCACCTATAGAGCTCTTCCTCACGCCTTTTCTTTTTTGAAATTGCCTTTTCTTTTGTTTTGCTCGCAGTCTCAAATGCGCCTGCAACTGATCGACATCATCATCATCAATCCTCTGCCTTCAATTCTGGATCTCCGCTGAAAAATCCCTCACCCAACAAACCTTCTTGATGCCGAAACTTTGTTTCAATGCTTCTAAAAGCATTTTCTGGGTCTTTTTCTTTTGTAGAGAATGGCTTCTCCTTCTCCTGTGTTGTTTAAGGTCTCTCTCTGTTTTATGGTTTTAGTGAATTTCAATTCATGTTTTTTTTTTGTGAGTAATATAAGATGCTCTGTTTCAGGTTTTTTTTTGAACTCTCTCATCTGTTAGCTTTTGTTTCATGTTCAATTGAAGAAAATTAGGGGGACATTAACGATCAAGATCAAGACCAATGCTTTGTTTTGTTTCAAGAATTGGACAAAATGGTATTTAAAATTTTAAAATCATCTCATAAGTCTCTAAATTTGAAGAAACGATACTATAGATATTAATTTACGAAGACTGATTTCGATAAATAGAAATAAGGGGGTGTGTGAAGTTTGTAAAAGAAATAAGGGTAATTTGGTAAAGAAATGAGTTAAATTTTAAGATTTTTAAAAGCAGGGCATTATTAGATCAATAGGGTGTGCCAATAGCACCACTCAATTAATAAATATAATAAAAACGAAGTCGAAAAAGAAAATTGAAAAGAAAGGGAAACAAAGAGATTATACCTTGAAAAATGATAAAGAAAACAAGAAGAGATTGGAGAAGGATTGTGTGATTAGTGTGCGGTGGGGTGAGTCAATATTGAGAGCTTCACAAGAATCACGAGGTGTTTTTAAGGCATCTTTACGAGTTCAGGGCAAACTCAGCTTCACTTTATATTATTTTTCACCTACGCCTCTAATAAATACGGGATTGACCTAAGTGAAAAAAGCATCATAAGCGATCATATGCTGAAAAACCCTAGGCTGTATCCATATATAAAAAACAGGGGGTTTTATCATTGAGTAATGTTACACATCCCACCTACAATCCAACCATTTCCATCCCAACACATGTGACAGTTGAGTTGTCATTTAATGAGTGAATACACATTAATTGTTGAGTGGATACATGGGTAAGTGGGATAAATTATAATTAATGTGTATTCACTCATCAAGTGAATATGTGGGATGTTTAGCTTTACTCTTTATCACTAGTGTGTTACCCGTGAAATGCACGAGCTTTGTTAAAAAATATTTAAATTTACCTTTATTTATCTCAAATGTATGTTTTCAATTTTTTTTTTTTTAATTTCTCATTTCATAATATAATTTAGCTATTTAGATTGTTATTTAGCTCAATTTGGGATAATTTATACGGACCATTCTCCCTTTAAGATTCAATTAATGTGTCAAGTGTACTCAATGATTTTTTAGGTTCAATAAATATTACATGATAGTCTCAATAATTTAGTTGTTTCAAATTATACTCAAAAGCCACTATAAAAGTCATCCATAAGTATTACACGATAATCTTAATAATTGATATATTTCAAATACTACTGAAAGCCATCTTAAAAGCCAAATGAGAAAAATATGAGGATTTTAATTGTATTTAATGGAGATGTTATTTATGTATTTTTGACTAAGGTAAATATTATTAGGCATAGAAATAAAGAGAAATGCTTCTACATCAATTGAAATATATAAAAAAGGCAATAACTTATGTAAGTTGAAATATATGCACATAAATTTCTAAATAAAATAAAGTAGGGATGAGTTCGATATCCGTTTTTTCAATATCAAAATTAAGGAGAACACTGTGAAAGGTTTTTGTTTTCATTCTTTGGAAAACAAAAAAAAAAAAAAAAAAAAATTTCCACTTTTATAACCTTCCAAATCATCACTTAGATGTTTTAATTGTTTTCTTCCCAAATATTTTCTAAAAACATTCTTATCTTTGCTATAAAACTCAGTTGTGGACTCTCATTCACCTATGCAAAATGATGTTATTCGTAATAATATCATTATATGAATATATGATGTTATTATATGATTATATATGATAACCTAAAATAATTTAAATGGTCATTAGTTAACTTATTGGTCCAAGAAATTGGATGCATTTGCGATGAAGAACGGATGACGTAATATGTTAATTTGAAAAACTAAGTAACATGCACTATTTTTCAATATATAATAAGTAAAGTTTACTATAGCATTAGTATATTTATCAATCATATCACTTACCGATATTATTATTGCTTTATCTCGCTCTTTCTCTGTGTATCAAAATAATAAGAGGGTATAACCTTTTGAAAATTCCAAGAACACGTATAGTTATTTAGAGAATTGATTCATGCATGTTTCAATGCATGAATCATGAATGATAATTGATGATCATTCTTCTCTCTAAGTGTTGTCCCTTAGGCTTCTCTAAAAAATGTTTAAAATTCTCAAAAACTTCAAATTTTAAAAGAGTGTTAAGAAAACTTCATTTTATTATAATTAATAGAGTTTTTTTTTTTTTTTTTTGTTTGAAATATTACAATAATTAGGTATTTGGGAGAGGGAGACCCATAACATTAAAAATGACACTTCATATTACGTAATATGGAGAATTAATGGACCAAAGCTCCTATGAATTTAAGGCCAAAGCTTATATGAAGCTCATAAAACTATAGATAAATAGATATTATATATTTATATATAATTTAAAAGCAATTCCATGTATATAAAGTCATCACAACCCCAAACAAAAAATATTAAGATCCTAAATCCTTGAAACTAAATCATCACGACAGTAGCCCAGTGGGAACAATATGCAATTGCCATTATATTGATTTACAGCCAAATATTATCATTAAAAAAAATTACAATCAAATATTAAAATTTTTGGATATTAATCCACATCATCAAATTGTAGGCACTGCTCCTGGTCTTGCCATCTTGGAGACTCAATGATGTAACCAGGAAAAGTGGAACGGCAATTGATCAATTCACTGTTTCAGCTACCATTAATGATGATCTGAATTTGGTTTAATTTAGACCATAACAACTTCAGCACATGACTGTCTCTCATCCTTTCAGCTCAATAATTTACAAAGATTATTTGATACCATAAGATGAATTCACACAGTAAACATAAAAGCAAAAGTTCAATTTCGTGGCAATCTCTTGGCAATCATCTACAATGAGAAATGCTTCATTTGGTAGCCGTAAATGATAGCTATTTAACGAACTTTGAAAAAAATATATAAACGTGTCCTAATATAATCTGGGGGGGGGTTGAATAGATTTTAATCCCTTTTTACCATTTTTCGAGATTAGTCAATTTTTAATAACAACCCCAACTAGTCAACAACTAAAAACAAAAATGACACTTGAATTTTTACCTGGACACCCTTACGGGAAAAACACGGGCTGTTAAGTGCGCCACACCCGAACCTCAGTCCACTAATTGTAATGGCAATTACAACCTAGGTTGACCACGTCAAACCTCACACGGTTACTAATCTATCACTACTACCCACAGGCCTTCAAAAGTGAATCTAGTTCATGCTTGCAAAACTATCACAATAGTAACTACAAGACTTAACTCTAAAAGAAGAGATAAAACAACCTAATGTGAATATATGAAATACTCAAGATGCTAAAAATGCAAGGTTAGACATTTAAGCTTATCTAGGTATGGATGAACATGTTAGACATTCCTAGATATCATTTTGCTAGATAACATGCATATAACATAGCTAAATAGGCAACCAAAGTCCTATATGCAATATCTACCACAAACAACTCACAAAACACAATAAAGAAACTATCTTGAACCTATTCAAGTCATAAAGATGCAATCTAGAATCAAGTCAAGTGATAAAAAAACTATCTTGTAAAACAAGAACATATAGATATGAGAATGATATTCTAGATACAAGTCATGTGAGCAATAATAAAAACCCTAAGTGAAATCAACCTAGAATCATGCTAGATGATGTATGAAAGATGCAAGATGAAGGGTGTTTGTGTTTTGGAAGCTTAAAAGATGAAGTCTTGATACCTTTGCTTTGAAGAAAACTTTTTGCTCTCAAAAGACATGATTTTTTGCTCTCTAAAAACGACCAAAGGTTATCAAGACACATATATATATGAGATCCAAGTAAAGTGGTGTCGTTTTGAACAAAAATGCTTCAGCTTCTCGCTGATGAACTGCCACGGTTGAACAACCGCGGCACTATAACCGCGGCACAGCAAAATTATTGCTGTCGCTCGACTAACGCGGTTGGTTCGACCGCGGCAGCTGCACCGCGGCAAAGACATCAGGTCTCTGTCGCTTGACTAACGCGGTTATCCAACCGCGACAGGTACCGCGGCAGAGATAGCACATCTCTGTCGCTTGAGTGCCACAGCACGCCAAAGACGGCGGCAACCGCGGTAGAGAAGGGCTGGGCCTTCTCAGTAGCTTCTCACATAGAAAATACATACAATTGTGCAAATGTGTGAGTGAAGATCATATACCCAAAAAGCAATAATCACATATGCATGCTAGAGTTGTGTGTGTGTGTGCAAACTAAATCTCTTCAATTTAGAGTTAGGTCAAGTAATCTACCTTCCTTGAAGCTCTTGATTCCACAATGAGGTTCTTTGGCACTTGAGAGAATTTCTTCAATCCTAAGCTACCCTTACAAAATGAACCCCATTGTGATTTTGTCAACGAAATACGCCAATAAAAAATGAGGCACTTACAAACTTTTCTATCTACAACACTAACCGAAAAACTACCAAAAAACTATTACATTAACATGAAATTTCGAAGATCTTATCCGTTTCAACCAAAAAGAAACATCAAATTAAAATCTCTTAAATTTGCTTGCTTGTTTAAAATTCGAAAAGCCAAACAATGTAATACCTTTAGACTAAAGTGTTTGATGATGTGATCCGATAATTTGAATCTTTCAATGTGCTTGCTTCCAAAGTGTCTAATGATGTATTCTGATGACCCAAATTCATATCAATATTTTAATTGAATATTGCTTGTGAAATAAGAGTTTTCTGATTGCTATATATAGAACCAATGAATCTATTCATCTAAATAGTCTTGGTAGTGGTGGAAATGAAGAGTCATTGTTTTATTAATGACATTGGATATCTGAGAGTCAAATTCATGTAATATTTCATGTTCATGAAAACGTTTCAAATATCCTATATTCAAAAACTTCTTGTATTACATTAACTATAATTATTTGATATTAAAGATTGTGAGATTAATAGATGCATGTCTTGAATTATTGTCTTTCTCCCTTCTCAATGCATGGATTTCAATTCAATGGTTTGAATAAATTATAACTAATTAATAGTACTTAGTTATTGATAAAATCATCTTGCTTTATTATTATTATTATTATTATTATTATTATTAAATAGTTATATAAATAAAAATGAATATATAGAATTTAATACCGAAGCTCCCTCACGGCGACATGTGACGCTGTGAAACTCTATTATTATATATATACAGTCTTTCTATTATCAGTTCGAACTGATATAAAATATATTAGTTCCTTGCATGTGGACCATTGGATTTAAAAGATCTTTTGACAAATGCATGTAGCAAAGTCAAAGTATTTAAATCCAATGGCCCACATCTAAAGAACTGATATATCTTTTGTCAGTTCGAACTGATAATAGAAAATATATATATATATGATATGATTATCAAGGAATTTAATCAATGGTTAATAAGATAATATGATAACTTAGTATTATTTTATTTTTGAAAAATTATGATAATATACTAATATGATTAATTAATTAATGTCTTTGTAACTTACCAAGTAATTTAATTAATTAGTTAATTTAATGGTTAATAAGATAATATGATAACTTAGTATTATTTTATTTTTGAAAAATTATGATAATATACTAATATGATTAATTAATTGATGTCTTTGTAGCTTACCAAGTAATTTAATTAATTAGTTAATATGATAATATGATGAATTAATTATATAATATCTTTCTTTTGTTTTAATTATATTTTTCTTTTGTAGCATTTAAATTCAAAGCTCTCTTACGCTGACATGTGGCACTTTGAAACTCTATTATTATTATTATATATATATATCATTTGGGTCCCTTTGTTTTCACGAATTATGACTTGTTTAACGTCTGTTCATTTTTCATTGGAGTGGTCCCTATGTTTTCAAAAACCTATTAATTTGGTCCCTCATTTAGTCAACCGTTAGTCAAATTATCATTTTCCCCCCTGAGGTTTGCCATATTAGATAAACTGATCCCTCTAGTTTCAATAATGGTCAGTCAACCCCTTGAAACTCAAAATATTGGTCATTTTGCCCCTTCTGTCAAGTTTTTCATCCTAAATCTCTTTGACTGTTAAATAAAAAATTAAAATGCTTCCATTAAGAATTGAACTTTTGACCTTAGGCTTAAAAGCCACAAGCTCTAACCAACTGAACTACTCTAGCTCATTGTTAGAATTTTGTTGATTTAAATGTGTGTGTATATATATATATATATATATAATTTGTTTAAAATAATTTAAATATGTTTATATAATTTAAAATAAACTCATAATTAATAATAATATATAAAAATAGATTTTTGAAAAAGAAAAAAAGAAAAAAAGAAAAAAAGGAAAAAGAAAATAAGAAAACAAAAGGAAAAAAAATCAAAAAAGGAAATTATTATTATTATTTTTCTTTCTTTCTTTCTTTTTTGTTTTGAATTTTTTCCCTTTTCAATATATGGGCTTTGATTTTCTAGGTTTTTATTTTTAAATTTTTTTTTTTAATTTTGTTTTTATCAAATTGAAATAGTATATTTTTTGAAAAGGAAAAAAATTCAAAAAAAAGAAAGAAAGAAAATTACGGGCTTTGATTTTCTAGATTTTATGGGTTTCATTTTGTTTTCTTATTTTGTTTTTCTCTTTCATAAATCTGTTTTGATATATTATTAGTAAATATGAATTTATTTTAAATTATATAAACATATTTAAACTAGTTTGCAGCTTGCACGATGTGCGGGAATGGTAAAAAATAACGTTATTGTTATAAAAAAAAAATTAATTTTTTTTTTATATTCTTCTACTTTTGATTTTAATACTCTATTTTTTTTTTTTTCATTTGTCTCATATATCAACCTTTCAACCTGAATGGTGACAGTTCATGAATATTACCTCTTTTTTTGCAGTCACGATTCTTGGCCTAATCTTATAGTGACTGAACAATCACCTAAGCCTGTTGAATACATGTATCAACAATACTACAATTTTAACTAAAATAGATTCAAAAGTATTACATGAACTATATACAGATAAATAAAACAAAATAAAATAAAATAACGAATATCAAAATCGAATCACATATTCACTCTCACAACCTACCATGGTAATACACTAATCCTAAATAAGCACTAAAAAGGACACAACAAAATATAAATTTTCAGTGATGCTACGAATCCCATCTAAAATCCTAAATATTTCATCCCAACGTTAACACATGTGGCACTTGAAATGTCAAATGGTGAGTGAATACATGTGGTAGGTGAGATAAACACATCATTAATATAATGTATATTCACTCACAATTTGACACCTTATATGCCACATGTGTTGGGGTGAAAAAAAGTGGGGTTTTAGGTGGTATGTTTAGCGTTATTTATAAATTTTTAAAAAAAATTGAAAAAGAGAAAAGGGATTGTAGCAAGATGTAAATATTTGTGCCTATTGGACATTTCTGTGCCAAGCAAATCTAAAACTCAACCATAGAAATTGAATAGATTTATGTTATATGAAAGTTCAAATGCCTCTAATGAGGTGGAGGTCGGCCTCCAAGTAAGAACAACAAATATAACCTTGCAGCGAGGTTATGGCCTGGAATATTATTGGATGATGGTTTCTTTTGATTGTTTTGAGTTTGTTTGTTAGCGGGACGGTGAGATGCAATGGATAAAATGTGAGATTTTGAGTGGTTTTCATAGAGAAAATTGAGGAAGATGAGAGGGCTTTTGTAAATTCAAAATCAAATTAATTAATTAATTAATTAGATTAATCAATTAATGTTAGTGTTTTTTTTTTTTTTTATCTATTAATGTAGTGTTTTTTGAATTTTCAATAAAAAAAAAAATTGATACAGTCCATTTAAAAGAAAATAAAAATGAGAAACCTGTAGAATAGGAAAGGTTTTTTTACTTTTTTTTTTAATTTATTTTTATGAGATTGATTAAGAGAATTTAATTATTATCTCAATAATTATAAGATTGTCTCTCGATTGACTCTTGATTTGTACTCGAGCAGGCGAAATCCATTCGGTCAAGCAAGATAGGACTTGCGTCCACTCTAAACCTATAGGTCTAACCAGCCCGAGCCTAAGACTCCCTTATTGAAAGAGAGAGTGTGACTTTCTAAACTTTCCCAAGCCCCTCATAGCGCTCCGCGACTAGGGCAAAGTCTACCTCTAGACTGACCCCTAGCTTACACGTATGGAACTAGGTTTGGCTGGCGGTCTCTTTGTTCCAGCCCGTCCCGTTTCGTGTGCTTGACCAAACTACTATTATATTATATACACTTAGGAGCGTACTAGCCATAGCCTGTGCTTCTGAGCCCCGCCAGGTTAAACTAGACTCAAATACGGGTAAAAAAGAAGCAAGCTGACCGGCTTTCTAATTTGTAATCTTTGCATTTAATTAAAGAATCATGCAATTAGGTCATAGTGTATATTTATCTGGTTTTGTTGACTGAAATTAATGCATTTAAATTCAATGGTTTATATATTATATAGATATAGATATAGATAATTAATAAAAATTTAATGATAAAGTCACCAAACGATGACACTTGTTAAGGTAAGGTTCCATTTTACTATATTAATAGTTTGTAGTCTGCATGATGTGCAGGCATTGTAAAATTTAACACGATTGTCATCAAAATTATGTTTTAAAAACTCTTTGCTTTTCTATTTTTGCTTTCAATGATGTGATTTCTTTCTTGTATCAACATTTTCAATTTGAATTGCAACATTTTTTGATCATTTCATAAATATAACCTGACCATTAGAAATAAAAAATAAAAAATAATTTGACAAAAAATTTGTGCAGATGAACCTCTTCTTGGAATGATATACTTGAAAGATCAAATGATAAACATTATCATCAACTTCATTGGAAAAGCCTACTACTATTTATTAATCTCTTGGTAACTGGTGTACAATTTTATGGTTGTGAATGAAAAAAGAATTTTAAATATTTTTTAATAAATTATATCAAAAAATATATTCTTAAATATATTTAATCATATATTAAATATAACATTATGAACTTATGATAATTTTTTTGGAGGAATGCCAAAAGAAATTTAAATATTTATTAATATTCCTAAATTAATTATATATTAAATTGGAGGAATACCAATAGAATTTTAATATTTATCAATATTCTTAAATATATTTAATCATAAATTAAATAAATATAATGAAATTTTTGTTTAAATGTGTATTAATATTCATAAATATATTTAACCATATATTAAATGCTTGACATTATGATAAATTTTTTGGAATAATGCCAAAAGAATTTTAAATATTTTTTAATATTCTTAAATATAATTAATCATATATTAAATTAGAGGAAAACCAAAAGAATTTTAATATTTACTAATATCCTTATATATATTTAAACATATACTAAATAATTAATATAATGAAATTTTTGTTTAAATATTTATTGATACTCTTAAATATATTTAATCATAAATTAAATACTTAATGTTATGATAATTGTTTTTGGAGGAATACAAAAATAATTAAATATTTATTAATATTCTTAAATAAATTAATGCAATGCTCTTTTAGCAAGTGCTCATTGCTTGTTTTGTGTGTCATGTTTGTGTTCAACAATAATAATAATAATAAAAAAAACTGAAATAATTAAATGGAATTGGCAAGAGGATATATATAACTTCATTGGCATTTCATGTATCCAAACCTCTTTGCACAATTAAACAATACACTATTACAATATGCTAATATATTTTTCAATTATCCTCCAAATTCCTAATAATCAAATAGGTTAGGAAACAAAAATCACCACAAGGAAAAAAAAAAAAAAACGAAAAATGAATGAAGAATGTATATGGTAAAAGAAAGGGAGACCAAACATGATTTGGAGGCGATCAAGCAACTGGTGTTCAAAATGACGATAGTTTGATAGGCTTTGCGCCGCTTAATTATCGTCGTCCAATCAATATGGTGCAAAATGTCGATCCTGGAGGAGCTTTGATTCGCTTGTACTTGTATTCTTCGAGGACAGCTTTGCATATCTCTTATTTTCCTATAATGTTTAAGCAACCAAAGAAGACCCCAAATTAATGGATAATGCAATGAAATTTATAACAATAAGTGAATCGATAGAGCTTCTTTGAGTTTTTTCTAAAAAAATAAAAACTTGAATCTCAGTAACACACTAAAGTATAAAGCAAGTACTATGAAATTAGTGAGAGAATATAAAGCATGGAGGAGAGAAGATTTCTAACTTGTTCAAAGGACCCCATCCACCTCGAAATCGACGCTTTGTAGGGACGTTTTGGGGGAGCCATCCTGGACATGGAAGTGAAGTTGCAGATAAAAGAGAGGGCATGAAAAGACAAAATGTATGTCAAGGTATGATTTTTTTATTTGAGTGGATTGAGTGTGAATATAATGAAGGGTTGTTAGTTGATGCTAGAGAGTTTAAATTTATAGAAAATGGGTTGGAAAGTGAAGAGTTGGAAAATAAAGGTTAGAAAATAAAAGATTGGAAATTTTAAATTTATTATAGAAAATGGATTGAATTAACGGTTGTATATGAAAGAGTCTTTTTTTTTTTTTCTTAAGTCTTTGTTTTTTTTAATTAAAAGTTGTTTATTTTTTAATTAATTCTGGAATACGTGTAGAATTCTAATTATTCTTTTTAATTCAACAACTATATAAATAAAAAAAAAGCTAATAATAATTACCTGGAGAAGTCAAACCCACCGCAATATAAATACAACACCAATTATGGACGACCCAAGTTCAAAATAAAGATCAAAAATCTTGAAAAAAAAAAATTACATGGAGAAAAGTCTATGCCAAGAGAAAATGATAAGGCAATTTGGTTAAGAGAATTTATTCAATATCCCTTGATTATGAGATTGCTTCTTGATTTCCTCCTCATTAATGATTTATAGGATTGACTCTTAAGTGTCTCTTCATTTGTGATTTTAAATATATAGATATATTAAATTTGTAAATTGTAACGATTACTCACAAATATACATACAGTCATAATTCTTGTAAGTAATTAATAAGGTTGTAATGAATGATGTTACCACAAAACATCCATATTGATTTATGGTTTTAAATGACCCTATCTTTCTCCCTTCTCTATGGACTAATGGACTATGCATGCATGGCAATTTATAATAACTTTTTTTTTTTTTTTTTTGATAATATCTATTAACTCGAGACCAAGTATTTTTTTGAAAGCTTTCGCCATTGGTTGCAATTTATAATAACTTTAATAAACAATTTGAAGGAGCAATAATTCTTATCGGTAATTAATATGGTCAAAACTTCTCCTATTGACACTTAATAATTAATAAAAATTTAATTGTAAAGCCTCTACACGACGACACGTGTCAAGGTAAGGTTCCATTTTACTATATTATACATAGATATAGATTATTTTAAACAAATCATATAACTATATATATATACATTTAAATCAACAAATCTTTAACAATGAGTTGGAGTAGCAAGTTGTTTAGAGTTTGTGTTTTTTAACCACAAGGTAAGGTCAAAGGTTCAATTCTTAATGAAGGCGTTTTAATTTTTTAATTAACAGTCAAAGGGATTTTGGATGGAAAACTTGACAGAAGGGGTAAAATGACCAATATTTTGGGTTTCAGGGGGTTGACTAGCCTTTATTGAAACTAGAGAGTCCAGTTTATTTAATATGGTAAAAATTGGGGGCGAAATGATAATTTCCCGTATTTTTATCTTTTGTTGACACATAAATAATATATAATTATAAATTATAAAAAAAAATCCTTAAAATTAGTATTTTAATTTTAAAAACAATAACCACAAATTGAAAAAAAAAAACAAAAAAATCAGAGCATCTCAAAACACATCATTAACAATCAATCAAGCAGCAGATCTAGAAAAAAAAGGGATGGAGCGATCATCTCAAAATCATCATCAATGATCAATCGAGCAGCAAATATGGAATGGAATGGAGCATCAGAGATGGAGATTACTTCGTGGAGCGTGCTCGTAGCTCCATCAACGAAGTGTGCTTAGGAATGGCAATGGGGCGGGTTCGGGCAGGTTTGGTAAAATCCAAACCTAAACCCGCGAAATTTTGTGTCTACCAAACCCGCCCGCGAACCCACGAAAATAAACGGGTTTGGGTTCAGGTTTTACCTGCGGGTTTGGGGGACACCCAAACCCACCCACGAACCCATGAAACAAGTGGGTCCACGGGTAAAACCCACGAACCCGTCATTTAAAAAATATATATATTTCTATATTATTTAAATATATGAAATATTATAATTTTAAAAAATAAAAACTCTTAATAGATTGAAATGTTTACATTTTATTCTCTATATAATTAAAAAGTTTTTATTGGAGTTTAAATTTATAATATTTTAAATAATAAAATATTATATAATTTTTTATTGTTCGCGGGTACGCGGGTTTGGGTATGGATTTTTTTTCCAAATCTGAACCCGAACCCGAACCCAAACCCGTGACGGGTACAATTTTCAAACCCAAACTCGCCCACGGGTACACTTATCCCAACCCAAACCCTCTTTAAGCGGGTTGGGTTCGGACGGGTCCCACGGGTTCGGGTTTAATTGCCATCCCTAAGTGTGCTCCATGGACGAAGGGCGCTCCATCGACGAAGGTTACTCCATCAATGGAGTGTCCGCCATTGACGGAGCTCGAGCTCCATCAATGGAGGACAAGCTCGTGGGAGCGGCTTGGAGCAAATCTACTCCATTTTTCAATTTTTTATTTTATAATTATTTAGTTTTTGAAAGATTGTTTGATTTGTGTTTGGTTGGTTGTGAGGAAGATGAGGGGTTGATGATAATGTTGAAGATGATGATGTTGAAGATTTTTGAATTTTATTTGTTGATACAGGGGCGAAGCCAGAATTTTGGCTTTGGGGGGGCCAAAAAAAAAAATTTAATATTGTAGGTAATGCAATCTTCACATAATATCAGTAGGAATCCTGCACAAGAAAAAGTGTGGAATCCCACACCCAATACTTTTCAACAAAATGTGAAACCGTTCGGTGTTAAAAGTAATGATACAAATAAATAAATAAAATAGACATTAACTAATTAAAATGTAACAAGTCTATTTTATATCTAGAAAATTATTTATAACCAATTTCTTCCTAATTTTCATTTCATTTACATAATTAAAGAGTGTATGATAAAACATTTTATTTTGTTGCAAAACCTATGCCTATTCTTAATGGTATGCATAACTGAAAATAATATTTAATAGTTTCCGGCTTATAAATATAAATTTCAATAGGTTAATTAAAATACCATTATATCATTGATATATTTAAATCACAATTATTTACATATTTGTAACTTATTTTATAATAATCATGTCAAAGCAAATTAACTTATATAATTTTGAACAAAATTTAAATAATAAACTAATAAAATAAATTTATCAAATCATATTAATAATTAACCTAACAAAATAATAATATAGGTAGTAGCTATAAGAGTTCAATATTTACTTAGTTTGTTCTAGTGAAATCTAAAAAAATAAATATATATATATATAATACATACTAGATTAGATAATTATATTAATAGGAAATTAAAATATTAAAATGGATTGATTTTGTTTCCTGTTTTCATGGTCAATAGAATTATGGAACAAAAATTATCAGTTAATTTATATTATAAAAATAATAAAGGGACAAGATAATATTATCACCTATTTTGTATATATATATCTCATTTAGTTTTTTTTTATTGGTTTACATTTTAATGTTATGTGTAATAGATTTTTTTTTTTTTTTTAATTGGTTGGGGGGAACATGGCCCCTATGGTAGAATTTTTTTTCTAGATATTTTCATATCTTTTCAAAATTTTCTTTTTGAAATAATAACTTTTTAAATTATTTATTTCTTAATAAAATACTAATTTCAAGAGTAAAAATGTCATTTACTTTTTCCTGTTAGGGTTGATTGTTAAAAATCTGTTCAAAATGACCAAATTGATGGATTTTTGAAAACATAGGGATTACGTCAGTGAAAAATAGAAAGACAGTTAAAACAGTCATAATTAACAAAAATATGGGGACCAAAATGATAAAACCCCTAAAGACAGTATACGAGATTTACATTGGACAATTCTTTTTAAAAAATTAAAATTGAAAAAAAAAAAAACTATTAAAACACTTTATTTTATTCTAAAATTTTATTTTTAATACTTCTATTCTAATTAAGAAACTTCATTTTAAAAAATAAATTCTAAGAAAAAAAACTCATTTTATGCTAATATTACACATCTAACATATAGTTGAATAAAACATTGTTTAATTGGAAAGACATTCCATAATAGTTGAATAGGATTTGGATTTCAAAAAAACTTTTAAAGTGTATTCAATATAGGCGTTAGGATCCTCTCCCTGCCTTTTCTTTTCCCCTTTTTTTTTAATTATTTATTTATTTATTTTTTTCAATGTATAAATAAAATATCCACTTGCATGATAGAGAAAGAAATCAACATATCTTGACCATGTATTTTCTTTTTTGTTTATGTGTCAATTCTACTAAAAAGCTAAGGAAAAAAAAGGACAGAAGAGAATCCAGATCCTCTATATAAACTTTTAAAGACTCTTTAAGAGTTATGAGGTATACGATCAAGACTTTTAAAAGTCCATAAAAGTCCAAAGGTATTCAAAATGTTAATAACTTCTATGAAATTCATACGATCATTGACTTTTGTAGACTTTTGGGTTACTCACAAATTCTTTCCCACTCTCCCAAAAGACTTTTGAAAACTTTTTATTGAGAAGAAAAAACTCATCACTTTTCTAGAAAAATAACGTTTCGACTGAGAAAGTCAAACCTTCCACTGAAACCCATCGTCCACAACTGATTAGTGTTGATTTTTTGGTAATTCCTCTCTCTTATTAATTTGTGATTATTTGGGATAGTTAATTAGGGCTTTGATCATTGATTAATTTGATGAATAATTATGTATTATAATTATAGAGTATTAGAGGCTTAAAGCTAGTTTTATAAGGAACCTTGGTTCAAGAGTGTGTTTGTTATTGATTATTGAATATGTTTCACTTTAAAAATGGGATGCAACAAGTAAAAAATTTGTGTAAAATGTTCTTTCAGATGGAATAAGTGTCTTTATATTCTTAGTGAGGAAGCAGAGTGCATGATTGCACCTTTTAGCAGATTCGGTTTTCATGAACAAAAAGTTCTTCTCTACATTGCAGGTATAAAGCAGTTTTATGAGTAGATGAGAGAAATAGAAACACTAGACAAGAATAGCAGCAGAGTGATTTGTTGAACAAAAATAAAAGATTACTCAAACTTGTTACAGAGGTCTTGTTTATTGTATGGACAAACGATGAAAGTCTATCAATTGAATATGAAAGTCCATCAATGACTTTTAAAGTTCTTTTAAAATGAAAATTTATAAATCTATAAAAGTCAATAAAAATCCATAAGTAATCCATTAAAATAAAAAATCCCTTTAAAAGTCTTTCCAATTTCAAATCGAATACACTCCTCTACGTTTATTTAGCAATTTTTTTTTTTTTTACCAAACTGGATAACAATAAAAAATCCCTTATTTTATTTCAGCGCTCTCTATCAATTCAATGAGTCTGACTTCCTAGTAAATCTTAAAGATATAAAATAGTCTCAAATGTATAAAATAATTTTCAAGGCCAATAAGTCTCACAATTACAAAATAAGTCATCTCCATGTAATTAAACTACGTCCGTTCATAATGTTTGTGAGAAAAACGAAAATAACTCAATTTTCGATACAATATCCATGAATTGGGACATTTGCAAAAGTAGTCAAATAAAATGGATTATTGTTCGGTAGAATTTCAGGTAACGATTTGTCTCCTTTCATTATTGAGAATTTTATTGTTTTTTTATTTTTATTTTAATCATTTTATTTAAATTAAATAGTAATAAGGGCAAAAGTGTACTTTCACAGGTTTTAAAATAATTGACTTTCAAATATTTGGTAAAATGGATTAAAATAATGAGTTTTGAAAAAAATAGGGACTAAAATGATGAACATTTATAAAGGTGACAAATCGAGAAAAAAGTGGGACTTATGTGAAATTCTGTCTTACTGTTTTTAATCAAATATATTTAAATTATTGTTTTTAACCAAGTGTAAGTTATAGTGTCTAAAATACCCTTGTTTTTTTTTTTTTTTTTTATATTAAAAAAATCCCTAATTTGTTTATAATAAAACCTAAATTGTTGGCAACCGTGGAGAGAGGAAATGATTTGGTCGTGTAGATAGATAGATAGATAAAGAGAGAGAGAGAGAGAGAGAGAGAGAGAGAGAGAGTGTGTGTGTGTGTGTGTGTAAGGACCTTTATTTTTATGATTGGCTAATTTCATGACAAACCACATTGAGGATGATTGTGTAATGGGTAGCTTAGGTCTTCTTGATGATTATAAGGGCATGCTTCTAAGCATCTCCATGACTTCAAGATCAAGAGCTTCAAAAGTATATGATCAGACCAAATATGGTACGATTTTGTACCCTTATTTCCTACTCTTTGTGCTTAATTCTCGGGTATTTCCCCGTATTTAATGTTGCAAAATCAAGTGTTTCAGGTTTATGAGGCCTCAAAAGAAATTGTGAAAAAGAAGAAGAACTTAGTATGAAAGAAGAGCATAAAGATATGAAGCAGGGCATTTTCGCCACTTGCTAAAGAAAGGTCGCCAGTTGGTCGCCCTAGGGTCGCCATGGCGACATAATGGTTTGTAAAATCACCATTTGGTCGCCCCAGGGTCGCCATGGCGACATACCATATTTCTCCAAGAAAGTGCATCAGGTGTGGTCGCCATGGCGACATTCAATGGCAAATGGCAACCTCCTCCCAAATTCCTCAGTATCGCCATTTGCAAAGGGCGAAAAAGATGATACTCATGACGACAATGAGATCTTAGAATGCGTAACAGTATGTCGCCATGAGGTCGCCATGGCGACACAAATAGCGACATTCCCGCCATATCAGCTTTCCAAGAGATTTTCAGCACAAAAATCAAGCCAGTATAAATATCCCTTTTCTCTGAGTTTGAACTAGAGAGAAATATACAGAGTTTTAGAGAGAACACTTTTTACTTAGCATTTTAGACCTAGATTTTCTTCCATGACTCCCACTTCAAAATTCCTCAATTTCTAACCTTGAACTACCTTTTCCATCAAACACTCAACACCAAATCTATCCTACCTCACCAAAATCATTTCTCTCTCACCATATTTTCTTCACCTTATTACCTTAGTCACACACCATTTGTCACTCATAACACTAGTACACAAGGAGCATCTAAGGAGGGAAAGAATTGAGCATTAAAGAAGGTGACCTACGGGTGATTTCCTCGTTATTTACTCTCTTTTCCTATTTGTAACTATGTCTAGCTAAAACCCCCCATCTAGGGGGTTGGTGTTAGAAACATTTGGACTTAGGGTTGCTTGACTATATTTTAATTGAATCTCTATGTATTTTCTATTTATTATATCTTTAGATTCTTGTCACTAAATGATTGATTTGTATATCAACCTATTAATCATAATCTTGCTAGAATAATCTATTATATAATCACCTTTGGAATGACAACTTTATTTGATTAAAGAATTCAATAAATAGGATGGATTATTGTAGGAAATACCAACCACAATAATCCAAACCTTGTTGTGAGGTTAATCCATTTGAGATTGGTTCTTTATGATAGTTTAAAAAGCACCCTTAATCCATTTTCAACTTCACTAATCCTCTAGCGTATCTCTTAATTGAATTCACCCACTTCTCTTATTTTAGATTGTTGAGATTCTATTTTCCCTATCACTTTTATTACTTTTACTTTATGCATGTTTTGTGGTATTTTAAACCACCCACTATCCACTTATTATGATTTATATTATCGTAATCTTAGATTAGTTAATCAACCTAACCATTACTTCATTTCCCTGTGGAACGAATCCAATTTACCATTATTACGTTTCATATCCTAAAAGGGATTCCCAAGTGGTAAAACATTATTTTCCTACAAGATCACATATATATTTATATTGTTTTGATGTGCACAAACGACCTCATCAGTATATCGCTTGACCTTGATTCTTGAAGAGATTAGGTGCACACACATACTTGCATGCATATTTACCTATCTTGCATTTGTTATCATGCATTTATGTATCATTGATATGTGCATCTATGTCATTCATCACATTTCACACTTGCACAACTTTCATATTATGTTAGGTGTGTTTAATGTGTTAAAAATGGATTTTTCCATTGACCGTGGCTTGTGCCGGTGGGCGTACCGCTGGCTGTGCATATTGCCTGCACCGCGGTTTTGTACAGAGACGTCTTTATGCTATACTACGGTCTATACTGCCGTTGGTGCATGTTGCCTCTACAACAGTCCCTATTACGAAGGCTTCCAGAGCATGTGACGCTGTGCGTACCGCGGTTTGTGCACTTGCCCGTACTGCGGTACACACAACGGTTTTAACGGGTGTCATTTTGTCTAGGGCAGCATATATATATTAATCTCTTACCTCTCTTGGCCAATGTAAGTTCCTCATTTCTGATTGACTTATTTCAGTGACAAACCACAATTGGGGTTTGATATGTAAGGGTAGCTTAGGCGCTTAATTGTTAGTGTTCAAGCTCAACCAAGACCCTCTCAAAACCTCAAGATGATAAGCACCTCAAAGGTAAATCACTTGTGCTTAATTACATTGAAGAGAATAGTTGCACACACACACACCTCTTTTGTATGCATGTGTGTTTATTGCTTTCTATGTACATTCTCTTCATACTTCACACTTGAACATCTTACATATAGACTAAGTGTGAATTGTTACTTTGAAAAGAGACATTTTCTCTTTACCACTGCTAGTATCGCGCCTGGTGCACTTGCATGAGCAGCGGTCCGTGTCAGGTGCAACACCTGATGCTTTTACGTCATGCATACCGCCGTGGGTGCACTTACCTTTAAAACAGTCCCCTACCACGGTAGATTCCAGTGCTTACACACCTAGCGTACCGCAGCACAGACACCCTGTCTGTATCACACTACGCACAGCGATTGTAACGATGTGTGGTTTTAAAATATGACCAAAACGGTGTAGCCTTGTGGTGACCTCATATATAAGTGCCACTTTGTCTCTAAGAGTTCAAAATCATATTTTTGAGAGATAGCATTTTCCAAGAGAGAAAATCATCCAAGAACTCATCTTTGATCATTCAAACTCATTTCCATGTGCATCAAACATGATCTAACATCATCTAGCTTCATTTAGGATGCACTCTTGCATGGGCCTTCTTCAACACATATGACTTGGTAAGTTGAACACCATTTTAATCCATTTTTGTGTTCTTACTTAGCAAGAAATCTCATTTATTACTTGTATTCATCTAGATTAAATTTTATATATAGGATTGAGATTTTTGTGTTGATTGATTGAGTTGTTGTATTGTGATAGCTATTGCATCTAGGATTGTTTTTAATCTTTTATAGCTAAGTTTTATATGACATGTAGACACATGATATTTAGGATTGATTGACATGCTCATGCATGATTTGACAAGCATCAAATGTGTTAACCTAGCATTTATGCACTTGATTTACACATAGGTTGTGTTCTATTCATTGTGACTAAAGCCTTGTGACTAAGTTTCTTAGTGCACAAGCAACTAGGTCTAGAATCGCTATTAAAGGCTCGTTGGGTAGTAGTGGTGGGTTAGTGACCAAGAATGGCTGAGGTCAACCTAGGTTGTAAACATCATTACAAGTAGTGGATTTGAGGGCCGTGTGTGGTTAGCATATTAGCCTATGAGTTTTTCCCAGTTGTGGGTTTCTCACATAAATCAATCAACTTGTAATTTATTGTTTTTCGCGCTTAGATTTAGTTGATTGTATTTTGCTTAGATTGAGTGTTTTTATTGAATATTGACTAATCATGAAAAATCGGTAATTGACTTGATTAAACCTATTCACCCCCCTCTAGGTATATTTAGACACGCCTAATTAGTTTCAACTGGTATCAGAGCGGGTTCCTAGATATATTTAGGAGATCCTTGCTTTTGGTGTGTCTTGCATTTTGTGTGTTTTTGATTGATACATACATTTGCATTCATCTCATTTATACATAGTCCTTATGAGTGGGAATGGTGGTGGAAACGAGGGTGTTTCTAGCACAAGACCTCCCCTACGTATCAGGATAAATTATGCCTCTTATTCCCTTTGGCTATATAATCGTGTGGTTTCTGGAAATTTAAAACTCGATTTCCTCCATAAATTCTCCGATTCAAATGGCAGAGAGGTTTCCATATTTATACCTTTTATTTTTGGAGGGGCGACCGTCCGTTGAACTACCAAAGAAAAAAGGGTAAACCAATGTGATCATGACATTGTAGGTGCTTGCGATCGGATGGATGCGACTTCCCTCAGTTGGTTTGGGTGGCATAGCCCGTTGCAGAAGTCCCCCCTTTTTTTGATCCATTTCTTTAGTCTTTAGGAAGCCAAAGCTTTACTTTACTAAAAAGGCTTGTGCAAGGGCGCTCACTTTTTTTGGCTAAGCCGTCTCTCTTTCTGGGTGGGACCGAGAGAAAGAAAGGACGGGGGGAAGGCAAAATGGAGTCGTATATTTATCAAATTCATGATCGCACTTGGATGGCAATTGAAGACGGCTACGCTCCATCAACAATGACTCCTACGGGTGGAGGAGAGGATGTTCCCAAGCCGAAGGCACAATGGAGTCCTCAAGAGTTTAAGGCCTCAAAGTGGAACAACAAGGTGATGCACGCCATCCTATGTGCTATGGACGAAAATCAATACAAATTGATTCAAACCACTAGGATCGCAAAAGAGGCGTGGGACATCTTAGAGACGGCACATGAAGGTACCAAAGTGGTTAAGGACTCCAAACTCCAAGTCTTCTAAACTCAATTCGAGACCCTCAGGATGGAGGAGAGTGAGTGCTTCAACGACTTCGAGGTGAAGTTGATGGACATAGTGAACCAAAGTCATCAACTTGGTGATCCTTACTCGGATAGAAGGATCAAACAAAAGATTATGAGATCCCTTCCCGGGAGATTTAAGTCCAAGGTAATGGTTTTAGAAGAAAATAGTGATTACAAAAACATGAAGCCAAGTGAAGTGATTGGGAGGCTTCTAGCCTATGAGTCTAGAAAAGGTCCTACCACCACACCTCCTAAGAAGCAAAATGGAATAGTCTTGTAAGTCTCCAAGGTTAAGAAGGAGGATAATGATGACTCGGATGAAGACATGGCCTTATTGATGAGAAGGATCAAGAAGTTTGTCAAGTTTAAGAAGAAGGGTTTTGGATCTAAAGGCCAAAACTTGAAGAAAAAGGCTCCCTTTAAGAAGTTTGAGCCAAGGCAAGAAAAGAATGAAAGCAAGGGGATCCAATGCTTTGAGTGTGGTGGTGTAGGATACATCTCTCCCGATTATGGAAATTTAAAGAACAAGAAGAACGGAAAGGTGATGGTCGCCAGTGGAAGTGATGACTCAGATGAGAGAGATGAATCTTCAGATAATGAAGATCAAGTGGCTAACTTAATAGCTTTTGCCTTCTCCTATAAGAGCAAAGATGTTCATGAAGAGGAAGAGAGTTAAGAGGAAGATGACTCAAGTAATGATGGCTATTCATTCTATTCCACAAACGAAAATGTGGATGCCATGGATATTGAAGATTACATCACCAAGTTTGAAAGCTCAAGGATGAAGAACAAAAAGGAGATTCGATGGTTAAAGGAAGAAAACCTTGAGCTATCAACCAAAGTCACCCATTTAAGTGAGGAAGTGGTGAGATCCAAGAAGATTGAAGATAAGCTAAGAGATGAGTTAGATTTATCTAAGAGGAATGAAGAAGGAATGAAGAGGGAGCTTGAAGAAGCTAAAGAGTCAATGACCAAGTTGGCTTCAAGCACCGAGAAGCTTGACCACAAGTTGGGAGTTGGAAAAAGACCAAGTGACAAGAGAGGTCTTGGGTACCTTGATGACATGGAGGCGTTCTTCTCAAGCAAGATTGTGTTTTTCAAGATCACAAACGTCAACGAACCTCTATCTCCACAACACCTTAGGATGAAAATTGATTTAGGAGAGTGTTTAAGAAGTGCCTAAGTAAAGGTGGCACCAAAGGGTCAAGCTCTAGATCAACCAAAAAGGGCTCCTCAAGCTAACTTCCCTCAACTTAAATTCCATCAAGAGAAGAGGCCAATCATGCTCAACCGAGGAAGCAACCTAGTCTTGGTCAACAACAAAGATGAAGAGATCCATTCTAACAACTAAGACAACCACAAAGACATGGGAAAGCTCTAATGCATACATAAAGACATGGTATGATTCCTAACTTTACCCCTACATGTCAGTTTTGTGGTATTGATGGTCACATTAGACCAAATTGCTTTTACTACATTAAAATGCATAGAGTTGAAATCAAGATTGAAAAGAAAAAGGCTAGAGCCAAAATGCATGTCTCTAGGAATGGTAGAACAAATTTGCATGATCCTAGGACATCTAGAGTACATGTACCAATGACCACTAGGAAGAAAAATGTTTCACCTAGGTAGATTAGAAGAGATGAATATTTTTGCTATATTGCTCAAATTGTCTTGAAGGCAAATTCTTATAATTCTTGGTACAATTTGAAGATTTGAAGTGTCATGGAATTATTTAATGTTTTCATAGATGATTGTAGGCTCAAAACTATTGACCATGAGGAGGAGGTTGTTGAAGTTGATAACTCTCCTTTGGAGAAGGTTGTGGAGACCCATATTAATGGGAGGTCTAACCTTGATGAAGAGGACATACAATCTCTTGATAGAGTTCCTCTCTTAAACTCTAAAGAACCCGCTCCATGGGTTAGACATCTCTTGAAAGTATACAAACGTAGTTAAATATCTTAAAGTGTACCTAGAGGGAGGGAGGGAGGGAGGAGGGGGGGGGGGGGGGGGGGGGGGGGGGGGTGGTGAATAGGTTTTTACGCTTTTTTTCAATCCCTTAAACAAACTTACGTTTGCCCCTCAAGGTAGCCTTACATACAACATAAACCAAGAAATCATACATAGACAATATAAGTATGTGATCATTTAAGCATAGTATATGTATATCAATTAGTTGTATAAGGTATTGAAAAAAATTATAGCACGGTGTGTATAAAGCTATCTAGAGGGGGGGTGAATAGATTTTAAGCTTTTTACCCAATTTTTCGTGAAAGTCAAAATTACGAAATTACCCCTAAATAGATAAAGCAATAAATCAAGTATAATATGCGGAAATTAAATAACACTTGATTTTTACGTGGAAACCCTCACGGGAAAAACCACGGGCTAGTAAGTAAGCCACACTCGAACCTCGAATCCACTAAATGTGTAAAACGATTACAACCTAATCCCGGAAGTAATCACACACCTACCTAATCCCGGTATGAGTGAACCTAGTCCAATTTGCTTGCGTTCTAAGCAACCTAATCCCGGATGCTACACACAAGACTTACTTTCTCTATGAAGAGAATACAACCCTAAGTGAATATATGAATATCCAAATGCAACATAGAGCAAGGGAAACCCTATATGCTTATCTAGGATGATTAATATGCAATTAGAACAATCCTAGATATCAAAACTAAATGACATGTCAAATAGTTTAGCTAATCAAGATTAAGCACAAAACTTAATTAGCTATCACAAAACAACTTCTCAAACATACATCATACTAATCTCAAACTTGTATTCAAAGTATATAAAATAACATACAAGTAATTAATTGAGATTGCTAGCTAAGAGAAACACAAAATATGTAAGATATTAGTGAAAAGCTTACCAAGCAAAGTATGATGAAGAATCCATGCAAGATGACATCTAGAAGATCAAGGATGATGCTAGATGATGATTGATGATCATGATCATGAAAAAGTGTTTGAGTAATAAAAAATGAGTTCTTGGAATTTTTCTTCTCTTTAAAAAATATCCTAAGTATGGATTCTGAATATCAACTCTCTTAATTGACCTAAAGACAAAATGGCATATATATAGGGGGCCAAAACAAAGTGTGGTCGTTTAAGTAAGTTTCAAAGAAACGCGCCGATCGGCGGTTTCAATCGGCGGCCAGGCCGCCGATCATGACCGCCGAATTGAGCTCGTGAAGAACAGAGCATAAACGGCGGTTCATTCGGCGGTTTCGTGACCGCCGATCCCAACCGCCGAATCAAAACAGAGAGATTAAAATCAATCAGGTATGAACGGTGGTTTCGAACAGTGGTTTTGTGACCGCCGATGCAACCGCCGAATTAGACTGAGAGATAAATCAATCAGGTCTTGAATCGGCGGTTTCGAACGGCGGTCGTGACCGCCGATCTTAACCGCAGAAATGCTTCAGACCAATCTGGACTGAAACGGCGGTTTAATTCGGCGGCCAGGCCGCCGATCATAACCGCCGATCACCTAGAAAGGTGAAAACCAAGGAGAAGCCAAGGGCATTCTCCATAGGCGGTCCTCGCGCTAAACCAAGCACATTCTAGTGCATGCGCGGACGTTTCCGAAAGTTATCGGGAAACGAATTACACGACAACAAGACACAATTACACACAACAAAAATATAATAAATAAGTGCAAGTGTGAAATGTGACAAATGAAGAGAATGCACACATATGCAATGAATGTTAAGTGTGTGTGTGCAACTAATCTCTTCAAAGAAAAGTAAGCACAAAGAAATTTACCTTCGGTGCTTATCAACACGAGGTCTTCAAAGGGCTTCGAACAATAAGACCGATACTTAGGCTACCCTTACAAAGAACCCCAACATGTGGTTTGTCCACGAAATGAGCCAATCAACAAATGGGAACCTTACAGGTATAAGGACACATAAACTCAACAACAAAGAATACTTGTATTTCAATATTTGTTCAATGTATTACAAATATAATCAAATATCACTATACACAAAAATTACAATATACAAAAGAATTATATTTACAGATATGATCAAATGAATTTGTTCACAAATCACACTTTACAAAATCTTGTTTCAATGTATATCACAAGTGAATAATATGCAACAAGATAACAGCATACACATATACAAATATAAGAGATAAAGATAGGAAGAATTAACACAAGAGATTTTTTAATGTGGTAAAACCTCAAAGGAGGAAACATCTACGGGTTGAACTACAACCATTGGGTACTATATATATTGGATGGTAAATTAGAAATTCCTCAAAAGTGACCAACCTTGACCAACTTCCTATTGGAGTATATGTTTACCTAACCCTATTGGAAAGTACAAAATCCCTCAATGATGCGGAACCACCATATATTGGAGATCATACCAAACCAATATCTATGGAAGATTAGAAATTCCTCAAGAGTGCATACATATCCCATGTACCCCACTCTTTTGGAGTTTATGTTTATCCATACGCCTATGCCTACCAATAATGTAGTCAACTCCCTATCCAAGGCACTCATGCCTCTAGAGATCCTCCCATGCATGACTATTCAGACCTTCCCGATCCTAGCCATGACTTCTTGCTTGACTATCCGGACACCTTGTCCTAACCAAGACTTCCTTGCTTGACTATCCGGACACCTTGTCCTAGTCAAGACTTCATGCCTTTTACAAGGACTTCATAGTGTGATCATGTGAATGCAAATGATGCAAACAATCAATTCAACATAGAACATGTGATCAATACATTCCATGTAACAACTAGACCTAAACATGTGAGAACACAATTAATTAAAGTCTAGATGCAAAACTTGAATAAAAACCTAGAGCATGTGAAAACACCTAACACATAAAACTCATAGTTTCATTCACACAAATAACACTTGAACAATTCATATACATGAAGCACAAATTCAAGATGTTATAAACATACACTAAAATGCTAGAATCACAAAATGTGTTCAATGAATATTCTAGCCAACAATTAGAGCAAGGATATATTGAATAATCAATTAAATCCTATTTGTCTTTAAATACACATACAATTGAATTAATCCTAGATTTTATCAATCAAAGGATCGAAACACATTTCAAGGATTATTAATCATAAAATGATTTGTAAGGATTCCCGTTGTTTTTAATTGGCTTATTTCGTGATCAAACCACATATGTGGGGTTCTTTGTAAGGGTAGCCTAAGTATCGGTCTTAATGTTCGAAGCCCTTTGAAGACCTCGTGTTGATAAGCACCGAAGGTAAATTTCTATGTGCTTACCTTTCTTTGAAGAGATTTAGAAGCACACACACACTTTGCATTCTTACATTTGTGTGCATTCTCTTCATATGTCACATTACACACTAGCACTTTGATTGTTATATCTTGTTGTGTATTTATGTGTCTTGTAATTCGTTTCCCGATAGTGTTCGGAAACGTCCGCGCATGCACTAGAATGTGCTTGGTTTTGCGTGAAGACCGCCCACGGAGAATGCCCTTGGCTTCTACTTGGTTTTCACCTCTGTTGGTGATCGGCGGTTATGATCGGCGGCCTGGCCGCCGAATGGAACCGCCGTTTGCTTCCATGAGCAATTCTGTAGAAACCGCCGTTCATACCTGATCGATTTCGATCTCTCGGGTCTGATTCGGCGGTTGGGATCGGCGGTCACGAAACCGCCGAATGAACCGCCGTTTATGCTCTGTTCTTCACGAGCTCAATTCGGCGGTCATGATCGGCGGCCTGGCCGCCGATTGAAACCGCCGAACGGTGCGTTTCAAGGGCAAACTTGTCTTTTCACATGCCCTGTTCTTGATGTCTATAAATATCACACTTTCTCATTTTCAGATTTAATGTTCTTTAACTCTAAGAACCCTAAACTTAAAAGAGAGACATTTGAGAGAAAATCAAATCAAGAACACCTTTTTAACACTCAAAAACCATTCTCATATGCATCAAAATATCATCTAGCATTTTCTAGCTTAGTTAGGATGCTTGCTTGCATGGGTTTTGGTCAACACATATTCTTTGGTAAGTTCTTCACTATTATCATACATAATTAGTGTTTTATTTATCATTGACATCTCTTATATTATTTGTATGCTCTTGAATATATTCTAGATACAAATTAGAGATTGTTGTGTTGACATGATTGAGTGTTGTATTTTTGATAGCTATCTAGGTTTTGTTAATCTATGTTTAGCTAAGCTATTTGACATGTCATCTAGCTTTTAATATCTAGGATTGAATTAATTGCATATTCACTATCCTAGATAAGCATATAGAGTAACCTAGCTCTTAATTGCATTTTGGATATGTTATATATTCACATAGGTTGTATATTCTCTTCATAGAGAAAGTAAGTCTTGTGTGTAGCATCCGGGATTAGGTTGCTTAGAACGCAAGCAAATTGGACTAGGTTCACTCATACCGGGATTAGGTAGGTGTGTGATTACTTCCGGGATTAGGTTGTAATCGTTTGCACATTTAGTGGATTCGAGGTTCGAGTGTGGCTTACTTACATAGCCCGTGGTTTTTCCCGTGAGGGTTTCCACGTAAAAACCAAGTGTTGTTTTAATTTCCGCACCATATTACACTTGCTTGTTTATATTATATTGAGGGTATTTTCGTAATTTTGACTAACACGAAAAATTGGGTAAAAAGCGTAAAATCTATTCACCCCCCCCTCTAGATAGCTTTATACACACCGTGCTATAATTTGTTTCATGATTCAATCAAGTCACAAATAATCCTAGATATCAATATAATCACAATACAACTCTCAAACATGTGAAAAACCTAGAATCTAAGAAACTAGTTCACATCTGTCTCTAATTAGACTTTTGATTAAGATTGATTATGAAGCTATCTTTCTCAATAGCATTCACCATACATAATAGAAGAAACCCCAAGCAAATTGAAGGTTATAAAAGAAGAAATCTCAAAGATATGAACACTACCTCAATCTCATGAGCTGGTTCGGTTTTCTGGGTAGAACCACTCTAAAAATCAATCAAACAGCTGTAAGACCACTTAGAAAAGGTAGAGGACTTGATTACAAACAATCCCCAACTTGAATCACTAAATTCCAATTTCGTATGAGAAAGTTATGGTGTTTGGAAGATGAGAATAATTGGAGAGAAAGTTCTAGTGAGATTTCAAAGTTTTTCTTCTTCTTGAAAATGAATGGGAGGGAATAGAGAGATTTAAAAGGAAGAGAGAGAGGGAAAATGAAGACCAACCAGAGGCTACCACATCAGCTGCACATGTAGACCGCATGTGGCACACGTGGGTTTAGGGATGCCCAGGCCATGTGGCACACGTGGCTTACACGTGGACTCCAAGCTTGGTCGTTGGCCTAGCTTGCTCCTCCCGCGCTCCTCTCGCATTCTTCGGCCGTATTTGGGCCTCCGAACTCCAATTTTGAATCTGTCTTTGGATTACAAATTATGACTCCCTCACGCACAACAAAAACTACAAAACTTTGATAAAAGGTTGAGAATTCATCTCGGAAAACGACGACGAAGATAACTTAATGAATGAGAACGCAAAGTAACGTAGCTACATCATTTGGACTCGAAACCTAATGAATGAGTAACCAAAATAACTGGGACTCAATAAGGAATCATAAGAGATCATGGTCATGTCTAAAATCAATAAAACAAAAACAAATAAACATAATTTCACACAAGTATGCCATTTCCTAGACATAGTCTTAAAACATGCATTTCTAAAATGTATGACAATATGAGTTCAATGCATGAGCATACTAAAACATGTGAAAGTATTATATAAATGGTGCACAACAATGCAAGACACTCATGAATGATTTGTGTTTGTGTGCCTATGCCTTGCAAGAGGAATGAGGTCAATTATACCTTTGATGAGCAATGAAGCTAATTCCCCTTAACAAGCCACCACCTTGCCTGAACCGTAGTCGAGTCTTTCCTTGAAGCTTTGTTTCTTCATGATAACGACCACTAATCAATACAAGATAAACATTGTTTTGATATGGAATATATGCCAAGACAAACCAAAAACCTAACATCTCTATAACAAAGATGATGTTATTGGAGATGTCAATGAGGGTGTTAGGACTAGGTGTCAAATAGCTAATCTAATTAGCTACACATGCTACACCTCTCAAATTGAACCCAAAAAGGTTGATAAGGCCTTAAATGATGAATTTTGGGTTCTTGCCTTGCAAGAAGAGCTAAACCAATTTGAAAGAAATGAGATTTGGACTCTAGTTCCTAGGCCTAAAAGTACTAATGTCACAGGCACCAAATGGGTGTATAGGAACAAATCTGATAAGGATGGCAACATTGTGCATAACAAGGCAAGGCTTGTTGCACAGGGGTACTCTCAAATTGAGGGTATTGACTTTGAGGAGACATTTGCTCCTGTTGCCCGTCTAGAGTCTATAGGCTTCTCTTACCCATATCTTGTATACACAAGTTCAAATTGCACCAAATGGATGTGAAGAATGCCTTCCTCAATGGCTTCTTACAAGAGGAAGTGTTTGTTGAACAACCCAAGGGGTTTATGGATGCTCACCACCCCAACCATGTCTATTGCCTCCAAAAGGCTTTATATGGGTTGAAACAAACACTGAGGGTTTGGTATGAGCGCCTCACTCAATTTCTTGTTGACAATGACTACACAAGGGGTAGTGTTGATAAGACCTTATTCATAAAAATAATTAAAAAAATAATAATGATGAGCTTTTCATTATGTTGATGATATTGTGTTTGGCTCCACCAACAAATCTAAACTCCAACAATTTGTTGATGTCATATCTCATGAATTTAAGATGAGTCTTGTTGGTAAGCTTAGTTACTTCTTAGGTTTGCAAATTAAGCAATTGAATGATGAGATTTTCATAACCCAAGCAAAATATGCAAAGAACTTAGTGAAAAAGTTTGGCTTTGAGAATGTCAAACATTGTGACACACACATGAGCACCACCTTGAAGCTAAGCAAGGATGCTAGTGGAAAGATTGTTGAGCAAAGCCTATATCAGGGCATAAGCTTGCTTTACTTGACCGCAAGTAGACTCGATATCTCATTTAGTGTGGGTGTGGGTGTGGGTGTGTGTGCTAGTTACCAAACGGATCCTAAGGAGTCCCATCTCTCTTCCATAAAGAGAATCATTCGCTATGTTCCAACTATGGGATATGATACTTTTTTGACACTAATGCTAGTTTGGTTGGCTTTAGTGATGCAGATTGGGCAAGAAATTGTGATGATAGGAAAAGCATATCAGACGGTTGCTTCTTTCTAGGAAACAACTTAGTGTCATGGTTTTGCAAGAAGCAAAATTCCATTTCCTTGTCCATGACCGAAGCCAAATACATAGCCGTGGGGAGTGGTTGCACATAACTCCTTTGGATGAAGCAAATGCTTGTCGACTACGAATTCAATCAAGGTACTGTAACTTTTTTTGGTGATAACATGAGTGTCATTAACATTTCAAAGAACCGTGCAACATTCTAGGACAAAGTATATAGACATCCGACATCACTTCATAAGAGAACTAGTTGAGAACAAATGCATTATACTTGAGCATGTAGGTACAAATGATCCACTAGCGGACTTATTTACTAAACCTTTAGATGCAACTAGGTTTAATGCACTTAGTAGATCTATTGAGATTTGTCTCGTGTATTGATGTGGTATGGAAATTCACCCCATAAGGGGAACTCAAGCAAATAGAGCAAACTTACATACTTGTCACATGCAAAAATTTGATAAACATTATGCTTCTTTTAATTGCTTGAGTATCTTGGTTGCACATATGCTTACATGATATTTTCTTTAATAAGTGTGAACCTTTGCTTTGTTGACAATCCATGTCATATTTATGTTCAAACATGCATGTTTGAACTAGGAGATTTACTTTAGAAGTACTCTTTGAATGACCTATAATTAATCTCCATGACATGATGATTCTTTTCTAATGACATGCTTAAAAATGAAAAGCATGAAATGTTGATTGCAAATCTTTAAATGAAAAATTATGTGTGAAAAGCAATAATGAGACTCAAATGAATAAAGGATCTTGTATCCGTTCTAAGGATTTTAAAATCCAATGTTTTTCTTTCTTTATTAGTTAAACATGACTACTATCATACGGGTATCTTACCCGGAAAAATCGAATAGGGTGCAAAAGTCGCTCATGCCTTGTTTTGCTTATAAAGTTGGATATAGTTGCCTCTTAAATTGATTTCATTTAGAAATCTATATCCTTGCTTTAATTCATGACAAATGGTGAAATTGGTTTGAAATCATTTGGAAACCTTTTGTCGTTTGCTTTGCCAAATACCATTGCTTTTGGACTTGAATGCAACATGTCTTACATGCAAAGCATTATTATCACACATTTTCATAAAATAAATCTCTTTACTTCTCTCCCATTTAATTGAGTTGCATAAAGTATTTGTATATGACTATGCAAATGTCTTGTATGCTAATATCTCTCTTTGCTACAAGTGACTAGGTTGGGGATCTCTTTTGCCTATCTTATGACAAAAAAAGGGAGTAGTGTGTATTAAGGGAGTTGATTGGCATGTTGGAGTAGATTGCTAATTGAGGGGGAGTAACCCATTTAGGGGGAGCATTGCATTGCACATTCATTGCATGATGTTTTTTTTTTTCTTTCTCTTTTCTCTTTTCTCTTTAATGCATATGCTTGTTTTGATTTCACTTGATCATCTCACATACACTTGTCTTGGAAAGTGTAGTCTTTTTATTTTGAAGGATTGGTTGTTCTACAAGAGATTGAAGACTTGAAGTTCTAGCTTTATATATATATATATATATATATATATATATATATATATATATATATGTATATATATCTCTTTGTAATGTAGAATAAACTTTGTTGACCTTTAAGTTTCTTTTAATGTGAGGATCAATTGTGAGTGGTGGTTTTGTTACGAAATAGCCAAAGGGGGAGATTGTAAGTTCCTTATTTCTTATTGGTTTATTTCGATGACAAACCACAATTGGGGTTTGATATGTAAGGGTAGCTTAGGTGCTTAATTATTGGTGTTCAAGCTCAACAAAGGCCCTCTCAAAACCTCAAGATGATAAGCACCTCAAAGGTAAATCACTTGTGCTTAATTACATTGAAGAGAATAGTTGCACACACACACACCTCTCTTGTTTGCATGTGTGTTTATTGCTTTCTATGTACATTCTCTTCACACTTCACACTTGCACATCTTGCATATAGACTGTTAGGATTTTGGTTTGTGTTGAAATGAATTCCATATCAAAACGATGTTTCTCTTGTAATGTTTAGTTGTCCTAGATTGATGATGATTGAAGCTGCAAGGAGTACTTGGCAACTTTCCATGCAAGATGGTGTCTTCAAAGAGGAATAAGTTACATTGCTCATCAAAGGTATATTAGATCTCATTCCTCTTACAAGGCATAGGCACACACCCACATGACATTCATTTGTGTCCATACATAGTTGTACACCATTGATATAACACTCTCACACACTTATTGAATTATGCACATGCATTAGATTTAATTTAACAAACATTGTGAAATAGCATGTTCTAGGACTATCTCTAGGAAATGGCATAATTGTGTGACTTTGTGTTTATTTGTTTTTGTTCTATTGTTTTTGGACTTGAACATGATCTCATATGATTCTTTATTGAGTCCCGATCATTTTGGTTTCGAGTCCAAAATAGGAAGCTACGCTACTTTACCTTCTCATACGTTGTGTTATCTTCATCGTCGTATACCGAGTCAAATTCTTGACCTTTTGTCTAAGTTTCATAGTTGTCCTTATGTGTCCGAAGACAAATTCAAATTCAGAGTTCGGATGCCTGAATACGGCTGAAGATCGCTAGAGGAGCTCAAGGGAGGTGTGAAATGGCCAAAGGCCATTTTGGGTGTGGCCGTGAGGAGTGCGTGAGGCTCACGCGCCTCTCACGGGCAGGTGACTTGGCCACCCTCCATTGGTCACTCACTTCCCTCTCTTTCATCTCCTTTTAGTTCTCTTTTCCCTCCCATTTCATTTCAAGAAGAAAAATTGAAAAACAAGTGCAGAAGTTTCTCTCCAAACTTGCTCACCTTCCAAACACCATAACTTTCTCATTCGAACTCTGAATTGAGTGATTCAAGTTGGAGAAGCTTTGTAATCAAGTCCTCTATCTTTTCCAAGTGAGTTTGCAGCTGTTTGATTGAGGTTTGTGGTGGTTCTACCTTTAAAACTGAACCAGCTCGTGAATTATAGGTATTTGACTTATCTTTGTGTTTTCTTCTTTTTAAACCTTCAATTACCTTGGGTTTTCTTCTTTTATATATACGTGTATGTATGATGAATGCTATTGAGAAATATAGCTTCATAATCAAACTTAATCTAGTCTAATTAGAGGCAAATGTGAACTAATTTTCTAGGATTCTAGTTTTTCACATGTTTGAGAGTTGTATTGTGATTAGTTTGATATCTAGGGTTATTTGTGGATTGATTGATTCATTTTATGATTAATAACCTTGGCAAGTACTTTGATCCTTTGATTGAACAAATCTAGGATTAGTACATTTGATTTGGTAATTAGAGCTATCTAGGATTTAATTGATTATTTATTATATCCTTACTCTAAATGTTGGCTAGATTATTCATTGAACATATTTTGTGATTCTAACATTTTTGTGTATGTTTCTAATATCTTGAATATGTGCTTCATGTATATGATTTATTCAAGTCTTAGATTTGTGAATGAAACTAGGAGTCATATGTGTTAGGTGTTTTCATATGCTCTAGGTTTTAATTCAAGTTTTGTATCTATACTATTTTGACTTGTGTTCTCACAAGATTAAGTCTAGTTTCCATGGAATGTATTGATTAAATGTTTTATGTTGAATTGCTTGTTTGCATTATTTGCATTCATTGATCACACTAGGAAATCTTTGTAAAACGCATGAAATCTTGGTTAGGACATGCGGTTCGGATAACCAAACAGGAAGTCTTGACTAGGACAAGAGGTCCGGATAGTCAAACAAGGAAGTTTTGGTTAGGACAAGAGGTCTGGATAACCAAGCAAGAAGTCATGGCTAGGATCGGGAAGGTCAGGATAGCTATGCATAAGAGGCTTTCTAGAGGTATGAGTGCCTTGGATAGGGAGTTGGCTATGGCATTGGTAGGCCCGGGCATTTAGATAGACATAGACTCTAATAGAGGGTGGTACATGGGATGTGTATGCAATCTTGAGGAATTTTTAATCTTCCAACGATGTTGTGTAGACATAGATTCCAATATAGAGTGGTTCCGCATTCTTGAGGAATTTCTAATCTACCAATAGGGATTGGGTAGACATAGACTCTAATAGAGAGTAGATCATATGTTGGTCACTTTTGAGGAATTTCTAATCTATCATCCAATATATATAGTACCCAATGGTTGTAGTTCAACCCAAGGATGTTTCCTCCTTAGAGGTTTTACCACTTTAAAAAATCTTGTGTCAATTCTTTCTATCTCTCTCTTTCATATTTGTATATGTGTATGTTTTAATCTTGTTGCACAATATTCACTTGAAATGTATTTTGAAAGAAGATTTTGTTAAGTGTGATATATAAGTAAATCATTTTGATCATAGTTGTATATATAATTATTTTGTATATTGATACTTTTGTGTATAGTTATTCTTTGATTGATACTTGTAACATATTGGACATTATTGGAAATACAAGTATTCTTTATTGTTGTGTTTTAATGTTATTCTTCCTCTTGCTTCTTGTTGATGTATAGACAATGCTTTAATGATCACATGATTATCTTGTCTATACTTGTATGTACGGTTTATATGTTGTAATGTAAGCTATCTTGAGGAACAAACTTGCATTTGTTTCAAGAGATTGAAAAAGGTGTAAAAACCTATTCATCCCCCCTTTCTAAGTATGCTTTAGGCAATTTAGCTACGTTTAGCTTCTTTTGAGGTCTTGAGAGCCTAATCTACCCTTACAAAAAACCCTAAATGTGGTTTGTCTACGAAATAAGCCAATCAATAAACCGAGACCTTACAATCTCCCCCTTTGGCTATTTCGTGACAAAACCACCACTCACATAGATCCTCATAACATAATTGAAGCTACGGGATAGCAATAAAATTCTACATTACAAAGAGATGAGAAAATAAAACTTCAAGTCTTCAATCTCTTGTAGAATTATCAAACCTTCAAAACAAAAAGATTACACTTCCAATGCAAGTGTATGTGAGGTGATCATGTGAAGTTAAAACAAGCATTTAAATTAAGAAAACATACAACATTATGAAATGAATGTGCAATGCAATGCTCCCCCTCAATGTATATTCTCCCAACATGCATAATTGCTACTACAATTTGCAACTCCCCTTACCACATTCTACTCCCCCTTTTTGTCATGATATAGGCAAAGGAGTAGTCCCCAACCGGGTCACTTATAGCAAAAAGAGATAGTAGCATACAAGATATTTGCATAATCATATAAGTCACTTTATGCATCTCAATTAATTGGAGAGAAACAAGGAGATTTATTTAAAGAAAAATGTGTGAATCAAAAATACTTTGCATACAAGACATGTAACATTCAAGTCCAAAATACAATGGTATTTGGCAAAGCAAATGACAAAGGTTTCTAATAAGAATTCAAACCAATTTTACCATTGTCATGGGAGAAGCAAGGATATAGAGATTTTATTGTTTTCAAAATAAGAGAAACTGTAAGGATTCCCGTTGTTTTTAATTGGCTTATTTCGTGATCAAACCATATGTGGGGATTCTTTGTAAGGGTAGTTTAGATGTTATTGTTATTGCTTAGGCCCTTTGAAGACCTCATTATTGACAAGCACCAAAGGTAATACTCTAAGTGCTTACTTGTCTTGAAGAGATAGTTGCACACACTCACAACTCATGCATATGTTTAATCTTTGTATGTTGTGTTTCTTTTTGTTGTGCATCAATGCCTATTTTCATCTCTTCTTGCTTGTTATTATGATTGCATCTTGTGTTTATAACATCATAGCATTTAGGCTTTTAGGATGCATCTTAGTTTACCTTTGTTCCCCTTGCATGATTGCTTGTGGGGTTCAAAGTTGTGGGCTGTGCGCTGGTCCACCTGCGCCTGTCGTCAAGCGCCACTCACCGGCGCAAAACGCCCAGTGGCGTGCCGCTGGTCGTGCGCTGGTCCGCACCAGCGCAGGCCACCAGCGCAGATCATCCAGTTCTCTGTCGCCGGTCGTGCGCTGGTCCACACCAGCGCAGATCGCCCAGTATGGCTCCGTTGGTATGGCGCCTGTGTGAGCGCATGTCGTCCAGTGCCAAAGCAAAAATGTGCGTGTGCACTGGTCCTGCGCCTGTCGTCCAGCGCAGGTCCACCAGAGCACAGAGCAATTTTCTGGCGCGTTTTCAAAACGACCTCACTTCACTTATGGCCTCTATATATATGCTAACTTGATTTTAGGTCATTGACAAGAGTTCTTATTCATGCTTCATACTTAGGATATTTTTCAAGAGAAGAAAAATACACAAAAAACTCATTTTTAATCACTCAAACACTTTTTCATGATCATCAATCATCATCTAGCATCATCTTAGATCATCTAGATGTCATCTTGCATGGAATCTTCATCATACTTTGCTTGGTAAGCTTTTCACTAATATTTTACATGTTTTGTGTTTCTCTTATCTAGCAATCTCAATTAATTACTTGTTTGTTATTTTGTATGCTTTGGATACAATATTGAGATGAGTATGATGTATGTTTGAGAAGTTGTATTGTGCTAGCATATTAGGTTTTGTGCTTAATATTGATTAGCTAAACTAATTGACATGTCATTTAGTTTTGATATCTAGGATTGTTCTTAATTGCATATTAGTCATCTTAGATAAGCATATAGGGTTTCCCTTGCTCTATGTTGCATTTTGGATATTCACATATATTCACTTAGGGTTGTATTCTCTTCTAGAGAAAGTAAGTCTTGTGTGTAGCAACCGGGATTAGGTTGCTTAGATCGCAAGCAAATAGGACTAGGTTCACTCATACCGGGATTAGGTAGGTGTGTGATTACTTCCGGGATTAGGTTGTAATCGTTTGCACATTTAGTGGATTCGAGGTTCGAGTGTGGCTTACTTACATAGCCCGTGGTTTTTCCCGCGAGGGTTTCCACGTAAAAACCAAGTGTTGTTTTAATTTCCGCACCATATTACACTTGCTTGTTTATATTATCTTGAGGGCATTTTCGTAATTTTGACTAACACGAAAAATTGGGTAAAAAGCGTAAAATCTATTCACCCCCCCTCTAGATAGCTTTATACACACCGTGCTTTAATTAGTTTCAATTGGTATCAGAGCGGGTTCCTAGACATACATAGGTGATCCTTGCTCATTTTGGTGTGTTTTGCATCTTGTGTGATTTTTTGATTTATTCATACATTTTGCATTCATCTCATTTGCATTCATCCAAACACTATGAGTGGTTTCGGGATGAGCAAAGAGGGAGCGTCGAGCGTGAGGCCACCGTTGCTCACCGGCGATAATTACTCCTCATGGAAGGGGAAGATGGAAGCATACATATGCCAAATCCATGATAGGGCATGGATGGCGGTTGAAGATGGATATGCTCCACCTATGATGACTTCTACGGATGGAGGAGAAGAAGTTCTCAAGCCTAAGGCACAGTGGAGTCCTCAAGAATTTATTGACTCCATGTGGAACAACAAGGCTGTTCATGCCATCTGATGTGCAGTGAGTGAAAATCAGTACAAACTGATTCAAATTACTAGGATTGCTAAAGAGGCATGGGACATCCTAGAAGTTGCACATGAAGGCACCGAGGTTGTCAAGGACTCAAAGCTTCAAGTCCTTCAAACTCGGTTTGAGACCATTAGGATGGAAGAGCACGAGCATTTCAATGACTTCCAAGTGAGACTAATGGACATTGTGAACCAAAGTCACCAACTTGGTGATCCTTACTCGGATAGAAGAATCAAGCAAAAGATCATGCGATCACTTCCCGAGAGGTTCGAACCCAAAGTGACGGCTTTAGAAGAAAATGACACTTACAAGGAAATGAAGCCGAGTGAAGTCATTGGAAGACTTCTAGCCTATGAATCAAGAAAGGCTACCACATCTCCTCCTAAGAAGAAAAAGAATATTGCCTTGAAGACATCCAAGATGGAAGAGGAGGAGGATGACTCATATGAAGACATGGCACTCATTGCCAAGGGATTCAAGAAGTTCTTGAATCTTCAAAAGAGTGATTATGGCTCAAAGGGGAATGACTTAAGAAGAAGAAGTCCACTATTAAGAATGTCAAGCCATATCATGAGATGTCTTCAAGAGAGAAGATTCAATGCTACGAATGTGGAGGATTCGGGCATATCTCCAAGGAATGTGCTAACTTGGAAGATGAAAGAGAGGAGACCGCCACTTCAAGTGAAAGTGATGAAGAGATTGTGGCAAAATTCTTGGCATTAGGTTGCTCTCACAAGCGGGACAACAAAGTGAAAGTTGTTGAAGGAAGTCCCTCAAGCTTGAATGATTGTGAGAACAACTATTTTGCCTTTCCGATCTCCTACAATGAAGAAGAGAATGAGAGTCAAGAAGAAAGTGACTCTAATAAAGATGACTCTTCATCTAACTCCTCACATGGATATGTGAAGAAAAAGGTTCTAGATGAATACCTCACTGAGTTTAAAAGCTTAGCAATGAAGACCAAGGAAAATATACGAAGATTGAGAGAAGAGAATCTAGACCTTGAGGCTCATGTTGACCACTTAAGTGAACAAGTGGATAGATCCAAGAATATTGAAGATAAGCTAAGAAAGGAGTTAGACTTATCTAAGAGGAATGAAGAAGAATTAAAAAGAGAGCTTGAAGAGGCTAAAGGATCAAGGACTAGGATAGTTTCTAGCACCGAAAAACTTGACCACATGTTAAGTGTTGGAAAGAGTCCGTGTGATAAGAGAGGTCTTGGGTTTGAAGATAGTAAGGAGTCCTCCACTCCTAACAAGACCATGTTTGTCAAAAGCTTGAGCTACAAAGAAGATTCACCTGTGCAAACTCCTAGGAAGAAGATTGAGCTAGGACAATGCTCTCATAGTGCACAAGTGAAGGTAGCTCCAAGAAGACAACCTCAAGCTCAACCTACAAGAGTTCCTCATGCTAACTTCCCTCAAACTCAAATCCATCAAGGGAAGAGACCAATCATGCAAACTCAACCGTGGAAGCAACCAAGTCTTGGTCAACAACAAAGAAGGAGAAATCCTATCCAACAACCAAGACAACCACAAAGACATGGGAAGGCTCCTATACATGCACAAGGACATGGTATGATTCCTAACTTTGTCCCTACATGTCATTTTTGTGGTGTTGATGGTCATATTAGACCAAAGTGCTTTCGTTACATTAAAATGTGTAGAGTTAAAAGCATGATTGAGAAAAAGAAAGCTAGAGCTAGAATGCATGCTCATAGGAAGGAAGAAATTCATTTACATGATCTTATGACATATAGATCTCTAGAACCATTGACCACTAGGAAGAAAAATGTCACACCTATGTGGATAAGGAAAAATGAACCCGCTTGCTACGAGACTATCAAGTCTCAAATAGGTTCATCCAAGTCAAATGGACTTGGGAGGTCTATAGGACCTCATGACCTTCATTGTTGAAGGTTGATGATGACCCCATATGGGGAACTCAAGCAAAGAGAGCTATTTTGCATTCTTGTATCTTGCAAAAAATTTGAAATATCTTATGCCTTTTCTTTTGATTGCTTGAGTAAGCTTGGTTGTACATTTGTATATATGTTTTCAAATTCTATAAGTGTGAACCTTGCTTGTCTACAATCCATGTCATATTTATGTTCAAACATGCATTTTTGGACTAGGAGATTTACATAGGAAGTATGATGTGAATGACCTATAGTTATCTCCATGACATGATGATTCTTTTATAACATGCTTATGTCAAATGAAAAAGCATGAAATTCATACAACATGCTCTCATGAAAAGCATGAATTGATGATTGCATATTCTTAAAATGCAAAACTTGTGTGAAAGCTTATGAGACTCAAAATGAATAAAGGATCTTGTATCCATTCAAAGGAATTTACATTCCAAATGTCTCTCCTTCTTTATTAGTTGAACATGGTTACTATCATACGGATATTTATCCGGAAAAAGCAAATAGGGTGCAAAGTCGCTCATGCCATGTTTCGCTTATAAAGTTGGATATAGTTGCTCTTAAATTGAAATCAATAATCTCTATGAAACAAATAATAGCACGGTGTGTATAAAGCTATCTAGAGGGGGGGTGAATAGATTTTACGCTTTTTACCCAATTTTTCGTGTTAGTCAAAATTACGAAAATACCCTCAAGATAATATAAACAAGCAAGTGTAATATGGTGCGGAAATTAAAACAACACTTGGTTTTTACGTGGAAACCCTCACGGGAAAAACCACGGACTATGTAAGTAAGCCACACTCGAACCTCGAATCCACTAAATGTGCAAACGATTACAACCTAATCCCGGAAGTAATCACACACCTACCTAATCCCGGTATGAGTGAACCTAGTCCAATTTGCTTGCGTTCTAAGCAACCTAATCCCGGATGCTACACACAAGACTTACTTTCTCTATGAAGAGAATACAACCCTAAGTGAATATATGTGAATATCCAAAATGCAACATAGAGCAAGGGAAACCCTATATGCTTATCTAAGATGATTAATATGCAATTAAGAGCAATCCTAGATATCAAAACTAAATGACATGTCAATTAGTTTAGCTAATCAATATTAAGCACAAAACCTAATATGCAAGCACAATATAAAATCTCAAACATACATCATACTCATCTCAATATTGTATCTAAAGCATACAAAATAACAAACAAGTAATTAATTGAGATTGCTAGATAAGAGAAACACAAAACATGTAAGTTATTAGTGAAAAGCTTACCAAGCAAAGTATGATGAAGATTCCATGCTAGATGACATCTAGATGATCTAAGATGATGCTAGATGATGATTGATGATCATGAAAAAGTGTTTGAGAATCAAGAATGGAGTTCTTGGAATTTTTCTTCTCTTTGAAAAATATCCTAAGTATGAATTCTGAATATGAACTCTCTTAATTGACCTAAAGTCAAAGTGGCATATATATAGGGGGCCAAATCAAAGTGTGGTCGTTTAAGTAAGTTTCAAAGAAACGTGCCAATCGGCGGTTTCAATCGGCGGCCAGGCCGCCGTTCATGACCGCCGAATTGAGCTCGTGAAGAACAGAGCATAAACGGCGGTTCATTCGGCGGTTTCCTGACCGCCGATTCCAACCGCCGAAACAGAACAGAGAGATCAAAATCAACCAGGTATGAACGGCGGTTTCTAACGGCGATTTCATGCCCGCCGTTTCAACCGCCGAAATAGACTGAGAGATAAATCAATCAGGTCTTGAAACGGCGGTTTCGAACGGCGGTCGTGACCGCCGATCTTAACCGCAGAAATGCTTCAGACCAATCTGGACTGAAACGGCGGTTTCATTCTGCGGCCAGGCCGCCGATCATAACCGCCGATCACCTAGATAGGTGAAAACCAAGGAGAAGCCAAGGGCATTCTCCATAGGCGGTCCTCGCGCTAAACCAAGCACATTCTCGTGCATGCGCGGACGTTTCCGAAAGTTATCGGGAAACGAATTACACAACAACAAGACACAATTACACACAACAAAATATAATAAAAAAGTGCAAGTGTGAATTGTGACAAACGAAGAGAATGCACACATATGCAATGAATGTTTAGTGTGTGTGTGCAACTAATCTCTTCAAAGAAAAGTAAGCACATAGAAATTTACCTTCGGTGCTTATCAACACGAGGTCTTCAAAGGGCTTCGAACAAGAAGACCGATACTTAGGCTACCCTTACAAAGAACCCCCACATATGGTTTGATCACGAAATAAGCCAATTAAAAACAACGGGAATCCTTACAATCTCCCCCTTTGGCTATTTCGTGACAAAACCATCACTCACAATGATTCCTCACAAAAAAAATAGAAACTACGGGACTATAATGATATTCTACATTACAAAGAGATAAGCTAATGCAACTTGAAGTCTTCAATCCTCTTGTAGAATAATCAATCCCTGAAAAGAGTTTCTAACATTTCTAATACAAGAACAATGTGAGATTAATCATGTGAGAACAATACCAAGCATTTGCATTTTTAGAATTTAGGCACAACATTACCAAATGTATGCAATGTATGATAAATGCAATGCTCCCCCTCAACGGGTTACTCCCCCTCAATGTATGTTCTCCCCAAAGTGTACAATAGCTTCTATACTTTGCACCTCCCCTTACCATATCCTACTCCCCCTTTTTGTCATGATATAGGCAAAGGAGTAGTCCCCAACCGGGTCACTCATAGCAACGAGAGATAGAAGCATGCAAGATTTGCATATACATATAAGTCACTTTATGCACTTGAATCAATTTGAGAGAAACAAGGAGATTTATTTTGAGAAAATGTGTGAATCCAACATGCTTTGCATATAAGACATATAGCATTCAAGTCCAAAATACAATGGTATTTGGCAAAGCAAATGACAAAGGTTTCTAATAAGAATTCAAACCAATTTCACCAATGTCATGGGAAAAGCAAGGATATAGAGATTATTGATTTCAATTTAAGAGCAACTATATCCAACTTTATAAGTGAAACATGGCATGAGCGACTTTGCACCCTATTTGATTTTTCCGGATAAAATTATCCGTATGATAGTAACCATGTTCAACTAATAAAGAAAGAGAGACATTTGGAATGTAAATTCCTTTGAATGGATACAAGATCCTTTATTCATTTTGAGTCTCATAAGTTTTCACACAAGTTTTGCATTTTTAAGAATATGCAATCATCAATTCATGCTTTTCATGTGAGCATGTTATATGAATTTCATGCTTTTTCATTTGTCATTAGCATGTTATTAAAGAATCATCATGTCATGGAGATAATCATAGGTCATTCAAATCATACTTCCAATGTAAATCTCCTAGTCCAAAAATGCATGTTTGAACATAAATATGACATGGATTGTAGACAAGCAAGGTTCACACTTATGGAATTTTAAAACATATATACATATGTACAACCAAGCTTACTCAAGCAATCAAAAGAAGAGGCATAAGATATTTCAAATTTTTTGCAAGATACAAGAATGCAAAATAGCTCTCTTTGCTTGGGTTCCCCATATGGGGTCAATCATAGAACATCACTCCACAAGACATACCCCAATAGATCTACTAAGAGTTTTAAATCGAGTAGCATCTAAGGGTTTAGTAAATAGGTCCGCAAGTTGATCATTAGTACCTACATGTTCAAGTACTATGCATTTATTTTCAACAAGCTCTCTAATGAAGTGATGGCGGATGTCAATATGCTTAGTTCTAGAATGTTGCACCGGATTCTTGGAAATATTAATGGCACTCATGTTATCACAAAAGAGAGTGAGAGTACCTTGGTTGAATCCGTAATCCACTAGCATTTGCTTCATCCACATAAGTTGAGTGCATCCACTCCCCGCGACTATGTACTCGGCTTCCGCCGTGGACAAGGAAATCGAGTTTTGCTTCTTGCAAAACCAAGACACCAAGTTGTTGCCTAGAAAGAAGCAACCGCCCGATGTGCTCTTCCTATCATCACAATTTCCTGCCCAATCCGTATCACTATATCCTACAAGACTAGGATTAGTGTCAAATGAGTACCAAATCCCATAGTTGGAAGTCCCATTCACAAAGCGAATGACTCTCTTAATCGAAGAGAGATGGGACTCCTTGGGATCGGATTGGTACCTAGCACAAACTCCTACACTAAATGATATATCGGGCCTACTTGCGGTCAAATAGAGCAAGCTCCCTATCATGCCACGATATAAGGTTTGGTCCACACTTTTACCGCTAGCATCCTTGCTTAGCTTCAAAGTGGTGCTCATAGGAGTGTCACAATGTTTGGCTTTTTCAAGACCAAACTTCTTCACAAGGTTTTTGGCATATTTGGCTTGGGTTATGAAGATCCCATTATCAAGTTGCCTAATTTGCAAACCTAGGAAGTAATTAAGCTCACCAACAAGACTCATCTCAAATTCATGAGACATAACATCAACAAATTGTTGGACCTTGGTGTTGTTGGTGGAGCCAAACACTATGTCATCGACATATTTTGAGCTATGAAAAGCTCATCATTGTCTCTCTTGATGAATAGTGTCTTGTCAACACTACCTCTTGTGTAGTTATTGTCAACAAGAAATTGAGTGAGGCGCTCATACCAAGCCCTCGGTGCTTGTTTCAACCCATATAGTGCCTTCTTGAGGCGATAGACATGGTTGGGGTGGTGTGCATCCACAAACCCCTTGGGTTGTTCAACAAACACTTCCTCTTGCAAGAAGCCATTGAGGAAGGCACTCTTGACGTCCATTTGGTGCAATTTGAACTTGTGCACACAAGAGATGGACAAGAGAAGCCTAATAGACTCTAGACGGGCAACGGGAGCAAATGTCTCCTCAAAGTCGATACCCTCAATTTGAGAGTACCCTTGTGCTACAAGTCTAGCCTTGTTCCGCACTATGTTGCCATCCTCATCGGATTTGTTCCTAAATATCCATTTAGTGCCTATGACATTAGTGGTCTTAGGCCTAGGAACTAGAGTCCAAACCTCATTCCTTTCGAATTGGTTTAGCTCGTCTTGCATGGCAAGAACCCAAAATTCATCATGTAAGGCTTCTTCAACCTTTTTGGGTTCAATTTGAGAGGTGTAGCAAGTATAGCTAATAAGATTAGCAAGTTGACGTCTAGTCTTAACACCCTCATTAACATCTCCAATAACATCCTCTTTGTTATGGAGTCTTCTAACCCATGGAGCGGGTTCATTAGAGTCCAAGTTAGGAACTCTAGTAATGGGTTATGTGACTTCATTAGATGTCCCAACATTGGGAGTCACCACAACCCTCTCCAAAGGAGAGTCATCCTCTAGAACATCCTCCTCCTCATGGTTATTAGACTTGAGCCTAGTATCATCAATGACCACATTTGATGATTCCATGACGGTTCGAGTCTTCAAGTTGAAAACTCTATAGGCTTTACTATTCAAGGCGTAGCCAATAAAGATACCCTCATCACTCTTAGCATCAAACTTGCCAAGTTGATCACGGTTATTTAAAATGTAGCATTTGCTTCCAAATGTGTGGAAGTAGCTAACATTTGGCTTCCTACCCTTCCATAGCTCATAGGAGGTGTTTCTAGAACCGGGCCTTAGGAACACACGATTTCCTATATAGCAAGCCGTATTGATGGCTTCGGCCCATAGGTTCCTAAGGACATTGTTGCTAAGCAACATCACTCGGGCCATCTCTTGGAGGACCCTATTCTTCCTCTCAACAACTCCATTTTGTTGAGGTGTCCTAGGAGCCGAAAACTCATGGGAGATGCCTAAGCTATCACAAAAGCTTTCAAAAGAGGCATTCTCAAACTCTCTCCCATGGTCACTTCTAATCCGTTTAATGCTTCTAATGTTAGATTTCATTTCATTTTGTAATTTAGTACAAAGCATTTTAAACTTATCAAAAGTTTCAGATTTTTCTCTAAGAAAGTATGTCCATGTAAATCTAGAGAAATCATCAACACATACAAAAATGTATCTCTTTCCACCCAAACTTTGGTTTGCATGGGACCCATGAGGTCCATGTGGAGAAGCTCAAGGGCTCCTTGGTGGTGAGATACTTACCCTTTTTGTGCATGCTTTTAGTTTGCTTTCCTTGTTGGCAAGGTCCACAAACACCATTGGCTTTCTTCCCAAGCTTAGAGAGGCCACGCACACACTCGAACTTTCCAAGGGTCCGTAGATCCCTAAAGTTCATGTGGCCAAGTCTTTCATGCCACAACTCAATTTGCTCATCCATGGACACATTGTTTGAGACTATTCTAGCTTCAAGACAATAGCAATTGTCGCTAGATCTCATACCTTTCAATAAGGTTTGTCCATCGGGCTTTAGGATCGAGCAATCATCTTTACAAAACAAGACGGAATATCCTTCATCACTTAGATGTGAAATGCTTATTAAATTGGCTTTCAAGCCATCAACAAATAAAGCATCGGATAAGGAGGGTAATCCGGGAACGGAAATGGTTCCTTTCCCTACTACTTTCTTTTTGGATCCATCACCAAAAGTGACATATCCACCTTCCTCCATAACAAGAGTCTCGAAGAAACTCTTGTTTCCCGTCATGTGCCTAGAGCACCCACTATCTAGATACCAAAAATTAGAAGAATTTGCCTTCAAGGCTATTTGAGCAACATGGCAAACAATGTCATTCTTTCTAATCCACCTAGAAACAATCTTAGCTTTCTTAGTGGTTTTTGGTATATGGGCTCTAGATGTCCTAGGATCATGCATAATAGTATTATCATTCCTAGGAACATGCATCATGGCTCTTTTCTTTTTCTTCTCTATCATGCTTCTAGTTTTGCACATTTTATATATAACGAAAGCAATGTGGTCTAATATGACCATCAAATCCACAAAAGTGACATATAGGAGTAAAATAAGGAATCATACCTTGTCCTTGTCTTTGTGGATGAAAGGGTTCAATCCTTCTTCGTTGTTGAACCGGTCTTGGTTGCTTCCTAGCTTGAGGTTGCATGATAGGTCTCTTTCCTTTGTGAGCCATTTGAGGAGGAATGTTGGCTTGAGAGACCCTAGGGGGTTGAGCTTGAGGTTTCCTTCTTGGACCCATCTTCACTTGTGCATTAGAGCATTGTCCTACTTCTAATTTCTTTCTAGGAGCTTGCACAAATGAAGTTTCTTCTTTCTTCAAGCTCTTGACAAACACGGTCTTGTTAGAGGTAGAGATCTTCTTGTCATCTTCATACCCAAGACCCCTCTTGTCACATGGGACTCTTTCCAACACCAAGCATATGGTCAAGCTTCTTGGTGCTAGAATCCATCCTAGTCATAGAATTTCTAACTTCTTCAAGCTCACTCTTTAGACTTTCTTCATTCCTCCTAGATAAAGCTAACTCCTCTCTTAGCTTATCTTCTATCTTCTTGAATTTTTCCACTTGTTCACCTAAGTGGTCATTATGAGATGCAAGCTCAAGATTTTCTTCTCTCAACATCTTGATCTTTCTTGTGCTCTTGATTGCTAAATCATTAAACTCGGCATGGCATTTAGCAAGCACCGTTTTCTCCACAAAACTACTTATGGAGTTAGATGAGGAATCACTTTCTTCTTCACTTGAGTCATTTTCCTCTTGACTAATTTCCTCTTTCTCACTACCACTTTTGCTCTTATGTGAGGAGGCAAAAGCTAGGAGGTTAGCCATGAGCTCTTCTTCACTTGAAGACTCATCTTCCTCATTGGAGTCATCACTACTCCCACTCCAAGTGGCGGCCATCACTTTGCTCTTCTTCTTTTCATTGTGATTAGCACATTCGGGGGCAAAGTGACCAATCCCACCACATTCAAAGCATCGGACCCCTTTCCTTTCGGTCCTCTCTTGTCTAGACTCAAACTTCTTGAAGGAACTCTTTTTCTTCAAATCTTGTCCTCTTGACCCAAATCCCTTCTTCTTCTTGAACCCCATAACCTTGTTGAACCTTTTCACAAATAAGGCAAGGTCTTCATCCGATTCATGTTTTGCCTCCTTTGCATCCTTAGATGCTTTCAAAGCTATTCCTTAGACTTCTTAGGAGGAGTAGTGGTGCTAGGAGCCTTCCTAGACTCATATGCAAGGAGACGCCCAATCACCTCACTTGGCTTCATATCCATGTAGCCACTATTTTCTTCTATGGCCGTCACCTTGGATTCAAACCTATCGGGGAGAGATCTCATAATTTTTTGCTTGACTCTCTATCCGAATACGGGTCTCCGAGTTGATGGCTTTGATTTACAATGTCCATCAATTTGATTTCGAAGTCATTGAGCATTCATCCTCTCCCATCCTTAGTAGCTCAAACTGAGTTTGGAGGACTTGAAGCTTGGACTCCTTCACCACCTCGGTTCCCTCATGTGCAACTAGAAGGATGTCCCATGCCACTTTGGCAATCTGAGTATTCTGAATAAGCTTGTACTGATTCTCATCCATAGCACACATAATGGCATGCATAGCTTCCTATTCCACTTAGAAGCCTCAAATCTTGCGCGTTCCATTGCGCCTTAGGCTTCAAACATCTTGTCCTCCACCCTCGGGAGTCACTCATAGGGAGATCATATCCGTCTTACCACCGCCATCCCTGCACGGTCATGAATTTGGCATATGTAGGATTCCATCTTCCTTTCCATTGGGAATAGTTCAATCCGGTAAGAAAAGTGGAGGCCTTGTGCTAGAAGCTCTTCGTGGCCACCACCATTTCCACCGTTTCCACTCATAGTGTTTATGAATGAATGAAATGAATGCAAATGTATGAATGATCAAAAATCACACAAAATGCAAAACACACCAAAATAAGCAAGGATCACCTATGTATGTCTAGGAACCCGCTCTGGATACCAATTGAAACAAATAATAGCACGGTGTGTATAAAGCTATCTAGAGGGGGGTGAATAGATTTTACGCTTTTTACCCATTTTTCGTGTTAGTCAAAATTACGAAAATGCCCTCAAGATAATATAAACAAGCAAGTGTAATATGGTGCGGAAATTAAAACAACACTTGGTTTTTACGTGGAAACCCTCACGGGAAAAACACACGGGCTATTAAGTAAGCCACACTCGAACCTCGAATCCACTAAATGTGCAAACGATTACAACCTAATCCCGGAAGTAATCACACACCTACCTAATCCCGGTATGAGTGAACCTAGTCCAATTTGCTTGCGTTCTAAGAACCCTAATCCGGATGCTACACCAAGACTTACTTTCTCTATGAAGAGAATACAACCCTAAGTGAATATATGTGAATATCCAAAATGCAACATAGAGCAAGGGAAACCCTATATGCTTATCTAAGATGATTAATATGCAATTAAGAGCAATCCTAGATATCAAAACTAAATGACATGTCAATTAGTTAGCTAATCAATATTAAGCACAAAACTAATATGCAAGCACAATATAAATCTCAAACATACATCATACTCATCTCAATATTGTATCTAAAGCATACAAAATAACAAACAAGTAATAATTGAGATTGCTAGATAAGAGAAAACCCAAAACATGTAAGTTATTAGTGAAAAGCTTACCAAGCAAAGTATGATGAAGATTCCATGCTAGATGACATCTAGATGATCTAAGATGATGCTAGATGATGATTGATGATCATGAAAAAGTGTTTGAGAATCAAGAATGGAGTTCTTGGAATTTTTCTTCTCTTTGAAAAATATCTAAGTATGAATTCTGAATATGAACTCTCTTAATTGACCTAAAGTCAAAGTGGCATATATATAGGGGGCCAAATCAAAGTGTGGTCGTTTAAGTAAGTTTCGAAAGAAGAAACGTCCAACGGCGGTTTCAATCGGCGGCCAGGCCGCGTTCATGACGCCGAATGAGCTCGTGAAGACAGAGCATAAACGGCGGTTCATTCGGCGGTTTCTGACCGCCGTATTCCAACCGCCGAAACAGAACAGAGAGATCAAAATCAACAGGTATGAACGGCGGTTCTAACGGCGATTTCATGCCCGCCGTTTCAACCGCCGAAATAGACTGAGAGATAAATCAATCAGGTCTTGAAACGGCGGTTCGAACGCGGTCGTGACCGCCGATCTTAACCGCAGAAATGCTTCAGACCAATCTGGACTGAAACGGCGGGTTTCATTCTGCGGCCAGGCCGCCGATCATAACGCGCCGATCACCTAGATAGGTGAAAACCAAGGAGAAGCCAAGGGCATTCTCCATAGGCGGTCCTCGACGCTAAACCAAGCACATTCTCGTGCCTGCGCGGACGTTTCCGAAAGTTATCGGGGAACCGAATACACAACAACAAGACACAATTACCAACAACAAAATAAAAAAAAAGTGCAAGTGTGAATTGTGACAAACGAAGAGAATGCACACATAGTGACAATGAAGTTTAGTGTGTGTGTGCAACTAATCTCTTCAAAGAAAAGTAAGCACATAGAAATTTACCTTCGGTGCTTATCAACACGAGGTCTTCAAAGGGGGCTTCGAACAATACCCGATACTTAGGCTACCCTTACAAAGAACCCCCACATAGTGTGATCACGAAATAAGCCAATTAAAAACAACGGGAATGCCTTACACTCTATATCCTTGCTTTTCCATGACATTGGTGAAAGTGTTTGAATTCTTATGAAAACCTTGTCATTGCTTGCA